>JANPWX010000331.1:2583920-2651560 GCA_024734555.1 Trochalopteron elliotii | reverse complement strand
GCGCTCTGAGGGCGGGCGGGGCCTCGGCGGGGCGGGGCTGGCCGGCCGCTGCCTCATTCGGGGTAACTTCGCTCCGTCTGTAATGCGGTTTATGTAAATGCATCAGTTTTAAGGCTGTCCTCACGAAGCACGAGCTGGTCTTGGTTGTATTGTGAAGTGGTAGAACCTTGGGGGTTTTTTGTGTGTGAACTCGGATAGTTAACGTGAGGGAACAGACGCGCCAAAAAGAACCTATCATCTTCTCAGGTTTCATGATTTACTAATTAAGTATTTTGCCTCTGTGTTAATGTCTCGTGTTGATTAATTCATTAATCTGTTTTAATTAACAAAGGTAAAGACTGAAGCAATTCTTTCAGCTTCAGACACAGAAATCCTCCTAAAACATAATAAAATCAATTTTGAAAAGTGTCAAAAAGATCATTTACTTATTTGGACATTCCCTTTGACGATGTACAGATTGATTTTGAGAATGGATAAAGGCGCAACTGCTAAATCGTCATCTGCTGTGTTCACCTCAAATGGTGCTAAAGGATGGATGAAGAAGAGGGATGGAGCATTACAAGCTGCAAAATGGAATGCTTCTTTAGCTTCTAAAATCAAAACTAAATTAATGAGTAAGTCCTGTTGAAACTGAAGCCGTATGCTGTACTTAGAATGTATGACTTCAATAGCAATAGTAATTGTATTTAACATAATTAGCTAAAATTCTGCCTGTTAAAACTATTCTGTAACAGATAGGTATAGGTAGGTTTTCATTAGGACAGTGGGCATACATATTTTGAATATAAAGCTTTTTTCTTTATGTTGTCAAAACTCATATTTATTATGAGAATGTTTGAATGTTTTAATTTGTAACTTTTTAAATTTGTAAACATATTTATGCCTGTGAAACTATCAATTTTTAAACGTTTTCTTCTTAAAATAACCTTTTTTTAAAAAAAATCCAGACCAGAGCAGAATCTACTCATGAAATAAACGTGAAACAGACAGAGTAGTCATCAGAATGACAGCCACATAAACAGTTTTATATTGGAAAGTGTTAGGCTTTGCTGCTGTTGCACCAGAATCTACAGATAAAAACGTCATCATGTAGTGGTAGTTCACACAAAGAGGGCCTGGAACTGAAGCTGTTGAAAATAATATTATTTTGTCTCCTTTAGATAACTCATCTATGTTTAAAGTATCTTTACAACAAAATAACAAAGCATTAGCTGTGGCTTTGAGTGTTGAAAAAGAAAATTCTCGGAAGCTAAAGAATGAGAAGATTTTTCTTCAGAAGGAAGTAGAGAAACTCCAGCTTCATAATATCTCACTTCGTCAAAAACTAACTTGTGTGGTATGCTGCAAAAAATATCGTTTAAACTTAGAGCAGATAAACTAAGCTTTTATTTTTTTTTTGAAACTTAATATTACTTCTTAAAGTCCTGGCTTAAAATACATCTCAGATTTGTGAAATTATATCACTTGACAGCATAATATTTACAGTTGGTTTTTCTTTTGTAGCTTTTTTTGAACTATTTTGTCTATCAGTATGTATATCTGTAGCTCTTTTAGTGCCAGATTCACCTTTATATTTATAGGTATTGAGATGAGTTTGTGCTCAGTTAACTCTAAAAAAATGTTGCATCATAGATTCACCTTTTATATCTTGTCTCTTCTTACATCAGCAGCCACTTAAAATATATTTTTTCTGTTGTATGCAGAATAAAACTCTTATTGGAATAGATGCTTTTTTGAATGAAAAGCTCTTAACTGCAATAGAAACAAGCAGTCCTTCTGAGGTAAGATGTTTTTTAACTTTACCATAGTGAACTCATCTTCCAGGGTAGGATTTTCAAAGCATTGAAGTGAGTGCGATGTTGAAATACTATTTGAGTTGTAAAACATTTACCCCAATTCCTTAAAACTTGAAATCAAACCAGAATAGTAAAATAGATTGAATTTTACTGTATTGAAAATTTAGGATTTAATCTGATTTCCAAAGTATCTAAAAGGTAAGTATCAGCCTGAAAGAAGAATCATGTGGTCAAAAAGAAAAAGCTTAGCTCTTCAGTATGTGGTGAGCAAGCTACCTGCCTTCCTTGCTTAGTGCTGCAATAAATATCTTACATCTGGAAACTTAACCAGAAAACATAGTCCATATTAGTCCTTGTGTCATGGAAAAAATACAATTAATTTAAAAATAAAAGGAGAATACTGTGTTGTCTGTTCTCAACTTGCTTGGTTTTGCTCTGTGCTTCTGTATGTATAATGCAGTGTGTGTGAGTTATAGCTACATTTACAAAGTCTGTACATTCCTTTGGGATAAAAGTAGGTTATGTATTTTGATGAATTTTGTAACAAAATATTTTGCTTTAAAATTCTTGCATGTGTTTGACTGTCATGTGTCTTGCATCAGTGCAAGTGGTTTTTTCCCATTCATTTTTGTGGGGTTTTTTTCACTGTGGATATTTCTAATACTTAAAACATAAGAAACTATTTAACTGTTTGTATTTCCCTGCTGTTCTTCTTTTGAAAGGATCTCCAGAATTCCTTTCCCCTGTCAGCTGGCCCAGGCAGCCCCACTGGTGGCGAGTTCAGGAGTGCACGTTGGTCAGCTCGGTAGGTGCTTATATTAAATGCCAAGGTGGTTGGTGTCTGTGGATTTCTCTTAGAGCTGATCTCTGTACCTTGTCCTAGGTAGTTTTGAGGTAATGAGAAAACCATTTCATGTTCATTCCAGAAACTACCTGTTTGCAGCTCGGAATTTAGAGAGTGGTAGACAAAAGTTGTATTTGAGTAACTCGCTGCTTGTTTCATGTGATCTCACCAGCCCAAAACAGGATTCTCTGTCATCAAAAATACATTTTCCCCAAGACAGAACCCGATATCACACTTGAGTTCTTGTGTTCTGCTATTATACATTATTATACATTATACATTATATACATTATTAGTAATGTTATTATTATAACATTTTAAAAAATTGAATGTCATGATAGAAAATGTAATAAAAATCTTCACAATAGAATTTTCTCTTTTCAGATCTGTAGAATTGCCAGCAAAGTTTCCTTTCATTGCAACAGCTAACGCAAAGCAGCAAGGTAGCCCTTCTCTTCGTGGAGCATCAAATTCTTATGAGTGTACCACTAATCTGACAGAGGGAATGCATTCAGATCAAGTCACGTTTGCATCACTCTGGCCTTCTGGTACAAATAATCTAAAGTTAATTGAAACAGAACCAATGGTTGACAAGAATAGGTTTTTGAAAGGTATGATGTATTTCTGTGTAAGTGATTTATTTTTCAAGCTCTCTGAGAATCAGTATTTAATAATTCGTTACTCAGTGTGCAATACAGAAGGTACAGGAAGATTCCTAAACTGTAATAAATAAATGCTCATCCATAAGTATAGGTCTCCTGACAATCATTTATAGAATAATATTCATTGAAATTACATAGCTAAGATAAGCAAATAACAGCTGAAGTAGATATAGAAAAATAGCTTTATTTATGTCGAATTTCAAAAGTCCAATTTCAGTAAATTATGAAATTAGCTTCAGTTTACTAAATTTTTAAGGACCAACTATAGAATGTGTGCATTCAGTTAAAAAATATGTGCAATTTTCCATACTTCTGGTTCAGCCTTCAGTAATTTTAGGCAGATAACTGCACTCTATTCTTCTTTTCCCCAAGCTGCTAAAATTTTTCTCTTAGCAGAAAATCAACGGTGTGCAGAATTGAGTTGCAATAGTGCCTTCCAGACTCATGGAAAAAATACACAATCCTTAGAAGAGTCTGAGGAGCCTACAGAACAGTATCATGGTAGTTCATTGCCATCCTATGAAAATGTGACTGAAAGGAAGAAAAATGCAGTACTTTGTAAGTCAAAAACTCAACCTAATATAAAGGATTTTGATAAAAAATGTAGGTCATTGAATCTGCCTCATCATGATATCAACAGTAGCAGCAATGCCAATGATAGGAATTTGCAGGAAGGTTCAAGGGACTTGTCTCGCATTATTCCTTCACCTCTCAAATTTTACAGTGAAAGTAAAACAGATTTTAACAAGCTGCTTTTCACTGACAAGATGAGGCCTGAAGAAACTCTTTATGATGCTGATATGGAGTTGACTGCCAGTGATGCAAGTGAACTACTCACAGTTACAGCAAAAGGCAATTATAAATTGCACCAAAATAAAATTAATAATGCCAATTCTGACAAAAAATTATCAAATTTCAGAAAAGTAAAATATTCTAAGAAGGATAAAGAAAATATTAAAAGGAAGACTGAAGTCCATTCAAATTTGCATGCAGAAGAAAGGCACTCCAAGGCGGATCATAGTGAAACTTCAGAAACTACTGATTCACAAACTCAGCTATTCCAAAGTCAGACAGAACAGCTACCTACAGGAAATGCTGTAGAGCAACAGAGTAGAACAAGTAAAGCTAAGGATGCCAGGAGGACATACCAGGTTAATGTTATGAGTCCAAGAAAACAAGAGACAGATAAAGGAACTTTCTCAGAAATGTTTGGAGAAGTGGAAAGCAGAATGCAAAAACCAGACTCAAGCTCATCTGTTAGCAAGATCCCACCAGAAGTTTATTGTGCTGAATATTTACCATTCCAAGATAACATTTCTGATATATTGCCTTTACAGGAGGATTTTCTGAATACAGACAAGAAAGATAATAAACCAACAATAAAGAGGAAAATTTCTCAAAACCTTTCCAAAGCAAACCCAGCAAAATCCTGTAGAGAGGAAAATAGCCAGGATGGAGAATATATTTCAAAAAAATCTCAAACAGAGATAAACCAATGTGACAGCAGCAAGAGAAAACAAGACCAGAAGAGTATTATAGAGAGAAAAAACAACAAAAAAAATGGTTACAGACAAGGTAGAGAAAGTGAAAATGACATTCCTCACCACGTTAGTCAGAAAATAGACCAAAAGTTGAGCCATTTTTCAGCAGGCAGATTGAAGCGTACGTTGGCAAAGGCCAGCCGGAAAGCGTGTGTAATACCAAAGGACAATCTCACACGGTTCTCAGCTTGGAAAAATGAAGAATTTAAAAAAAAGGATTCATTGCTTGCAGAGGCTGGAAAGAAAGTAACTGTAACTCAGCAAATGCAAGTAGCTTTAGTTACTCAGAATGGTGTAGCTCTCAATACACCACAAGCTAAAGAACAGGTTGATAATGATGGTAACAGGTTAAAGAAGGTAAAGTCCTCAGTAGTGGCAGATAAAACCTCCCACAGAAGTAATTTTCCTGATAAGCATGTAAAGCAGAAACAGAAGTTTAGTTCTGATATTACTGAGACCATACAAGAAAAAAGTTATTTCGGGCATTTTGATCAGGGGGGTCAGAATATTTTGGATGACCAGGAAGTGCATCATGAAATGAATTCCTTTGTGACTAAATTGAAGCCTGTGATTGAAGTTGAATGCTGTAAGAATGTGCCATTTAAGGCAGACAGCATTTCCCAGGAAGGTCTTTCCAATGTGGAGCTCCCAGCTCTTGATAACCACAATGCTTCCAGCAACTTCTCTATACCAAAAAGGTCTGAAATCCAAAATGATCGTCATGAAGCACCGGATGCTGAAAAAGCAGAACAAAATATGGATCATATTTCTAAACAGAGTAACAAAAATATTCTGACACCTTGTCATGGTAAGTGTGTGGGCTAGAAAAGCAAGACATTTTGAGTTAGGTAGTGCCTGAAATAGTGGTGACATGACTGCTCTTAATTCTGTCCTCTCATTGCTTGTTTAGAGCAGATAAAACAAGAGTGGAAAAATATAAGAATGAAAATCACCAAAATCTTCTATGTCATGTATCAGTTGCAGTATCTTTTTAGACTGTGGTGACTAATACCCTTGTTATTTTTCAGCACATCCCAAGATGATACTTAGTAGGGCAGATGTAAGTAGTCTACATTCTTGAAAAGCAATTTTAGTTAAAGCATGTATTCTTTTTTTGAAGAATTCCATTACATTTGAAAAGCTGGGGATTGAAAGATAAAATAGCTTGAACTTTTTATCCAGGGGAAACAAGACAGGACTACATTGTTTCCTTCTTAAATGGAAAATATAGCTGAACCTAAGGATTTCATTTTTGTTTCTTTAGAAATACTGCAATTCAACAGGAATTCTACATCTAAAAAAAGTATGTTGAGTAGGTTTTTCTATAACCTGCCCATGTGCCAACTTTGATGTGACAGTCTCTTTTTTTAATTAAGATACATTAAGAACATAATAAAACATATCTTCCAGACTACATTAAAAGTCTTCTATAATAAATGCAATCCTTATAATGCAATATAATGGCATTAATGGAATATAACTAACACTTCTGTACAAGAGTTTAAATATAGTTTAGAACATAGCTTTGAAATTTCATAGCATTAGGGATCTGTTTTGTAAACATACTTGTTCTCAACAAGTTCCTGTTATATTTCATAGTTTGAGAAAGCCCCAACAACACCTAGACAGTATCCTAGCTCAAATTAATAGTTTGAATCCCAAACTATTAAGCTAATACTGCCTTGGCATCATTTGAATGCTAGGACACAATGGCCAAAAAATCTCCTGTTTTACATGAGCACAGAATAGGAACACTGGCAGAATGAGAGCATTGTGTGAGGTATCAGTCTTTGTCATTTGCAGTTGTGTCTTCTCATCTTCAGTTCCTTCTTTGGAAGGTGGAAGAAGGATCCCATACTTTTAGTAGCTTTAATGGTAAATTAGTAAGCCCTTGTGATCAGCAGTATCAAACACAGCTGGCATAAAAAGCTAGGTAGATATTTGATCTTCATCTATTTAAGCATAGTTCAAAAGACAGTTAAGTTTTCATCCTACATCCAAATCCAAATCTTGAATTGAAAGATTGCTATGCTCATTTTTTAGACATAGGTCCAAAAAGAAGGCATAAAGCTGGAAAATGCAGAATTAAAAAACACTTTTGTACAATTTGACTCTTCAGATTGTACCTGTGTGCCCTCCACCTGTGTTCAAGACCAGGAGCTGTGTGCAGTGTTACTTTTGTAAATGCAATAAGGGAGTCCTGGGCAGGCATAGGGCTCTCTGAAATGTCCCATGAGCTGAGGCAGACCTCAAACAGCTCCAAGTTTGTACAGGATGAAAGCTGCTCTGGTAGCATTTTCTTGGATCCTCTGTCCCATTTTGTGTTGAGTATCCTTAGTGTAGGAGCAGTAACCAAGATACCTGAATTAAGAAAGACATACTAAAAAGAATTATTAATTGAAATTTACGTAGTGATTCAGGAAATATTTAAAATGAAGCATATAAACTACTGTATTTACAGGGAGAAAAGCTTTCCAAGATCTGACAAATACTAGTATACAATTTCACACTTCTGTACCTAAATCCCCCCAAACTTCAGAAGACTCAGCAGTACCACTGAGACGAAGCAGACCCACTATTTGCTACAAGGAACCCAGTCTACACAGGTAGGTACACAAAAACTGTGTTCTTCTTGTTCTTGTCTTTTGCATACGTAGCTGCCCACAGTAAAGATTGGTTATTAAACCCCCAAATAAACAGTTGAGATATCACAAATCTCTTTTGCAAAGATACTTCAGTGTCAATATAAAGCTTCTCCAGTTAGTGTGGCAGAATTTCCAAATGCTAAAGTAAGACAGCAATAGTATTTAAATTCTAAAATATAGTTTGGACTAATCGAGAATAATACTGAATCTTAATGTTTATCATGATATACACCCCTTTAGAGATGAATAATTATGAATGTTATACTTAAAGGTAAATTATACCATAATAATGTCCTTGTAATCTTGTCAAATAGAAAGGAATTTTATATACGAATATTATATAATTCAGTAGTTTTACTTTAACTAGCTGTAATTAATACAAGAAATAATTTAAGCTATATTAATTTGATAGTTATATTGGATATATTATTTTATTAAGTAATTTGCCTCTTAGTATTCTTAGCAAATTTAGAGGCACAGGATTTTATAGGTTATTAAAAGACAAGACATAAATTCTGAAATTACTTCTAAAATTTGAAACCCAAACTTCCATTAAGAAAACTAATATATTTGCTCTTACACAAATAGATCTAAATATAAATGGACCTTTATGTTCATTGCTTCTGAAAATATTCTCTGAGATTTTGCCAGAAAGTTGTTGAGGTTTTTTTGTTTGGTTTGGATTTTTTTAAAGTATAGTATTAATTTAAGGAACAGTTCCAGTGAGTTGAGTGTGTGTTAGAAGGATGTGTATTCATGAAGTAAAGACAGTAGAAATGCTTCCCTGGAACAGTGTTGAGAGTGAAAGGATTATAGCAACTTACTTTATGACAAAGGTATAAAAAGCTTTTTTTTGCTGGCCATACTGTGGCAGGAGAAGAAGATAAATGGACAAAAGGAAAAAAAAAATAGAGCACTGTTCTCATACAACCTCAAAATATTTTTTACTCCTGTGAGTAAGCTAACAATTGAAGCAGTGAAACTGAGGAAAGGTGGGAGCTAAAAGTAATGTGGGAAATCTTCACTTTACCACTGGCAATTCAGAAATATTTAGAAGTTACTTTTTAAACTTATAAAAAAATGGAAAGGAATTAGTCACACTTTTATTTTACTAATTGACTTATATGCTAAAATGCTTTAGTATTTTATATTGACACATTGCCACTCTTTTACCCCAAATGATATGGTTCTGTATTTCTGAGAAATGGTAACGAATAACAGGAAAAAATGTTGATGTCAGTCAAGATTTTAGATGATTGTCTCCTATTTATATTTTAGTTAGATTTACACTATCCTGAATGGGTGCTGTTAAGTGTTTGGTTTAAGTAAGTTTTGAATTTTGTTTTGTAGGAATATCACATCCTAATATGATAGAGGTCACATAAAAAGACTAATAATTCTAGCATTATTTTGGAAAGCAGTAGTTATCTATGTCTTGCCTTTTCAGACATACTTATTTTCCACAAATTTAATTTCTTTAGTGTATCAAGCTTTCATTAATGCTATTTACCATTTGAATTATTATGATTATATTACTGTAGTTGCATAGGTGCTTGATGATATTCATACCTGATATCTTTTACTTCTTTACAGCAAATTAAGGCGAGGGGATCGATTCACAGATACACAATTCCTGAATTCCCCAGTCTACAAAGGAAAAAATAAAGGAAATTTTAAAAGCAAATCAAAGTTTTTTGAAGAATAGAGAATTGCTTTTATGGACAATACATCCAAAATGTGTACAATTGTTTATGTATATATGTAAATGTTTAGCAATATAGACTGTTTGTTGTTGTTTGATTAGTAAAGGCCTTCCACAGTGAAATTTTCTGGAGAAGAATTTCTATAAAAGAGGTACAGAGTACTTTACTGAGGAAGGCATATACAGGTTAGGCTCACTTTCATTTTGCATTTCTGGTCAGTAATTTATAATCTGTTCAAATGTCTTGCAGCGCTTCTTAAATTGTTAGAAAAGAGATGTTTTAATGAGAAATAAAAATAAACCAGCTTTGGGAATTGTACTGTGAGTTTTTCATATTTATTTTGAGTAGAACCATTTCTCAGTGCTGGTTGGAACAGACACACACATCCTGAATTTTTATTAATTTATTAAAATAGATGGAGATAGTCCCTCTTTTTTTGATAGCTGACTTTTGGATTTGACAGAATCACACTGAGATTTCAATAAGGAAATCTCATTGAGAAATAATGGAGAGAAGTCAAGTGTCCACAGTATGTGCCAGAGGCAGCAAGGAAGAAAAAAGCACATCAATAGGAATTCAGTGGCAAATGGGATCCAGACAAAGCAACACCTTCAGTTTCCAACTGAGAGTGCCAGTGTGACAAGTAATAAAATAATGTCATGTCATTCAGCTTTCAGGTTTTTGTACTGCTTCCCCTCTGCATTCCATAATGTGCTGTCAGCTGAGTTTTCTGGCAGTATCTGATTTGTAGATGCTGCCAGATGCAGGTGATAGCTTACTACCCACACAACTTACACACATTACAATGGACAAGGTTCAGGCTAATTTTGCAAGAGAGAGCCATTTTTGATGAGATAGAAATAAGTTACCTTATTTTGGTTATAGATGGTTCTTCATGCATAAGCAGATGTTACTAGTTTACATGGGCTTAAAATTGATCAGACACATTAATGGAAGAAAAATCTATGGAATTACCAGAAACACAATTTCTGGCACAGGATGTTCCTGAATTGCAAATTTTTGAGGGCTGGAAGATGATTCTGGAGAAGCCTTACTATGCCTTTGACCAATTTTTGTACCTTTTCCTGCTGACACTTTCAGAGCCCAGTTCTTTGGTTAGCTTGACTTTTTGTCTCGTACAACATGTCTCTTTTTAAGAGATATAACTGGTAGTCTTAAATTTATAATACATTCTTTAAAAATATATCCTTAAAATACGTATTTTTAAAAAATTATAATATATTCTAAAAACATTCTTTTAAATGTACTCTTTCTACTTCATTGTAGGTTACATTGTAAGCTGGGAAGCTGATGGAGAAAATAGTCCTTTAACATATGATAAAGACAAGAAGGTGGTTGGGAGTAGTTGGCATTGATTTGCAATCAGGAAATCAGGCTTTATGAACCTGAGAGTCTTCTACAACTAGCATGGTGGGTGAGTGTAGAGCACAAGATGTTTGTCTCAGTTATATAGTAGGGCTTTTGACATTTTCTCTGATAACATTCCACAGACAAACTGACAGGGTATGAGTTTGTTAAGGGCACAAACCCTTAAGTGAGTTTGTGGTGAGTTGTGAGTGACATGAGAAAATCTGGAAAGTTGGCATTAGTGCCAAATGGTCCAGCTGGAGGCAAAACATTAGAGCTCCTTAGGGTTTCACACTGCTGCCAGCAGTGATTAACACATTCATTAACAACGTGTATGAGCCAGTGCACCCTACACAAGTCTGCAGTTGACAGGAAACTGGAAGGAGTGGCTGAAATACCCATGGTTCTGTCACCATTCAGAGGGATCTGGTCAGGCTGGAGGAATGTGCTGAGAGGAATCTCAAGAAGATCAACATGAGGAACCTACATCCTTCTCCTGTGAGTTGCCAGAATTTCAGCTGTGTATTTTGACAGAAAAGGAACTTATCAGAACATACTCCTGGATACAGCTTTCAGGTGTGTCCATTCTACATGTAAGTCTGGAAATATAACTATAAACACTAAGAGGCATAAATGTATTATTTACAAACACTTACTACCCCACCTATTTTCTGCTGTGGTTATTTTGTTATGGTCTGTAACCCTAAGGCAGCTTCCTCAAGATCCTGTAGGACTTTCCATGTAGGAATTCAGAGTTAAATCTATCACTCCTGAGATAGTTTACAAAGGGGAGGGACATTTATTCCCTAAACAGGGTGTTGTCTGGCTGTGGTTACCAGTTGAAAAGATCATGTAAAGACTGTAAATATGCAGCAGTAAGTAGAGCAAGGTGTTTCCATATAGAATCTTGCAGTATAAACAGAGTACTCAATCAGTATGAAAATTCTTCCAATAAAAAACTTACCTCATCGCCCAGGCAATGTGATCTGCATTGCAAAACAGAGCTGTTAACATTATCTGAGAAGTTTCAATAGACAGACTTTTTTCTTTCAAAAACATGCTGTGCATGTCACCCCATTAGCAAGACTATTATGAAGAGGTGCAGAAATGGTTGGGGAGATAGATTCTATCCTTCTTCAATGTTATTTCTTAAAAATAAGTACACATAGAAATTATTAAGCATTTTTCCTTGGTTTTTATTACCAAGTTTGTAGTTAATCTTATTTTTAATTTAAATGTTCTTTCAACATTTTAAGTGAAATGTTATTAACATCACCAGCTGTGTTATTAGAAACCTTCAAGAAATACCTGTTAAAACTTGTGTTTCCAGTGCTGGCATTGCAGCAGCAAAACACAATGTTTTTTTTTAATGGCTGTTTCTTTCTACTGCCTGCGGTTTGAAAACTAGAAACAGAGGCACATGCTTTATCTTCCAAGAAAAGAAATAATCTCTTTGGGGATGGGCTTAATTATTTTTTCAGTGAAGGTCCTGTGGTTCCACACAGCCTCAGGTGTGTTACCAGCTGGACTGCTAGAGTGTCTCAAATACAAGCATGTAATTTTCAATAAAAGTAAAAGGCCTAGGGCTTTATGCCATCTTTTCTTCCATTCCTTTAGTGTAGATATCTTTCAATGTAAAAAAGGATAAAGAAAGTGGCCTGAAGATGCACAGAAGTTCAATTAAGTAACTGTGAAATATTATTGCTACTGCCCTTCTTTCCTTGTTTTCTCCATCCTCATTCTTGTTGCTCAAATTGATATTCAATAATAGAATACAGAGAAAACTCACTTTGATATTTCCTAGGCTGCATTTCTTTTAATTGTTTAATTGTTAATTTATGTGATCACAAAATGATCACGTAAAAGCAGCATAAAGAATGTTGCATTGTCTTTGAACCTTCACTACATGTGCTTGTTTTACCAGGTCATTTGATATATTAGAAGCTCTTTCTTGGAAAATTCTGTAGAACCAGCTCAGGATTTTTGACATAAAAATTAATTGGTCGCCATCACCAGGAATTAGGATAATTTTGCTGAGGATAAGGTAATTTGAACTTCGTTTTATAGCTTTGAAGTTGCTTTTTCTCATGTTTGCTCAATCTAATTGAAATTTTGGAGGAAATTAATTCCATATATTTTGATTATACAGAAAGAGGAAAGTATTTTTCTATAAACCCTTGCCTGCACAAGTAGCCATTACAAAGGGTTATGATACCTGGAGCTTACTGCTGATTATTTTGTGAATGCAAATATAACCAAAAATCCCATTGGTCTCATGGTCATTACATTGCTGGATTTTATCTCAATTTAAAATTACTCTTGGTGATTTTATTATAAGAACCTGGTAACAGTGCACAGTGTTAATGTTGCCGTTTTGCTCTGCAGGAGCACCGATATCCTTTGCCAAAGCGTGAGGTACGGCTTAGCTTTCGAACACTTAAATAACACCTTAAAAGGCTGAAGTAAACCTATTTGCAGTCAGCTCTGGGCGTTGAAAACAATGAAATGACCGTGTTCCCCCTGGGTCAGGCGGCCCCGGCTCTCCCCGCCCGCCCCGCCGCGGCTCCGCCCCGCACAACGAGGCGCCTCCAGCTGCTGGTCCCGGTTCCGGGGCTGCGAACCATGGCCTTGCGAGGGGAAAACGCCGAGGAGCTCGTTTTCTATGTGAATGGGAGGAAGGTAAGTAAAGCCCTCGGAAAGAGGAGCTGCTGTGCCTGAAGGACCCCCGAAGGGCACTGATTTGACTTCCTCAGACTTAGTCATGCGAGCGTGACCGAATCCTCACACAAACCTCCAGAAGGAGGTTGGATGGTTGCATCCCATTTTGGCTAGCTCTGCTGTGTTTGGGAGAAAAACCGTGTCAAAGTGAAACACGCTCTCAGCTGGGTATAAAACTTGGCTGGTATGCAAGCCACTTTTTTTATTTGTATGTCTGGCTTCTCATCTTTGATGGTGTCAGGTTTTCAGAGGCACAACTGAAAGCAAGACTCCAGTGCTCAAATTTGGGCTATTGCCCATAAAGATGATATTGCAAGGACTGGTTGTTGATCCAAAGCAACTGTAAGGAACTAGCTGATTCTAAGCGACTGAATAAGAAATACTGTACTCAGCCAAGAATATGGGTATTTCTGTTGCTCCCTGTTGTCAGTTTCTTACAGCAAGTGAAAGTTATAAGTAAAACTAGAAAAGAAATTGCTACTGCTGATAGCCTTACAGGCTTCTTCTAATGTTTGTTCTGGTACGTCAGAGTGCCAGAGAGACTTCAAAATCTGCAAATCATTAGTTAGTGCTTTATGCTGTCTTTGAAGTTCTGCATTTTTATTTTTAATGTGACCAAAGGTCAGTTCACTCAGTATAACATTTCACTGAGCAGGAGTTATTTTTAGTACTTGCAAGGTGCCCTAACCCTTCTTTTCTGGAAATGTATCTGTCTGAAAAGGAATTTCCAGAAGGAGCCCAAACTCTCCTGCGGTGTTTGGCAATTGGTGTAGTTCTGTGAGAGAACCAGAGAAGAATTCTCTTCTGGCTTTGTGTAAATG
This sequence comes from Trochalopteron elliotii, assembly GCA_024734555.1. NCBI lineage: Eukaryota > Metazoa > Chordata > Aves > Passeriformes > Leiothrichidae > Trochalopteron > Trochalopteron elliotii. The sequence continues at coordinate 2,637,462 of JANPWX010000331.1, read as the reverse complement.
TGGTCTGTGCCCTGAATTTTGAAAGGCCTTGGTTTCTTAATTAAACCTTGTTTTTACTTTCTTGCTGCAGATAGTAGAGAAAAATGCTGATCCTGAACAAATGCTCTTGTCTTATCTGCGAAAGAGGCGTATCCTTTTCATGTCTGTTCCCTAAAGTCACTCATGTGAAAGCCTTATTCAAGCAAAATCCTGATAAATTTTAATTCAAGGTTTAATTACCAGATTAAGGAAGTTGTGATTCCTTTAAGATAAATCAACCACACTAAATGATGTCTCTTTCTTAATCCAAATATTCTTCAGTTGAGCTGCTGTATTTTTAGCCTGGCATTTTAAACACACAAAGTTATGCCATAAGACACAATGAATATGTGTCTGTGTTCCTCCCCTCCCAGCTCATAAAGAAGTCTAAAAACCTAATATATAGTATATATATCAGTATATCTAAAGCTTGACTGAGTAGAAGTCCCCAAGCTTTATAATAGTCTCTCTCGTGGTAAAGGAGTTCTTGTGATGAGAACCTGAGGCTGAAGGAATTTTGAGGGGCAAAAAGGCATCTACCTTTTGGTGGCTTTGGAACATTTAATTAGCTATTTATTAATTCAGTTTTAGATTGGCCACTGTTCCAGATTCACAGAAATAAGCACTTCTCTCAGAAATGTGATCTTTCAGATGAGATGCAAGGGAAATATCCTGACTATAAATGGGCCTTCTGGGGGAACTGGGAAATTGGTTTGTGTTCCACTGGAATTTCGGATATACAGCTGGTTTGCCCATTACACATTTCTTCCTTTTATATTTTCACTTGGATAACTATTTTTCACCTCCCTTTTCTGTCCCAACTTACTCCTCTTCCAAAATAAATCATAATCAAGTTTCCTGTTTTCCTGAGAAGAGGATTTTGGTCATGTAATTCCTTAGCTTCCATCTTGCTTTCATTGAAAATTTTATTCCAATACAGAAAAGAGTCCAGTACATATGCTTATACCAAACCAATTCTGTGTTCCTTAGGGCTTTAGGACAAAAGGTGGTCTCAAGCCTTTGAGTGGAATAAAGACCAGAATGGAACCAGATAATTATTTTCCTTAATGACAGCATTTTCAGTTTGTCTTACAGGAACTAAGTATGGCTGTGGAGGAGGTGGCTGTGGTGCCTGCACAGTGATGATATCAATTTATGAGCCAACTTCAAAGAAGATACGGTATCGTCAACAGAGTATTTTGAAAACTGCAGAAAATTTATTATTGTAGATACCATTTCTAGATATGAAACTTTGAAAACAGAGCTATAGAACTCATACTTAATAGTAAAAGAATCTAGAGGAAGGGTCAGTTTAATCCAAAAAGAGAATTCTGTAAAAATTGCTGTTGATTCGGCTATATTGTAAATTTGCTAAACTATCATACTCAAATGCTTGATTTACTTATAAATACTGACAACCCCTGCAAGAGATTGTAGGAGGCATTCATTTAAGACCCTCTGGCTTGACCACTGGTGTTGGGGAAGATGAGTCAGGGAAACCTTATAAATATGATTGCTTAGCAAAAGATTCTGAAAATATGAAACCTATAATCAAAATAGAAATGAAAGCTTACTTTGAGTTGTAGGATACTGAGCCTTAGTTACTATATAACCCGAAAACAATAGTCTAGCCAGCTGAAGGAGAATCCCTTTTGATTGAACAATACCCTTCTGCTGGCTAAGGAATCCAAAGGTCAATGTAGCAAAAGAGAATAGTCTAAAGAGTAGTTTTTAGAGTTTAAAATATAACACAGTATGGGAATGGAGTAGTTCTTATAGGCTTTTTCTATAGGGTTTTGTGTCATGTACTGGTTGGTTAGGGTAAATTAGAATATTCAACACAAAAGGAGATATAATGTAACAAAGACCTCACTCTCTCTGACTCTTCTCCTCTCTTGCTCTCTCTCTAGCCCTCTTCCTCTCTCTAGCTCTCTCTTAGCTCTCTTCCCCCTGCGCTCCAACCCCTGCCACCTCTCTCTGGCTCTCTTGCTCTCTCCTCTCTTCTTACCCTCTTGTTCTCTCTCTCCCTCGCTTTTTGGGACTTCCCCTCAGCCAAGGCTGGTGGCTGAAGGCAAGGCCCTTCTTACCCACGACCCTTTCAATAAAACCACGTGTTCTAAAATGTCTCAGGTCTGCAGAGTTCCCTCTCCCTGCCGTCCACAGATGATCCTACACACTGGAAAGTGGCTCCTGCCTGCAGCTCTGTATGGTGGTTTAAGTCCAGCTACTGAGGACCATGTAGCTGCTCACTCACTCTCCCCAGTGGGATGGGGAGGAGAATCAGAAGGGTAAAAGAGAACAGTTTAATAGATCAAGCAACAGCTGCTCATGCAAACAAAGCAGAGTAGGCAATTTACTCACTACTTCCATCATCAGGCAGATGTTCAGCCACCGCCAGGACAGCAGGACACCATCTGTAATGGTTACTAGGAAAGACAAACACAATCACTCCAAACCTTCCACCCTTTCTTCTTCTTCCCTCGGCTCTTTATGCTGCACGTGATGCCATGTGACATGAAATGTGACTTCTGTCATTTTGGGTCAGCTCTCCCAGCTGTGTCCCCTCCCAGTTTCTTGTGTCCTCACTGGTGGTGTGGGGTGAGGGGCAGAAAAGACCTTCACTCTGTGTAAGTCGTTCTCTGCAGTAACTAAACATCCCTGTGTTATCAGCACCGTTTCCAGCACAAATCCAAACCACAGCTTCACACTGGCTACTGTGAAGAAAATTAACTCTAACCCATCCAAAACCATCATTCTGTCTTGTGATTGGTGGAGAGGTAGGGTAGGCAGAAGTGTGAGTCTTACCAGCCCTTTAATACTGAACTCCATCTGTTACACCCCACCCACAAAAAGAAAGATTTTGAAACTCAAAACAGAAGTTTCATTAAGGTAAAAACTGGACTAAATTGCTTTTAAGTTGAGAAAACTCCAATCAAATTGTTAAATGGTTACATGTCATTGTGCACTGAAGTGTTTATTAGGTGGAGAAAAAAGCATTCCAGTTGTCCTTTTGTACAGTTACGTTACATTGGAATGCAACACAAATGACAATGTTTAAAGTTAATGAAAGAGCTAAAATTAAAGCAGCCTCCTGAAAAGATACAGTTCAACTGCATTAAAAAACCAAATAATTTTATTAAAATTATTAAATGCTTTGAAGAATTTTCATTTTGGTGTGTCGTTCCTGTTTAGTATGACACTTATTTTACATCAGAATTTCCTTTGGATCAGAATTTTTATTATAAATTTGCCGCAGTAATTCTTTTCTTCCTTCTAATGACTACACCAATCTTTCCTTCCCTGTCTTCCTCCTCCAAAATACAGTTGGTAGATTGCTTGTGGGCAAGAGAGACAACAGGGCAATTGGAAAAGACTGAGATATTAAGGAAGATGTAAATTCCATGGACTTGTCCTCATAGATACATTTTATATGGCCTACAAGAGACATAGCTAGAGACATAGCTGGTCCCTTCTCATTCTAAATGTTAATAGTGGCTGCTTTGTAAGTATGAACTATGTCCTGACTGACTGAATAATAATACTCAGACTTGTTTATTAAAATAATATTAATGTTCTTTATTCTCCTTTTATGTTCCAAAGACACTATTCAGCCAATGCATGTTTGCTTCCCATTTGCTCCTTGTACGGTACAGCAGTGACTACAGTGGAAGGTGTTGGAAGTACAAAAACCAGGATTCATCCAGTTCAGGTGAGAGTACAGTATAACTGCATAGGAGGATTACCTTTTCTTTTTTGGATGGGATGGGTTTAGTGACAGAGCTTTTAGGGTGTAGGAATTTCATAAGATGGTTGTTTTCCCTGCTAAATGACAACAGAGGGGAGAACAGTGGTTCCTGGTGGTTGCTGGGTCAAGGCTGATGACATGGCTCATGATGGATCTTACTTTAATATTGACAATCTGATCAAGTAGTTGGTATGTAATGATTGTTAGAGTGGGTCAGGCTTTGCTCTCTTTGGGCTAATGATACATCTTGGACATTGTCCCTTTGGCTCATGTTTTAGTATAAATGCAAAAAAGACAGAAGTCCACTGAAGGTTAATTAGCATCTTGAGTAAGATGTGCCTGAACATCACACCCAAAGTAATTATTCTCATTTGATATTGCTTAAAATGTCCGATTTATTGTGAAGGCAACATTTTGTATGGCATCTCCCATTTAAGAGAGCATTCATTAGAATGGAGATGAGTGCTGAAAGGAGTGTTGTTTGTGGTATTTCATTTCAGGAAAGACTTGCCAAGTGCCATGGCTCCCAGTGCGGTTTCTGCACGCCTGGAATGGTGATGTCCATATACACTTTGCTAAGAAACCACCCAGAACCAACTTCAGAGCAGATGGTTGCAGCTCTGGCTGGTAAATATTGCTACTTTTTAGTTCACAGGCGTGTTCCTGAAGTATTTCTCCAGATGCTTTGTCTATGTGAGTGCCTGTCTGTGTGAGTGTACATGCCTGCATGCATGGATGATATATTCAGCTATGCTTCCTAGAAGAGCTGCTACCAGATGCAGACCTTGTATTCCCCGTCATTCTTTTCTCCTGGAAAATGAAACATGGAGCGGTGAATTGTTTCAGGTGTTTAAAACATCCCCATATGTGTCTTTTAAAGTGCTTAAAATCAGATGTGCAAAAATGATGTCATATTGGAGAAGCAGCTGCATCTGAGTATTTCCAAGGCCTGGTATTGAGAGTGTTGTGAGCCTTGCAGGATAGGCCCTTTGCAGTAAGATTAAAACAGATAAGACAGAGAGATAAGGGAAGTAAGGGAAAGTGTGAGCATTTATTGTTGGTAAAATAGCCTTCTGTCATCTGTTGTTCTCTAGAGTCGCAGTGGACCCAAAGACATTTCCTATTACTGTGTGGTGAGCTTAGAGGTGTAATGTTAACTTCCTTCACCTCTAGAAAAAAGTCAGGGGGAAAGAGAACAACATTTTGAGTGGGTGAAGAATATTGTACAGTCTCTTATTCTCCTGCGTACTGAGCTGTAGCCAGCATTCATTGTAGTGCAGATCTCAACTATTTCATACTTGCCCTGAAACAACATTTTTTGTCAGGAGCTGCAGGGTACTAAGTCCTGTGACACTGTTGTATTTTGTCTTTTTGAGAGCTAGCACTTCTCCCTGAGCTTCAAAAACACAAGACTCACATAGAGACATAACATTCTAAAGCCATGGGCTGTAGAGCAAAGCTTTTTCTGACTGATTTCCTTCCTTCAGGGAACTTGTGCCGCTGTACTGGATACAGACCAATCCTAGATGCCTGTAAAACTTTCTGTAAGGTAAGAAGTAGTGGCAATAGGATTGCTAGACTGGGGCCATCAGTGTATATAGTGTATATGCACGTACAGGCCATCGAGATTTTCAGTAACACCATCCCTTCCCTTTGTTTAAAGATGTCATTGTGAGTGAATGGCCTAACCCATTACAAGCATTGATTAACACAAATGAACATGGTATCTAGCTTGGATTATGAAGAGTAATCTGAAGTAACTCCATGTGGTTTACTGTGGGTTAGTACTGGCATGAATAAATGCAGAATTTCAGTCCGTGTTCTTAGTAATTTATCATGCAGTGCAATGTGTCAGAAACCTACAGAGGTTGTGGGGAGTGAACAGTTGGTAAAGGAAACAATGCAGACCATCTACATCTGCTCTCACAATGTCAACTGAATTCTGCATAGTAGGAATTATTTTGTATTAAGGACTTTAACATCTGATGATTTAAAATTATTTTTTTAATATCACTCCTTTAACAATCCTTCTAATTCGGCTTGTTATTAAACTTCATCTAGAACTTTATTGAAATACAGTCACTCTTATCTTATGAGCTTTAACTTATTGCCATTTTGGGCAGTATTTCACTAATGGGGTATTCCTATTTTAGGAATCCATGTGTTGTCAAAGGAAAGCAAATGGAAAATGTTGCTTGGATCAGGAAGATGATTTGTTTGACAATGAAGAGAAGGTAAAGTTTTAAATACATTACTGATCCGACTTCAATATAAAACTTAGAGAAAGAATATTACTTATAGTATTTGATAAATAATATATTTTATTATTCCTCACAAGAAATTTGAAAGTATTTTGAAAAATTGAGGGTTCTATGTGTATATTTGTATGAGGAGGCAGTGATGTGTCAGATGGTTCATATAAGGTAGTTTGGATCTCCAGAGCTGGGATTGAAACAGCTCTTCAAGTTCAGTAATATTAACAGTTGGAGCTCTATCAATACAGTGAGAATTATATTGTGCAAGACATTAGGGCATATGTGAAATTTGCTTAAATCAATGATCAGTGATGCTCTAAGTACTCATCTCTTAGGAAAACTGCTGACTTCAGTCTGAAGAATTGATACACTCTTAAAAACTAGAGCTGTGATTGTGATTTTATGTGAAACCTCTTATCCTTACAAATATTTCACCTTGTTCTCAATTTTCTTTCAGTGGTATCTGATCTACTTCTTTGGGTTTTGAGTACTTTAGGTTGGCATGAAACTCCTTTGTAATAGTAGAGGTGCAGGATGCCCGTACTTAGTGCTTCAGTTGCTTGCTTCTACATTGTCATTTGTGTTACAGTAAAATCTAAGAAAATGTTATGAACACTTCTTTCACCTCAGCATCTCCAAATGATACATGGTGGTTTAACAACAAATCCAAATTATAATGAAATGACCAGTTTTTTACTGACTTCAGTGGCAGTCTCCTGGTTTGGTTTTGCTTTTGCTTTTATTGTTGTTGTATGAAATTAATGATGAGAGAAAATTCTTAGTCTTTCCTTGTCTTCTTTTTAAGGTCTTCACCAGCCTGTTTTCAACAGATGAATTCCAGCCCTTAGATCCCACCCAGGAGCTTATATTCCCTCCAGAGCTAATGGTATCTTGTGCTGCTTATAGACTATTCTGATGCTCTGTTCAGAATTAATTTTGAAGTCCTGCTTAGCAGTAATTCATCAGAAGAAATGTGAAAACATTTTAATGTTATTATACTCCTTTTGGGTTTTTTGCCCAGTAAGCTTATTGAATATTCACACACCAAAAAAATGTCATGTTGGGAAAATAAAGTTGCAGAGTTAGGTGTTAGGAGAGAAGATAAAGAAGCAACCTAAACTGGTTTTTCAGTCCAGCAGCTGAAGATACAAATACTTTGCAGCAAACTGAATGGCAGACAATTTTTAACATTGGAAAACAATTTTGTGGCTTAATAGTTTTGTTAGTCTGTTCTCAGATAGCCACCCAGATCAGAGAGTGTTTAGCCCCAGTGATTAAGGCATGCCAAAGATATAAACAGCTGGAATGGAAAGTGTTAGGCATCCTTAACTATTGAGAGCAGTAGTTGCCCTCAAAAAACGGAAAGCTGTTTGTTTTACTTTATTGTCAGTGTAGAGATTCAAAGCCAGATTCTGTGTAGTTAGCTGACTGCTTCTGGAGAAAGGTTGATAACTGTAGGACAGGAGTTCTTGACTGTGTGTTTGTACCAGCACTGGTTCACAAGCTATTCCAAGTGGTCAGTGCACAGTGCTAGAACAGCCAGAGACACTTAAGTGCATGCATAGTCTGGAAAGGGATGCTGCTGTCAGTGTCATTGCTGCTCTCCAAGCAAGCTAAGTGGGCAAATACCTCCCTAAGTACCTTTTATCACTTTTCTAACAGTTTTAGCATTTGCAGGATCTATTCCTACATCTTTTGCTTGGAGACTGTGATCAGTCTTGTTTATTAGCCCATTGGAATTACTTGAAGACATTTCAACCACACAGTATTAACTTTCACCACTGTGCAAAGAGCCAGCATAACATTTCTGTCCCTTTTTTGTCCAATTTTGAATTATTATATAGAACTGCTATTGTTTAAGAACATTTTTGACTTTCAGTCTAGCGTCTATTAGACCTCACTTCTGTCTATATGTCTAAATTTTTAAATATGCCATGTTTCTCCATCAGAGGATGGCAGAAAATCAGCCAAAAAGAACTCTGGTTTTTCGTGGGGAGCGAGTAACGTGGATTTCTCCTGTAAGCTTGGGTGAACTGCTGGATCTGAAAGCTGCCCACCCTAAAGCACCTCTTGTGGTTGGGAACACCAGTGTGGGTATGTATGAGATCAGAATGGCTCCTGTTGCTTTAGTTCCAGTGTACATGAGAGGAGTGGGGCTACATTTGTCCTTTTTTTTTGCATCTTCATCCTTAAGCTTATGTTCCACTTTGTGGGAGTTGTTATGGCAAAGCCTTTTGTCTAAGTCTATTCCTGTCTTGTAGGACCTGACATGAAATTCAGAGGTGTGTTCCATCCAGTTCTTATTGCTCCTGCAAGGATCCCAGATCTGAACGTGCTGAAATATACAAATGATGGTCAGTAGACTTTACTTTTTTCAGAAGCAGATTTCTTTGCAGTAAGGAATGCTGCACCATTCCAGAATGCTGAAGGTGTGAAATGCTGTGCATGTCATTCCTAAGCATGGTTGGCTCTTTTCCAGGTCAGGGGAGCTGTTGCCAACATCACAGTGCAGGATGGTTTTGTCTTGGTGACGCAGTGCAGAGCCAACCACCAGTGTTATCTTGGGCCTTAGTGTGAGGGTGATTATTCTGGTAATACTGGTTCTGGTGCTCAGTCATGCAGCATTTGCTTTGTGACTGCTGCACCAGACTCTGCTGGACAGCAGAGAGAGACCCATACAGAACCACAAGGAGAGTTAGCATGTAGCATGCTTGCTTACTTTAGAAAGAAGGTTGTGATTAAACTGCCATAGCTGATATGCATGAACTAATCTTGTTCTCAGTCATGAAAGGATTAATTAATAGGTTAAAAAATTTGTACCTCAAATTTACATGTTTATAATAAGCATGGAGGTGTTTTTAGTTAGACTAGGTTTTAGGTTTTAAATAAATTCTGGTGGACTAGAAATACAACTAGAAATAGGTTTCAACTTGCTATAATAGCCTAAAGTAATTGAATAAAAATTACCATGTACAAGCTTATAGCCAAAGTTTTAAGGAAAGTCATATCTGATGAAATTACTTGGTATATGCCTGAAGCCACTTTTTTTTAAGTGGTAAACTGTGTTTGATAGTTCTATCATTGCATTTAGAATATCTATTTTATTTCTGATCTGTCATCCAGTTCTATTCAAAGACTTGTTTGTTCTTGGCAGAAAAGTATCTAGGAATTGAAAAGAAGGGAGAATGCTTACTGCTTCTTTAAAGTGTGTAAATAAAACCAAGGTATTTGAAGGTGAGGCTTACTAGTTCTAAAACAAGAGATACACAGTTTATTTGCCAGCCAGAAGGAGCATTTCCTCTCTTTAATCAGATTTAAATGGAAAATGTGTTTTGATTAATTTTTTCTTTTAAATACACAAAATTTAATATTGCTTTGCTTGATTAAAATTTATTAAATTTATTTATATTTTCATTTAGACATTTAATTTAATCCCAGTATTCATTGAAAATGTCCCTATATTATGTAAATAATTATTTTAATAGAAAGGAACTGTGTACTATTTTAAAAAATAGAGGTACAATCTTACAAAAAAACTTAAATAAATGCATATGAGTTGTCTCTCTAGTGGGAAAAAGAATACTATGTTCATTGTTAGGACGATTTGGGATTTTGCTGCCAATGCTACCTACCCTCACCTTAGAAGAATAACTGGAATGTACATATACAAAACAAGAGCAAACTAGGATGAAGATCATGCTTAAAAATAGGAGAAGTCTGTTGAAAGCATTTTGAAGCTGACTCACCTTTGTGAGAAATGTGTCCTAAACGTTTACTCAGTCAAAGCAAGGTGCAGGGGAAGTAGAAGGGACGTGCAGCTGGAAGCAGAGAAGAGATTTCCCTTTAGACAGGAGAGGTGAGGTGTGAGTTCAGTTTCATAATTTGTAGGGATTTTACCCTCAGTCTCCTGAAATGAAAGGTTCCGGTTCCTTTGAAATGAAAAGGCCCCTCTCTGTTTATCTTCCTTAGCCCATATGAGCTGTCCTAACTCTACAGTCTGAACACAATTTAAAACCCAGGCAATAAAGCAATGCACATGTTACACTTTGATAATCTTTTGGTTACAGGATTAACTCTGGGAGCTGCCTGCAGCCTTTCTCTAGTGAAAGACATCTTGACAAATGCAATTTCTGAGTTCCCTGAAGAGAAGACCAGGATTTTCTGTGCTGTCTTGCAGCAGTTGAGAACTCTGGGTGGAGAGCAGATAAGAAATGTTGCTGTATGTTGGGAATTACTTGCAATTACAGTTTGAGAAAATTGTAACAAATGTGAAATTGGTCCTGACCATATGTAGAACTTGCATTTTTAATTTTGATTTTGCCATGAATTTTCTATCAATACCTCTTTTTGTGGCTTTCAATATGTATAAATGTAAATGTAGTTTGCATGTCATATTGTCACTTAACACAAAAATAGTCAATTATAGAGAAAGGTAACATAAACTACTTTATTTTTTCAAGTCATTTGGTGGAAACATCATAAGTAGGAAATCAACCTCAGACTTGAATCCTGTTCTGGCAGCCAGCAACTGCATGCTCAATCTGGCTTCAAGAGGTAGGAGGAGATAGCCTGTCTCTGTAGCATAAATGAGGTTTTAAGTGTTCAAAGGGCTCTTAGAGGTATAGGTTCCTTGCAGAATTTTGTCATCTTTCCTTTTGAAAAATTTAATTTTCATAATATATATCACAGAATAACAGGTATGGTCGCTTTTAGAACAAAATACCAAAAAGAGAAAGGAAGAAGCAATAGCATTTATTTCTTTCTGGACTCCTGGAAATGTTCAGAATCTCAGGGGAAAAGCAAACAAGAAAAGAAGAAATGAACCCAAAACCAAAACACCTTCCTAATGATTTTTTACTTTTACAGCAGTTCTTTTCCACTCAGTTTACTTCCTCATTTTTTATGTTTTAGAATGAAAAGTAGTTATGACAGCAGCTCCAGATATTTGGAATAGATTGACAGGAGTGAGGGTGGGATCATCATGGCAGTATCTGAAGGGAGGATTACAGAATGGGGTTTGACCCATCTGGGTACTTTTTTAGGAATCTGATATTATGATGGTATGGAAGATGGAGCAACCATTTGAATTTATAGAACATATCACTGGTAATTTTTATGTAAGCTATGTAGTGGTTATTTATTCAGGAAGGCAGCAGATATTTCTTGCCAATTAAAATACTGTTGATATGTGTTAATTGCACAGTTGTATGGAATTTTCTGTATTTGGGATTTTTTATTTTTTTTTTTTTTTTTAGGACAAGAGCGACAGATTCCTCTGAGTGATATTTTTGCAGATGGAGTTGGTAACAATACCATTACACCAGAAGAGATCTTAGTCTCTATCCATATTCCCTATTCTAGGAAGGTAAGTTACTAGTTTGTTTAAACTTGCTTTATGCGGAGTTAAAGACTATGGAAAAAAGAGCAGGAGGGGCCATAATCCGCCTGTTTAAACTAGCACTGTTGCTGCTCACTTTCTGAATTCCTTACATTTATTCATTTCAGTGCCCTACTGTCTCCCAGTTTCAGGCAATAAACAAAACTCAGCAGGTAGCTGGCGATGCTATATAAACAGTAATATTCAGATGAAAGTTTGCCCTGAAATGATGAGGGCAATAGCAATTGTCTAGATCCCCTATGGAAGAGGATCTTGGACAAGTTGCTGTTGTGCTCACCAAAGCAGGCTGCTCACCCATGGTATGGTTGGCATCAAATAGGTAAAGGCATTGTCGTCTCCTGAGGATTCATCTTAAAAATGGGATAAGATTGGATGTGTATGTGGTGGTTCCATAAATGTTGCTGAACTGAATAATAGTCTTTAACAAATACTGGGTTTGCAAGAGTGGATATGGGACTGAATACTGAAGTTTGGCAGTACCTTGAACCTCTAAACTTGTGGTCTTGTTATAAATACAACTCCACAAGATCTCTGACTTCCAGTTATCTACCATGAGAAAATCTGGGTCATCTGAACTGTGTAGATGATGGAGGATTGGGTATGAGCTACTAGAATATCAGACATGGTCAAGAGAAGAAAGGGCATGGTCTTGAATGTTCAGGAAGCTGAATTTGTGCTCTTCATTTTTTGTTCTCTTGCTTCACATAGTACAATAACATGCTCTGCTTTTGACTTACATGTCTGCACTTCTGTCTGATCTTGCTCAGGGGGAGTATGTCTCTGCATTTCGACAAGCACCAAGACGGGAAAATGCTCTTCCGATAACCAATGCTGGGATGAGAGTCCTTTTTGAAGAAGGTACAGACATTATAAAGGATCTAAGCATTTTCTATGGAGGTGCTGTCTCGACAACAGTCTGTGCAAAACAAACCTGTTGGACACTTACTGGAAGGTAATATTTCTCTATCTTGTCTGTGTCTTTGAACAAATGGACTTTGAAAGCTTGGGTTCATGTTCCTTGGGACATGAAAGCACAGAAGGATTTCATTTGCCTGACAGATGCCTTGTATGTTCAAGTGAATGATCAAGCCTTAATGATAACTTTTCAGGATTGTTACATTTTGGAGTTTGCACCTGAAGTGCAACTCCAGTGTGAATTATGTGCAGAGATAAGACAGATGAGCTGTGAGATAGGTGGGTGAGGTATATACATCGGTCAGTTGTGCCCCTAAAACTCAAGTATGGGTAAATTACTCTGTGTCCCATACATTTGATAATCCTCTCATCAGTGTTCTCCAGTCCTTCAGCTTGTCTCTAAAAGATACAAAGTTTGAGAACTTTAGATGTGCCCAATAAAGTTAGAAACAAAAGTCAAGTCTTGACCTTTTCAATATGGCTTCATCCAAAAGGTCCTAATAATGTCTGGAATTAGTCCCTGACTTTCCCTCCCAGTTTGCAGCAGCTTTCCAAGTTTTGGAGGAAATAAATTGTGAATTCAAACAGCATAAAACCAAAATTAAATGAAGCCCCGCTGGCCTGTTTGCCATTTAATATGCAACTGTTTCATTAGTTGAAGTCCTCATTATTTTTTGATGCTTTACATGATTAAATTTAGTCCAAGAGACTATTATTTTGATATCTGTGGTCTTGTAACTATGGAGAATTAACAGTGTTGAGATACTTGAAGAAGGCAGTGCTTTCAGGAAATGTAGCAGCTAATTAGATCCCTTGAAAGTATCTACATTTTGCGTCTATATCTACTTTTCTTCAAATATAGGATAGTATCTGCAATATGGTGAGAATCTGTAAGACTGCTAAAGCAGCTTTAAAGTTGTAATAGGGTTTGTTCAATTATGTATTTGTTTATTTAAAAATTCTGGCATAGCACTTAATTCTGTTTACTTATGGGAGCTGAGCCCTGTGAGCAACATTGATCTACACCATTTTAAAAATTGCAAACATTATGAGAATCAATATTTTGGCTTCATTGTGAGCAGGATGATGTCTGTGGTCAATGGTACATATATATTCCTGCAATCTGTATTTATTTCTTATTAGCCCTAGTCTGATTATATCTATTATTCTTCATAACAGACACTGGAATGAACAAACGTTGGATGAAGCATGCAGACTAGTTCTTAAAGAAATTGCTCTTCCAGGCTCAGCTGGTGGTGAAAATGTAGACTATAAGAAAACTTTGATGGTCAGTTTCTTCTACAGATTTTTCCTTGAAGTATCGGAGTCATTGAAGACAATGGTAAAATAGTTCATAGAATCATAAAATCATGGAATATACTGAGTTACAAGAGACCCATCAGGACTATTGAGTCCCACTCCTGGCCCTACACAGGACACCACAGGAGTCCCACCATGTGCCTGAGAGGGTTGTCCAAATGCTTTTTGAACTCAGGCTAGGGGCTGTGACCACTATTCTGGGGAGCCTGTTCCAGTGCTCAAACACTCCCTGGGTAAAAAAAATCTCCCCTCCTGGCTTCATGCCATTTCCTCCAGTCCTACCCCTGGTCAGCAGAGTGAAGAGGTCAGTACCTGCCCCTCCACTTTCCCTTGTGAGGATGTTGAAGACCTCAGTGAGGTCTCCCCGGAGTCTCGTCCAGGCTGAGCAAACCAAATGTTCCCCTTGTCTGCTCTTGTGCAAGCAGATACAAGGGGTATTCTTGCTATTATTATTATTAGTGCTTGCAATTTGTACAGTGTGCTAAACCATTGTCTTTGGTGTTTGGAGCTACACAATAACCTAAGTGTTTAACTCCCAAAGAGACCCATGGAGAGGTGTCCATTTAACTTTTAGATGCTCAGATGTCTTTGCCTTGGACATTAGTCTTTCAAAGACATTTCAGCAATGTTAATACAACATCCAGTAGCAAGCTCCCAGACCCAAAGAAAATACACAAGAGATCTTACTCTGTCTATAGTTCAGAACACAAATAGATGAAATAGAAATGAAGCCTTGGGAAAAAAAACCTATAGATATTAAACCAACCCTCCCTCTTTGTATGAACTGTTGACTGGGAGATGAGGACACTAAAATTTCACTTGCCAAGACTTCCCAGGTGTAATTTACATATTTTTTTGTCTTAAATATTCTTACAGAGAAAAATATCCCGTTTATGTTTTTCTTCTCTTACCTTGAGCTCTTTCCTCTAATTGCCATTACTAAGTTATTGTTTATTACCAGGAGTGATTCTGAGCCAGTTTTGTTTGATTAGACCTCAAAACAAAGCTCCTCTGCCTGTCCCTACTTTATGTTGCTTACTTTAAAAAGCATTTATGTTGAATCCAATATATTTTAAAATATTATTTAGTGACATCTAAAACCTCTACATTGTTTTCAGATTGTTGTTTTAGAGCCTTTCTAGTTTGAACCTGGAAAGCATTTCCTGTATAAAGATTTTATGTTTGATTTTAGTTGTTGGCTTTTTTAATTGTAATGTTCAAAATGTGAGTTTTAGCAGTAATTCACTTCCTTTTCAGGATCCTTACCATTATCCTGGCATACCTATGGAATATGGGAGTGTCCTACAAGATTTCAAAACGAGAATGCCCCAGAGTATCCAAATATATCAGGCAAGTGATTTCATTCTGACATTGTTTTGTGCTTTATAAGACCAGGTAAAAAGTCACAGTTCAAGCATGGGCCTTGGTCTGAAGGTCAGGTACAGATTTTCCAAAGAACTGGAAGCAAGAGGCTTTTAGAGGTTGATTTTAACTGTATCTCATTTGGAGAATCCTTGTTTGTAAAAATAGATTCTGGGATATACTCACTTCTTCTAGGCAGTTCTTTGAAGATAAATATGCTAAGCAAACTCCATTGTCAGATTGCTTAAAATTGGTTTATTGCAGTGTGCAACCCAGTTAGAAAGAAATGAGAAAAAAAAGGTCGAAAAGCCCAGGTATAGTATACATATATATATATACTGTAGCATAGCTATAGTATTGCCTCAAGACCTCAGGGGGCTCTTAGGTCTTACTGTAGATATAGGAATTAAGATGGTGTGTGATGGTTGTGTGCTCAAATTAACACGATCAGGTTGTTGTTCTAATCAACAGTAGAGAGCAGCAAAGAACACATTTGGTACTTTCTGAGGTCACCATATAAATAGTTCATGGTGGAAACACCTGCAAGGATTTTTGATATTTTGGCAGCCTCAGTACACAAGTCAAAATACCAGCTTTTGAAAACCCAAAGAAAAATTCAAATGAAATATAGGTAAATATTTAGTTTTTCTTTTCATTTTTTGGATATTCCCTAGAAAAATACTTTAGCTTTAAATACTTTAAATTTATTCAAATTGTTATCTGAAGCTTCCTTCAGAGTTATTGTTAAAAAACAAAAGAAAAAAAGAAGACAACAGGCAATAAGAGGAGCCAGGATCAAGGGGACTATTTCTCTGACTTTTCCCCAATTTATTCCCCATCTGTAATAAAGTGACTGAACGTCAGAAATCGAAACAATTTGTTACTCAGATCAATTGGCACTGAACAATAGCAATTCAGAAACCCAGAAAATCTGAGTTCTTCCACTTTAAATTTCTATTTAGATTTTGTAAGGCCATATTTTTTGTCTGCACTCCTTCATTTGGACATTAATAAGCTTTTAAAATTAAGATTAAGAAAAGAATGCTTATCCTGAAATGCAAATACCTTGTCATTCTGTTGTGGAAATGTTTAAGTGGTTTGGCTGAGACATCCGTTTGAGGAACTGTAGACAGTCAAGTGAACAGTGTTTGTTCTTAACCTTGTACCAGTAGCAGACAGTGTGCCAGAAAGTGCAGGAAGTAGAAGTGTGTAGCCTGAACACTTGTGTGCTGGAAGCTTTAGAAGTAGAAGCATTTTAAGTTGTAAGCAATTAATTAATTCTAAATGTAGAAAAGGAAGATGTTTGCATGAATACTGACACAAAAATTGGAAAGGCATTCTGGAAGTTGGCAACATCAGTTGATGTGGCAGATCTAACTGGAAACACTGAGTTAATTTTCAAAAAAACTTAGCAAAGAAAGATTAATAAGACACTAAATTCATGCACAGGTGCAAGAAAATAATTGGGAAGAAAATATTTAGGCAGTATTTTCTCGCTGACTTATACTGATCAGTTGCACTCTTTCAGTGAGGAAGACAAATCCTAGAAATCATAGCAAATAGCTCACAATACACCACCTGACAATGATAATGTTCAGAGCAGAATCTTGTGAGAATAATTCAGAAAATTATCAAAGCTTCATTACACCATTCAGTAAGGGAGGAAAATGTCCTTCTGGAAACTTGCTGGGTTTATCACTTTGATGTAAATAATTAAGGAAAAAAAATCCAAATAAGCAAACCTGTGTGGTGCTCTTGGAAGGGTCCTTAAGAGAAGAAAAGAGGAGAAAGAAATGCCCAGGAACATCTGTTACCTCCTGCAGCCACATCTCTTTCAGTGTTGAACAGAAGATGATAGTATGAGCAGTTGTTCATTAATCTGATTTTCTGATTACTGTAAGAGTAACAGGACTGTTCTTTTCTTGCCCGGGGTGCTGGTGTGTGTTTCTGACTGCACAGGATGTAGAGCCCAGCCAGTCTCCCCAGGACCCTGTGGGGCGGCCCATTATGCACCAGTCTGGGATAAAGCACGCCACTGGTGAAGCAGTCTACATTGATGACCTTCCTTCTGTGGATGGGGAGCTTTTCCTGGCTGCTGTCACTAGTTCCAGAGCTCATGCTAAGATTGTGTAAGTGTTCAAAGTAGACCTGAAGAAATTGTTACCGTGAATTACTACCTGAGATTTTGAGAGACTAAGGAGTTCTTTGTGTACAGAACAGCGTGCCTGATACCTGCAGGCAAATCCATGCTGGAAGCAGTATTATTGCACTAGTAGAAGGGTTTGTTAGGATTTAACCCCATTTTACTCTACTAGTAAGGGTGAACTGTTTCTGGTCCATAAACCAGCCCAAAGCTAGCCTAGCTACCTCCAGCTCAGTGCAGTGCAAGCAGACTTTGAGATGCAGTTTTACTAACAACACTGCTTTGAAACCTCAACTCTCAACTCTATGATGAAAGAAGAAAATTGTTCAAAATGTAGGAGTGTGGCAACATTACAGCAACAAGGTGGCAAAGCTCATGTGTGGGTTATAGGAGGGAAGGGTGGAAAAGAGGATTTTATTTTGTAAGAAAACTGTTTTCATGTATGCTTTTATGCTGCCAATGTACACCTATTCTAGCAGTTTGTTCAACATTTAGGCACCAAGACATATTCAAATGATCTAGTCAGGATTAATTGTCCTGACAGATAGGACTGGGGCTTCTAGCTACAGAGTCCCTGTCATATTTCCTGGCTTATTCCAAGGTCAGTGCTGGGTTTGGCAGCCCTCTTTTTGGTCCCACCACAGAGGTGACATCACCCCTATCCCTGCGAGTCAATGGGATCTATTCAGTCTCCTTTGTCTCCTGATCTGTCCAGAGAAGATGCCTGTACATGTGCTGGGATGTGATGACCTGCTGAGATAGATGCTATCAAAACTTGCTATTCTTACAGACCCTTCTTCTGTTCCTTCTGATCCTTCTAGACCTAGACAATTCCATTCCTTCTCCATTTATACTGGTCTTGTCATTTCTTTTATATCTCTCTACGGGAATCCTCCATCTGAAGATGAGTATTTGTATCCTGGAATATGAAGGCTGTGAGGTCTTAGACAGTTGCAGTTGTAACATCATAATTGTGCAGTGATTTTTATTAAACCAGTGCAGTTTAAACAATCTAATGGGCCAATGATTTCCATGTTGTATCTAAATTATCTCCTAAAAATGAAGCAGATTAGTAGAGTCTTAAATTGTGTTTTATCTGTGCTTCTCCACATGCTACAGAAAGAAAAGACGTGTGTGAGCCTATGAGCAGATCTTTGTGGTACAAGAAATATACCTCTGTACTGTGTTCCATTCTTCTGTGAACAGTTTGTAAAATTAATGAATTACACTTCTCTCTTCCCATATCCTAATCAGGTCCATAGATACCTCAGAGGCCCTAAAAGGAGCAGGTGTGTTTGATGTCATAACAGCTCATGATGTGCCAGCTGCAAATGAGTTTTATTTCTATGATGATCCGGAGATTATATTTGCTAGAGACAAGGTACAACTAAGTCTTTTTGCAACTGATTTTCTTAATTTTAACTGGTTTTTTATCCAGCCACTGTCCCATTTCTGAATACGGTATTTTCCTTGATTCTGTAGTTATGGTGGTATTTTTATAATTTGTTAGCTTCATGGTTGATGTAAAAATACAAAAGTCCAAGTCAAAGAAAACTTCTGAACAGGAAACATAAGTGGTGGTTAGGTAAAATAAGAATATCAATAGCACATATGGGAATTGTTTGAATCTACTGTTCCATTATGTGATGTGTATTTTACAGGTGATTTGTGTGGGTCAGATTGTCTGTGCTGTGGTGGCAGATTCAGATGTTCATGCCAAACAAGCAGCTGCAAAAGTGAAGATAGAGTATGAAATGCTGGAACCAGTAATTTTAACAATTGAGGTACTAATAATCTCTTCTGCTTTTTTATTGTTTTACCTATTTAATTAATGGAAGCAGCAGTTCACACTCTTTAGTTGCTTTGTAAATATGATTTTTAAGGAAACAAGATGGATTTGAACATCCAATTACCCAGTCTGAGTATCTCCCTATAAATAAGTTTTTAACCTTTTGTCTAATTTTGACCACTCTTGCCTGATAGGCAACAGTCTCAAAAGTATGAAGATTTCACAAGTTTTACAGTAATAAACATTAGAATGCAAAAAAAAAAAAAAAAAAAAAAAGAGACTCTCCTAATGTTCCCAATGAGGAAAAGGCAATGAGCATGCTGATTTCTAATTTTTTGGTAGCTACCAGCCAGTCAGTCAGCATGTGTGTAGTGGCTAACAGTCAGCTCCTGATTATCTCTAGCATTTTTATCTGCTGTCTAGCTTGAAAGCTAGGCTGGAGACTTAGGAATTGTTGGAGGAATATGAAGGAAAGGTGTTAGAGATGTACAACATTTTTGAAGTGTAATGTGGGAGTCACATATGTGCTCACCCTGGATTAAAGAGAGTAGAAGTAAGGAACAAATTCACTTGCAGGGAATCAGCATTAGTTCTGGTAGTCACTTTACAGCTTTTTTTAATAATGTGTGTGTGGTCTAATGGAACAGTCTTTCTGATAGAAAAATAGATAAAGACAGACAAATTTTGTTAAGATTTCATTAGAATTGAAACACCAATGAAATCTTACTAGAAATAAAGCAAATACTAATTTATAAGTACATTCCACCTTTACTTAGTCCTTGTGATTTCCTCCCCTCTTACTGGCATCACTCTTTGGGTGATGCAGTTGCATTCTTACTCTGTGGTGTCTTGGTCGCTTCCTGGGTGGATGACAGGGAAGAGCAGGTTGAATAAACTGAATGCATTTCCTTCAGAAACTGCTGTCATCAGTTACATAAGATGCATCAGGAAAGAATTGCTGGTATTGAATAAACAAACTCAACAATGGCAGTAAAGTGATGAAATACAGTTGTTCATTGACTTTGATAGCTGGTGGTTCCAGTCTCTGAAGACAGTGGTGTTGATCCTGATACTAAAATGCTGCAACAAGCTGGGAATCTTAAAAATACCTAAAACCTCCTATTTCTCTTTTTCTCCATTGCAGGAAGCTGTAAAACACAACTCGTTCTTTGAGCCAAAAAGGAAATTAGAACAAGGAAATGTTGATGAGGCATTTGAAACTGTTGATAATATAATTGAAGGTAAGCTGTAGAATACATTTGATGAGAAATTTTTGGTTGTCAGTATTTGGGTTTGGCTGTCTGCTCTTCAAGTCCCGGGTCTAGCTTTTTTCTATATAGTCATTAGGTCTGAGAAAACTCTTGGGAACTTGGAAGACAATGTGACTAAACCTAGTGTACTGTTGTTCTACTACTACATTCAAGCTTTTTGCATCACCTCTTCTTGAAAAAAGTTACGGAATCGTTAGGTTGTAAGGTAATCATTTAGTCCACTCTCCTACTTAAAGCAGGTCTGGTTAGAGCAGGTTGTTAAGGGCCATGTCCAGTCATGTTTTTAATATCTCTAAATATGGAGATCATGCAACATCTATAGTCACTTGTTTTAGTGTTTCACTGTTTTCATGATGATTCTGATTTTTCTTATATCTAGCTGGAATTTCTTGTGTTCGTTGCCTCTTATCCTTCCATTGGGCATCTCTGAGAGCAGCCTGGCTTGCTCTTGTCTACACCTTTCCATTAGGTAGTTGTAGACAGCAATTAGATATCTTCTTAAACCTTTTCTTCTTATTGATTAATAAATCCAGTTTTCTCAACCTCTTCTCATACATCCTGTGGTTCAGCCCTCTGGTGATCTTTGTGGCCCTGTTCTTGACCTGGTCCAGTATGTGCATGCTTTGTTTAACTTATGTATGCTTTATTGTTGTCACCACTTGTGGGCAATAGTGTTCTGCTCTTGATGCAGTTCTGGTGATGCTACTGGAACAAGACCAATTAATTCTTACACGGATTTTAATTTGTCTTTTTATTTTAGATGTTGCTCTTTCACACAAGAAGTATCAAAGGATTTGACCCAATTGCCATAATTTACATGATGGTGGGCTGTGAGTTGTTCTCTGGTTCATTTCTTCTGTCCTTTTCCCTCAATAACAGTTGTGTTTTTCTCATTGGATCAGGAGAGATTTGCATTGGGGGGCAGAAACACTTTTACATGGAGACTCAGAGTATGCTTGCTGTTCCAAAAGGAGAGGATAAAGAAATGGATTTGTATGTGTCAACACAGCATCCAGCAATTATTCAGGTAATGCAGAGCATTCTCAGAGAAAGTGTTTGGACTTGTGACAATTGAGCTTTTAAAGTTTGGTTTACAAACCTGTAGGAACAGAAGCCATAGAAACATGAAAATGCCCATCTGGATTGTCCAATAAAAGCTGCTTTGTAGTACTGCTGTATTCTGATAAACACTGAGCACTGCATTGTCAGGATAAGTTTCTCTTTTCCCTTTGAACAAAGTACTTCACTACTGTAGGCATGAAAAGCTCCCTGTGGAGTGCTGAGGCTCCTCCATCTCTGTTAGTTTTCCACTGGAGTGAGGAGCAGTACCTTACAAAGTCAGAACATACTGAGGATCTGATCAAGTCTAACAGCTGTAGGTGAGACTGCTACTCCATGCAGCAGTTTCATAATCACAAATTGGTTTGGGTTTTCAAGGGGCCTTTAAAGACTATTTAGTTCAACACCCCTGCCACAGACAGGGTTGTCTTTTTCTGCATCAGATCTCTTGAAGTCCCATCCAACGTGCCCTTGAACACTCCCAGTCATGGGCTATCCACAAGTTCTCTGAGCAGCCTGTTCCTGTGCCTCACCACCCTCATTGTAAAAACTTTCTCTTTTCCAGTCTAAACCTGCCCTCTTTTAGTTTAAAACCATAGCCCTTTGTGCTGTCCATACAAGCTTTGCTGAAAAGTCTTGCTCTGTTTCTTGTAAACTCCCTTTTATAGTTTGAAAGGCCACAGTAAAATCTCCCTGGAGCTGTCTTCTCCTGGCTGAACAACTCCTGGTCTCTCAGTCTTCATAGTAGAAGTGTTCTAGCCCTCTAAACATTGTCATGATGGTAAATGACAAAACAAAGCTGCCACAGCTCGTGTCCTGCACAGCAGTAGCCATAGCGTGTGAAACTGATGGTATTTCAGACTCAACACTGGCATTTTGTGTTCAAAGCCCAGTTCAGCTCCTTTTATAATTTCCATTATTATTATATTGCCAATAGCCAAGTAGTATGAAGAACTTTGTGTTTGAGAAAATGATTTCAAGCAAAAACATTCCTGACACTAGCAAGACCTTAGATTATTAAGAAACAGTTTTATTTAAAATAAAAATAAAAGATATTATCTTAGTAATAAAAATTATAGAAACTGTATAGTAATCCATTTTTATTATACCTGAAGATTCTTACTTTCCAGATGTAATTCAGTGTAATTCAAGGGTAGTATTCTTCACATCAGCCAATGGCCTTTTCACAGTCTGCATGGTAAAGATTTGGAATGTGAGCACTGGTGAGAGTTTGTTGTTATTCTTTCGTTGCTTTTTTAACCTAGGGTAAAGGAAAAGCTATACTCATCTGATAGAAGAATAGAAACAGCTATGGAACCTTTTCCTAGAACAGGTTTCTATTTCAGAACCTGGCTTCTGGGCTTAGTTTGAGTTGGCATAAAATATTAAAACTTGTTTTACAGGAGATGGTAGCTGCAAGTTTAGGTGTTCCAGCCAACAGGATAATGTGCCACGTTAAACGAGTTGGTGGAGCTTTTGGTGGGAAAATCCTGAGAACTGGCTTACTGGCATCAGTTGCTGCAGTGGCAGCAAACAAGTAAGTGCAGTATGTGTCTGTTGGGATATCAGGAAAAAAAAAATCATACAAGTTTTCCATTTTGGCTAAATTGCTTTCTCCTTTTCCAAAGCTGCTAGTCAAAAATACAATACAATCCTGACTTTGCACCTTGCAAGACTGTTTGGTGCATTTCTTTGTTTTGTTTTGTTGAACTACTTATGTTAAGCAGCTCTAGCCTCAACTAAATTAATGGGCTGCAAGAAGCTGGTATTAGTATAAGCTAGAAATACTCAAAAGGACCAGTCCCTAACTACTGAGACTTTGTACATACATTAAAATATGACATTAACCCTCCAGTTGTGAACTTCACTGACACAGCAGAATACAGAAGGAAGAGTTCATGAGTGGAACTGCTTTTAAGAAAAAGTGGTCCTAGCTCAGTCCTCAACATCTTTAAGTCAGAATTAGCTTAAATCTATGAGGTATTATGCTTTTTCTAGTACTGCTTGAATTAGTTTAAGAACATTAACACATAAAGCTCCCCCATCTTCCAGATTTGGCAGGGCAATATTGGCAATTAGCTGTCAGGGCATACTAAACTCCTTTATAAGCATAACTGATTCGCTGCAGAATTCACATCAGGCTCCAACCTGTCAGCCAAAATGATCTCATCATCTGAGGGGTTAGCTCAGTAGGTTTATGTTTCTTCTGTCACTGGTATAAAATTTGCTCTTGATTATTTTTGGTCACATTATCTGTGTTTTTTATTAACAGATCATGCTAAAAATAATATTCCTTTTATGGCTTAAACTATCTTTTTTATTCTTAGGACCTTATTTTACACCTTATGTCCATTTTTCTAAAGTCAGTATTTTAAATAGTATATGCATTTCTAGACTAGTTTTCATATTTTTATTGTTACTCATATATTGGTTTCATTCCAAGACACACTATTTCAGCATGATTCTGAGTAGCTAAGAGGTGACAAACACTTAACACTGAAATAATTTCTTCAGGAGTAGTTTGCACTGAGTTATCCTGTTGGCTTTAAAGAGATGAAATGAAAATTCTGACATGATAGTAAATGTGAGAAATATGAACTCTGGACATAGTGTTAAGCATATGTTCAGGCTTATTAAAGTTAATTTTAATCTAAATGCATATTTATATGTATGATTAGATCTGGATGCATGATGAGTAGCCATAGCCATCTTCTTAATAACATCCTTTATTTTAATTGCAATTTGACTTTTCTTTTTTAGAACCAGCAGAGCAGTCCGTCTTATTCTGAGCCGTGAGGATGATATGGTAATCACTGGTGGCCGACATCCTTTTATTGCTAAATATAAAGTGAGTGCCACAAGAATTCAGTGAAAAAATACCCACCTATATTCTGCAAATAAGTATTTCAGTGTTACTGGGTAATGTGTTCTATTAATGAAAATTGGTATAACCAATTCAATTTTAAAACAAAACTACAGGCCAGGAACCCAAGAGAGAAAGTTGCTGTATGGCCCCTTTGTCTGCTTCTACCTCTTCTCTTTCAGGATTTTGTTTTATTATTTTTCTAGTTCCTTCATGTTCTTTATCCTTTTATAGCTCTTTCTGTCTTTCTTTCTGGGAACAGGAAGCTACCCTATAGCAGACTTCTTCTGCAGAACTTTATTTTAAACTCTCCATATGCTTAGATTCACACAAAGAGGCAGCTAATTTTTCACAGAAACAGTGTCATGCAGAAAACTCACCCTGTGGAGGAAATTATTCTCTTCCCTGCCCATGCACTGTTTTCAGTCATAATTATTCATTAGGGTAATTTCTGCCTTCTTTTCCTTCTCTCCTTCTCATATGTGTTATGTATGCTAGCCACCCTAATGGAGTTTAAATCCAAGTTTTTGCTGAATCAATAAGCTGAAAGATTTCTCTTTAGAAGTACCTTTTGTTAATAGCACTACAGCTCAAGCTGGATGCCTTCAAAGAGGGACCCTGAACAATGGGATTGTACTTGGCCAATTATACCCTTACAATCTAAGCTCCCCATCCCTCACATGACAGTACAAACCAATAGTAATATTAAGGGTCTGGTGTCTTTACATTCTTCATGAGTTTCTTTCATTGTCTGTAGCTGGGCCATTTCTTACATCTAAGTGTGCAGCCTCTGCTAGAGATTGTAGCTTCCTTCCCTTTCAGCTTGAACTGACTCTAAGGTCTTCTTTTGCTTGACTAGGTAACAGCTCAGCATACCTAGGTGAAAGTTCACACCTTGCAGCCTAAGGCTAATACTGGGCAAGTTGCATGATGTTCTGCATAGTTAGAGAAGTTTTATAAGATGCTTCCCTGAAGTTGAAAATGAGCTGTACCTTATGTTGAGAATTCAGGAACTGTTAGTGGCAACAGGTGAAAAGAGGGATGTGAGATAAAGATAACATTCATTAATAAACATAAATGTCATACTCCATCTGCCAGACACTGTTTTTACCATTAAAGTGGGATTTGATTTTATCTACAGTAAATATTCCTAGGTGACACTCTTGTCAGCCATCTCAGGCAATAGAGGGGAAGCCACTGCTTCTTCCTTTCCCAGTGGGCTTATGTTGCTGCTTCTATGCTGTACCTATACAGATCACAGATGCCAGGAGGGAAAGCCTGTATCTTGGAAACATGCTTTCTTTCTCCCTTGCTCTTCAATAGTTTCAGTGAATGCTGCCCAGAAATTAATATTGCAGTATGACCCTGAATGTCTGGGTTATGGCAATTTTCAAAATACACAAGCACTTCAGAAACCAATGAATGCTGAATTCTAAATAACGTACTATTGGTCTTGCTAGGTTGGCTTCATGAATGATGGTAGGATCACAGCTGTGGATGCCAAATATTATGTTAATGGAGGATGTACCCCTGATGATTCTGTCCTGGTAAGAATTTTAAACTGATGAACCTTACAACACAGAGGAATCATTAGCTGGAAAATTATGAAGCCAAATTCCCTTGCTTATGTTCTATTAATCATATAGTCTTTGGACACAGGGATTGTGGGTTGTTGGAAGAATCTGCACTGAGCAGGTTAACATTTCCTTATTAAATTTAGTGAAGCATTTTACTACTTTCTTACGTTGTCCTACACATTCTCTTCATTAATATTTTCTCAAGCTTATTTTTCTGCTGTGACCATCTCAACTAACAATGTATTCCTTTTAAAATGCGTAGTACCTGCATTTGTCCCTGCCTAAAGTTTTATATCTTCAGGGCTGGGAAGACCTTTCTTGGCCTTCAGAAAATTCAGAGTGATAGTTATCCTGTTGCTATCCCTATACATTTCTGTACTGGATCAGCATTTATTGTGCTGTATACCTCAGTTCCTCACTTACAGGTTTGCAAAGTATAGAATGTTTCTTGCTGTGTTATCATCACTAGGTATTTGTGTTTGTACAGGCTATTCTAGCTGTAACTGAAATGTTGCTGCACTACCCCTCATCTGCTTGCCATTGCCCCACCTATGAATATTTTTTGCATCCTGAAATTTGTCAGTGTAACTGCCTGTGGTATTGCTGCCTAACCTGGTTCTGAAAAATAGCCTAGCTTGGAAGAAAATCCATTATTAGAAGCATGTACATTAATGCAGATCATGTCAGAGCTGTCTTAAGATGAAGTCCTAAGTGATGCAGTGAAGCTACTGGACCTAGCAAGAATAACTGAGGCTTAAATTTGTCATTCTGAGAAATCTGCTTAACACTGAAGAGAGACAGTGACCTCTTCATCAGGCCTCAAGCCTTTTTTTTTTTACCAACACCTAGAGCCTAATTTGAGGTCTCTAGTTTAGTATTTTCCTCTTCATGTTGTTTTGTGTTTGTCCTGTAAAACCTCTAAATGAAAAACTAAAGGACCAGAAGACACTGTTGACTGCAGCATATGTGCTTTCTGGTGGAACTAAACCTTAAGTGTGGATTTCCATAGGATTTGATAGTTCAGAATGCTTTCATCAGTTCCTTTCATAGCAACTCTTGCTTTAAATCCAATCTGCCTATTTTTAGTTTGTGGCTTTTGTTACATCCTTGACTACTGATAACATTTAAGTACAAGTAACATCAGCTGTGTTCTGTATCAAAAACCCTGAAAATTAAGATATTGCATGAAAAATGTATTAATGAAGTCTGTATGCGTGCATGAGTACTCTTACTACCACTGATTGCCAGAAACTAAATTTTAAGGCTAATTGTCTCAAGTGAAGGTCTTTTATATAAGAGATGAGTAAGATTTAAATGTAAATTTGAAAGAAGCACTGTTCTGACATTAAACTAGATCTGTTTGTCCCCTACCTCAGGTAGCAGAAGTATCCTTATTAAAAATGGACAATGCATACAAGATTCCCAACTTGAGATGCTGGCCTTATGTCTGCAAAACAAACTTACCATCAAATACAGCATTCCGAGGCTTTGGCTTTCCTCAGTCAGGACTCGTGACAGAAACTTGGATAACAGACGTTGCAGATAAAACTGGTTTATCACCAGAAAAGGTGACTAAATGAAGACATCTTCTCTCCTGACATGAAGTCTATGGACCTGGAAAGTTAAAAACCTTTTGATTAGTTTAATTGTTTGAGCAAGTAGTTTCTAAGTCAAACATCATTTGTGCTGAAATTAATATTTTTTTTAAATCAATGTCTGATTGTTGAATGGTCTCGCAAACTGGTAATTGTTCAAAAAACATACAGTGATCTTGTTGTCTGTTAGTCTCTCCAGAAGGTCAGTTTGCCTTTAACAGGATTGTGTGATAGCTGTAATTTCATTTTTTCAGATTAGAGAAATAAATATGTATAAGAAGAACGAGCAGATGCACTTCAAACAAGAACTTGACCCACAGAATCTAATACGGTGTTGGAATGAATGTATGCAGAAATCTGCATACTACAGGAGGAGAACAGCTATCAACGAATTTAACAAACAAAATTACTGGAAGAAAAGAGGGATTGCCATTGTACCAATGAAATTTCCATTTGGACTAGGCACACCTTACCTTTCTCAGGTGAGTTTCATTAAGAGTAATTGACCTAAGCATTTTATCCATAGAAGATTACAGTCACTTTATCTTAGCATACAAAACAAATGTTATCTTTACCTGGAAAATTATCATCCTCCTGGATGATTGTTCCCTGAAGAGGCTGTAGTAGCCTGTAGCTCTTTTCAAGCTGAGATCAAAGCTCTTTGGTTTTCAGGATTCACACAGCTTGGACCCTGCCTCCTTAAAGGCTGGTCCCACTGTCGTGGTGCAGTGTTGGAATAAGGGAGTCGAACGCACTTAGAAAAGAATTTTGAAGATTGATAGCAAAATGTTCATTGAATAAGTTTTCCACTCCAGAAATAGTTCTGAGCTTCCTCCTTCTGCTCATGGGGGTACTGTGGGATGCTGCTCTTAAAGACTTAAATCCTTTGATGCCATCAAAGGCTAAGGTTAAGGAAGAAAAAAAGGACAGTAGTATTTTTGGTCCTTGTATTGTTTTTTATGTAGGTGTCCAGTGCTTCTGAAGCAGGAAACATTCTATCAACTGAAAATTAATTGATTGACTGACTTGTGTCATATCAAACTGGCTGTCTCTGTTCAGCATTAAAGTCACAAGGTCTTTGTAGTCTACAGTGCTACTTCTAGCTGAGTCCAGGAAGAAAATCTCATTCAGACATTCAACCTAAGCCATTTTAAAACCTCCAGGGCTCTCACACAGCAGTGAGAGAGAAAATGGAACTTGCAGCAAATTGCACTTAGAGCTGCTAGTGAGGGGTTTCCTCCGGCTTCTTTTGGAACCACTGAGATACTGTTGCCAGGTGTAGGTTTGTTTCAGGATCTACTTACAGAAAAAGCAGACCACCAAGGATTTGTATCTTTTTTTTTTTAAAGTTCATTATAGGGGAAGAGCAGCAAGTAGACTTTCAGATTTTGCCTTCTATTCAAAAGCACTAAACAGATAAACTGAAATACACTTAAACACTTTGTCTTTTTTAAATTCAATTCATCAACACATGCAACACATTTCTCACTAGTCTGATCTTGCTTTTGTTGTTTTTTGGTTTTTTTTAGGCTGCTGCTCTGGTTCATATTTATACTGATGGGTCTGTGCTTCTGACACATGGTG
Organism: Trochalopteron elliotii; assembly: GCA_024734555.1. Classification (NCBI taxonomy): domain Eukaryota; kingdom Metazoa; phylum Chordata; class Aves; order Passeriformes; family Leiothrichidae; genus Trochalopteron; species Trochalopteron elliotii. The sequence continues at coordinate 2,608,568 of JANPWX010000331.1, read as the reverse complement.
GAATTGAAATGGGGCAGGGTATTCATACAAAAATGATCCAGGTAACAAATGATCTAAATAAATACTGCCGTGTGCTTAATCTGTCATGCAGGTGAACAATGTGAAGGTTTTCTTTTTGGTTAGTTAGTGTACCAGCAGGACAGTTTCTTTATCAGCATAGCCACTACTTCTTTACACTGATAGAGTTAGAAAGCAAAGGTACCTTCAGTAATTCATAGAGGCAGAAGGAAAGAAAAAATAGAATGTTTGGGGTTTTTTTCCAATAGCATGTGAAGAGGCTTTTTAGAAATAAGATTTTTGGGGGCTGGTCCCATAAAATCCATAGTGAAAAAGGCAGAGATTATTCAGATTAGTATATTCATGATGATAACATGATGATCCTGTTTGGTTAATGGATAATTCTGAGACAGATATGTAAAGATATTTATCAAGTCAATGAAAGTTTGGGACCTGGGATGCATAATTTGCTGTAAGTCTTACAGAGTATAAGCAGGAAAATCAGGAATGATTGCTGGACTTCAGAGTCTCAATCCAGAGTTTGGGTACAGCTAGAACATTGTCCTTTTCTGTTTCTTAGTACTGCCAAATTGGACAGAATTACTTCAGCTGGAGATTGAAAGAGAACTAGCTAAATTTTTTTTTTCCTGCTATTACTGACTTCTGGCTAATACTGGGGAATTGTTAGAATGTTTAGATTTTTTCTAAAACAAAGAGTATGTTGTTCTTCCTGGAACAGGTTGCTAGTCGGGAATTGAACATCCCCATGTCACGTATTCACTTCTGTGAAACGAGCACAACAACTGTTCCCAATGCATGTGCCTCAGTAGGATCTGCAGGGACAGATGTCAATGGCATGGCTGTGAAGGTAAAGAATAGTATTTAGTTGGAAAAAATACCCTGTCCCTTGAGGTGTATGCTTGCCAAACTTTAGGCTCTAGTGATCCCATAAAAATCAAGTTTGGGATTACTTATAATACTGCTGGAGATGGCCAAGAAGAAACATGACTTGACAGTTTCTCAGTTATGGTGCTTATGAGTTTTCAGAATATGATCTGAAAAGACTTTCCCAAAAAGGCTTAGGCTTGACAAAATCACTGTTTCATCTAACAAGCTAACTAGTCTCATACAAATCTTGCACCCTGTTCACATTTGAAATCTACTGATTCATACAGATCCCAGCCTTTGTAACTTAACCATTTAAAAGTTCTATGTCTATGTAATTAATATGACACTTCCTGAAATACTTTTTCAAACTGAGATGACAGTAAAGCATATACTAATTAAGTAGTAACTAGAACATGACTTAAATAGTACCAAATGTATCAGTGTTAATTTTGTGATATGTTCTCCTGGTTCTCACCAGGATGCTTGCCAAACTCTTCTGAAACGCCTGCAGCCCATCATCAAGAACAACCCAACGGGGACCTGGAATGATTGGGTAAGACCTGTGAATCCTACTGAATGTGTTTGAGTGCTGGCAGAAACTGTGATATATGTACTGTAGTCTGTAAATCTGCTCAGCCTAATAATCCTAAAGTTAAAAACAGAAACAGGCTATTTCACAAAAAAGTGAAAGTCAAGAGAAGGTTCTTGGCCAGGCATAAATGATTATGTGGAAGATAAAAATTAGATTTATTGCAAGTACAGAATTTAAATACTGCCAGTGCAATATCCAAGTAACAAATCTGTCATCTGTTACAATGGATTATAGTAAAATCGGGTTATGATCCCTCCTGTTGAGTCATGAACATCAGTGAGATCCCCTGGCTTTCTAAACGTTTCAGAGGAGTCTAGGTGCAGCCAGGTCTGCTTAGTCTCAGATTTGGTCCACAGTCTATGTCTAAAGGGTTACAAAATGTTGTGCTGTAACCTCAGCCAGCCACCAAGCACCACACAACTGCTCACTCAATCCCCCACCAGTGGAATCAGGGAAAGAGTCAGAAGAGTGAAAGCTAGAAAACTTGTGAGTTGAATTAAAGACAGTTTAATGGGTAAAGCAAAAGCCATACATACAGCCAAAACAAAGCAAGTAACTCCTTCACTCTTTACCATGGGCTGGCAGGTGTTCAGCCATCTCCAGGAGAGCAGGTTACTTGGGAAGACAAACACCAGCACTTCAAGTGTCCTCCTGTTCCTCCTCCTTCCCCCCACTTTATATAATGAGCATGATCCCACTTGGTCTGGAATATCCCTTTGGTCAGCTGGGGTCAGTTCCCATGCACCTCCAGCCTCCTTGCCAGTGGGGCAATCCAAAAAGCAGAAAAGGCTTTGGCTCTATGTAAGTTCTGCTTAGGAATAACAATAAAACACTAATCAAAAACACCTAATCTCCTCTAATAGGTGTACAGTTAATTTGGATCATTCATACACACCAAAAGTATTATCAGAAATGGCTGACCAAAGAAGGAATGTTAATATATGCAGAGAAGTAACTTTATGTCTTAGAAAGTCCGTAAAAGAGGCTGAAAACCTCACAAAAATTTCTTGACTTGTAAACTGAGTAAATCTAACATGAGAATCAGTCAAAGGGAGTAGATTTGGGACCTCATACTGTCACTTTTATGACTGGCAGAACTTTACAAAGAGCATTTCTCTTGAAAACTGTCATTTTTGTGCAAATAGGTCATGCAGATCTTTTGTGTCAGTGTGGTGGTTTGACCTTGGCTGGACTCCAGGTGCCAGCAAACTGCTCTATCACTCCCCTTCTCTGTGGGAATAGGGGAAGAAAATGAGATGGAAAAAACCCAATAAGTCAGTGGGTTAAGATAAAGGCAGTTTATCAAAGAAAAAGCAAAAGGTTGCACATGCACACATGACCCAATGACCAAATATAATCAGTGACTTATCAACCAGATCTGGTTAGCTGACTTGAGAGGGACCCATCTCTATTGACGTTGATCAAAAAAACTGAGCCCCCTTTCTGACTATGGCAGTGCCAGTAATAAAGATTCTGCAAGAGCAGCACTGTTGACAGGTCTGTTCCTTCTTGTATTGCCAAAGGAATTCAGGTTGTTCGTGCAAGAGGGGTTTAGTTCTGTAGTATTAGACACCATGTGCAGCTAAACATGCCTAACTCAGCTTGTCTTCCTTTCTTTACAATTTTTACAGTTTGGGTTTTAAGTAAATATGTGTGGGTAAGTATATATATGTAAATAAAGTAAATATGGCTGTGCTGTGTTCCTTCCTTGGTTTACCACAAGCGCTGCTATATTTTACAGGTTAAAGAAGCTTTTAAACAGAGTGTGAGCCTTTCAGCTACTGGCTATTTTAGGTAACATATTTTTGTTCCTTAAAAATGTATGAATTAGGCCAGGACTGATTTCTGAAGATTATTAATACTGAAAAGAAAAGATCCTGTCTAGTAGGTCTTTCTAATAGCTCATTATATGTTTTATATAACTAGTTGATATATGGAGGGTAGCAAGCATAAAGTTTAGGTGTTAATTTATGTCTAGTCCTCTGTGGACTCTTTAGAAAGTATTAAAAGAATATCTTGTGCCAGCTTGGCTCCATGATGTGATATTTAGCAAACCAGAAAGTGTCGAAAAAGTGACTGCTGCCTGTAACAGTCATGTGCAGAGGGGGATAAAGTTGATTTACTTGAGGCTGGATTGCTATAAGCTATAAATATCATTGTTCCCACTGCTCTCAAAGCAGTCTCTTGGTCCTTTTTCTTTGAATTCTTTTACAGTGTTTATAAAGAGCCAGAAATGAAAAATTTATGTGTATAACAGAGGTGGGATTCAAAGCAAAGCTTTTCTCTTAGCCTGCTGTGCCTTATCTCTTCTCTCCTTCTGCTGGTGCTTCTTCCTTATCAATAGCAACTTTTCAGGTCTCTGGGCAGTCTGGAGTAAGTTGAAAGAGCACTTGGGAAATGTATACTTTAATAAAACACTGAGAAATGTCCAAATAAAATGTCCCTTCCTACTCTTAAGCCTATTCAAGTATGTTTTCTGCTTATGCAGCCCTTTAGAAATGTTGATATCACCAAAGTAATGAACAACAGTCATACTTTGCTGTCTATATTTACTGGTGTCCAAAAACACCTGCAGATCCCTGAGCCTCAGATCCTGTATTGATCTAGTTCTTATCCAATCATATTCTCTACTTCCAAGAATCTCAAAGGCAGCTGAGGGAAATGGATTATGAGAAGTTGAGTATATGGATTTTGTGTATCCCTTTTTTGGTGCATGGTCCTGTGCTATAAGTGCTTTATGATAATCCTAAATATGCTCAACAAAGACATTTCAGTCATGCATAGTCAGAAAATACACCTTAGTCACATAGCTCCCATGTTTGGAAGACACCACATTTCCCTGTCCTCTCATGTCCTTGGATTTACCCTATCATTCCTGACTACTATGGTGTCCTCAGTTAATCCCACTCCCTTCTAAGTAATTGAACCTTTATTTTAATATTCTTCTTTTAACCCTCTCACTCATTTCTGTAGGCTGTTTCTGTAATTTTGGCTTTTTCATTTATCTCTAGTAAATTATTATTTCATAAATCCTGACAAATTTTCCTCCCTTTTTCTAAATTCCTTTATGTGCTATTACCCCAGTAACCACTGTCTTAAATGTTTATTCTGTATTTGGTTACTGTGCTTTTATTAGTATATTTCTAGGGTTATGCTGGTTATAGACGCTCCTGAACTGAAAGAGCTTGATTGTCTGCTACATTTCATACAAATACCAGAGGCAACAGACCTAAACTAGTAGTGCTCTGTAGGCTTTCATGAAATTTTGAAGTTCTGAGCTGTTACTTAAGATTTCACAAGCAGTTTCAATTTTATGTGCTTACCTGCTTGGTTGTAATGCAAACTGTGGTCAGTTTTCTTCTTGTGGACTTTGTTTCTTCCATCAGAGGTTACAATGAATACATGGACTGGGAGAAAGGGGAAGGACAGCCATTCACATATTTTCTTTTTGGAGCTGCTTGTTCAGAGGTTGAAATTAATTGTTTAACAGGAGATCACAAGGTAATAACTGAATGTCAGAGAAGTTTTGAAAGTGATGTGAATAAGGCTTGCTCCAACCATCATTCACATTTGGGGTTAAGTCATCTGTCTTCACATGATAGTAAATATATCAACACTGTAAATATGAATTACAGGTGGAGCAGAATGAAAGCTGTGCGGTATTAACCTGTGAAACTTCTGACACACATGTCAATGTCATATGTGTTCACCTTTTGAGTTATGCCTGACATCTGACATGTTTTTTGGTTGTTCTATCCCTGTTTGCCAGCAATATTCAATTTCCAGCCTTTTGACCATCTGGACAACTAAAGGCTATAGACTGATGATCATATGGCCTCTATCTGTACATTTGTATGGGGATTTCCTTGAGCAATGGAAAAATCTGGCAGGGCTGTCTCTGGCTAAACTTCTGTAAAAGTTGAGACAAGCCCATTTTGCTTGTGATAAGATGTTGGAAATTATTCTTAAATTATGTACATTGGGGGGCCTTTATCTCAGTATTTCTTATTTCACTGAGTACCAGCTCTGACCCACATTATCTTCTAATGCTCAGTCCATCTCTCTGGGTGATATAAATTTCAATTTTATTAACAGAACCTCAGAACTGACATTGTTATGGACATTGGATGCAGCATAAATCCAGCTGTGGATATAGGACAGGTACGTGCCAAGAATTTTCTGATGCCTTATTTCTATTACCCTATTGTCCTTATCTGAAATGAAGATCACCTCATTAATTCAGAAAACAATAATTTCTTACTAGATTATAGATCATATTAGAATGTCTTTTGCCTATTGACTTGCTCCAATTGAATTAGTTCAGAACTCTGTAGATGTCAAAGAAGCTTGAATTTTACCCAAGGTTTCAACCTGTAGTACTTCCAGTATGTGTGTAGTCTTCTATCCACTGGACTTAAATCCTGTTTGTGATCTACAGTCTCCAAGTTGTTTGTGAGACTTCCCCACTTGCTAGCAGGGAAACATCTTTATTCATTGCAGGCTGGTCCACTGATCTCATCACTTCATCATACAAGCATTTGTCTTCACAGGTATGAGAGAGGAGTTTGAAAACTTTTCCATTGTAGTTGCCCCAAAATGTTGAAGAATCTCATTAGGCAATCAGAAGTGCATTAGGCCTCACATATATTACAGTAACAGCTAGTGATACAAATTTCTTGGTGAAGTTTTCTCGGTTAACCAAACATGAGTACATAAATGCTATTTCTTTTCTTATGTAAAGATTGAAGGTGCTTTTGTTCAAGGCATTGGACTGTACACAATGGAGGAGTTAAAGTATTCTTCAGAAGGAGTCCTCTGTACTCGGGGTCCAGATCAGTATAAGATCCCTGCTGTTTGTGATATTCCAGAACAGTTTAGTGTTTCCCTGCTGTCATCTTCTCAAAATCCTTATGCCATCTATGCATCCAAGGTAAGCAGGTCATCACTGGGCCGGATTCTTAGATCCCAGGCCAAACTGAGAAATTACTTTGATATAAAACACATATAAGTTTTCAGTTCCTCTCCTTTAGCATTTCAAACCAGTGTACGGTAAATTGTTTTATTTATGACATCAGGGTAGCTAATAAGACATAAAACCAGATATTGTTGTGTCACTTTAATGGTTGGCAAGTAGTGATTTTAGAGTTTTGTTAGCAGACCATACACAGAAGCTGAAATATGAATTTAAAACCAGGCTTCTAAATGTCTTGATAAACTGAAAAATTAGAATAAAAATATTAATTAATGTCGATATCATAATGTCATTCAGAGTGTGCAGCTTACTTGTATGTATGCAATACAAGATAGGACTGTGTGTATTTATATGAGTGTCTTTATAAAATCTTTTTCAGGGGATTGGTGAGGCAGGATTTTTCTTGGGGTGCTCTGTGTTCTTTGCTTTGAGAGATGCAGTAACTGCTGTGAGGAATGAAAGAGGACTGAAAAAGACCTTTGCACTGAACAGCCCCCTGACTGCTGAGCAAATACGGGCAAACTGTGCTGATGCCTTTACTGAGATGGTGAGAGAAGCTGGGGAATGTTCTGTTTAACAGTGGCTGGGTAGGAGTATTTACTGATTTTGGCACCCCTAAATAGTGGGGTGCCTAATGATGTCTCCAATCAGTCATGCTTTGTATACAGCTCCTTGTAATTGAAATGTCTGGTAACAGGTCTCATTTACACAAGTTATTTCAACAAACGCCATTCAGACATTGCATTGGAATTTCCCTGGGTTTTGTGTAATTTTTTTTTTCTTTGAAATTTACATAATTTTTACAACCCTCTCTTTCCCTGAACCCTCCTCCTTTCTTCTGGATGTCAAATCCCATAGAGGATTAAATAGCTCATCTTATTAACATGCAGGGAATCAGCCTCTAAGCATCTTCAGTCTCCTAGGTGCTTTGCCCAACTGACTGCGTGCTGGCACTGTAATTTCATTTTAGTACTCCTTGCTATACCCAGTACTCCTTGGGAGAAAAATAATTAACTCAGGGCTAACACAAAGAGGCAGAAGAAAAACAAATGAGGCAATACACTTTGTATAATGCTGATTGTTTATGCTCTGTTTTCTGCAACTGTTTGCTATAGTCATGTTCCCACTGCTATTACAATTCTTTTTCTGGATAAGTTTTTACTTAGTGAGGCAAGGTCCTTGCCAGCATATAAATCCATGCTGTGCCCTGAACCTCAGAGGCTCTGCTGTGAAAACTCTTGAGCTCTCATTCACAGATACTCCCATGGTATTTCTGTGATTGGGAAGGCACCCACTGGCCCCTGAATCAGTGGGTTTACTCTCATTGCAGGAGCTTGCAGGAGGTGAGGTCCACCAGAGCAGGGACCATGCTTCTCCATCCCTCTTTAGTCCTAATCCCAGTTATCACTGACTTGGAGGCACCTGATAAAGGCAGTGTGGGGAGGTTGCCAGTCAAATAAAGTCACTGTTGTAATTTCTTGCTTATCTCTTACATGGCAAACAAAGAAGCTGCTTCCTCCTCGGGCCACATCTGTGTGAATGACAAACCATAGTGCACAAGACCGGAATGGAAAACTGATTTACTGCCCCAAGATAAATGTATTTTCTCTTTTTCTGAATGAATTAGCTACCAAAAAAATGCACTTTATATCTTACATCCTTATCTTCATTCTTCCTCCAATGTACTCATTACAGTATTTTGTTTAAATGACTGCATTTAATTGTTGGAAATAAGTCTTCTGCATTTGAACCATATATTTTCAACAAGAAAGATCTGCTGATCAGCACAGCTCAAATGCTGCAGCAGACTAAAGTTAGAATGAAGTGTAAAGGTATGCTAGATAAGTTACTGCCAAGTATTACACTAAACAACTTCATATGATAAATGATTTTGTAATGTCTTCAGCTAATTTTCTTATTTAGATTTGAGTCTTGCAGTGAAGTGTGAGTGCAGAGATCTTTGTCAAAGAATCACACCTTGTTTGTTGGATTTAGAACCTTTTTGACCAGAAGTGATGCTCTGACTTGTAGTAAAGTTGGTTTAGAATCTTTTGGCACAGGTATCTTTGTGTTGAAAACATGCAAGAAACAGGAGTTATGATTCATTTGCTATGCCAGGCAAGTTGCCATGGCTGGCCTAGATAAACAGAATTTTATCCCAAAAGTTGACAGAGTTGTTATTTCCACCAGAAGCTTTCTTTATCTCACGGAGCAAGCCAAAAGCCTCTGAACACAATGGGAAAATTGACATGGAGTTCAGTGTGCTTTGAATGGGAGAATGGATGACATGTCAGCCTGCAGGCTCTTATTGTTTCACCACCTCTCAGTGTTCCACAATTTCTCTTCCCTTAGTTTGTTGAGCTGACACTGTGTCTGTGACAGAAATCAGGTCAGTCGCTTAAACAGCTTTTTGCATTGGCTATCAAAATATGAAATCTTTATTGTTCCAGTTTATCTCTCTGTAACCATGATGAGTCTGTGTAATGCATTTGCTTAAACATAGGTGTCTAGACCATTTTAGATGTCTGTCGTAAGACAGTAGAGGCATGGAACAGGAGAGCACAGGACTGGAAGATATGATACAGCAGCTTGAGACCAGGCAAGTATTAGTAACTAAATAGTAATCATTGGAGGTGGTACTGTAAGTGATTTAGGCTGCTGAAGCCTTTTTGGGTTTACTTCATTTTCTGCACTTTCTTTGTATTAATTTGGCTTTTATATGTTGTTAGAAGTCAATAAATTAAATGTGAATGCTGCTGCCACTATTACTTTGTCTGATTTGAAACATCTTAGTTTCACTGTTTGGTGTTCCAGTCTGATTATAAGAGATGCCTCTGCCCCACCTAAGGTGCAAACGAGACCCTGTGCCAAGGTCAGTAATCCCAGAGTGATTCTTCTGGAAATCCTACTTTTCTACAGTCCATGTCGTGGGTATCCATGGGGCATACATGCCATTCCAATAATTGGAGATGGTGTGTGTATAAGCACTTGTTTCCTTTCCTGTATTCTGTCACAGTGGGGATTTTTGTCCAGATGCTAACCAAACCTTTCCCTCTGCTAGGTCTGGAATCAGCTCCTTCTGCTGTGCCAGTTGTGCTTGTCTCAGGTTCCATTATCTTAAGGGGACAGTGTTTTGAGACAGCAAATACTTCTTTAAGTCCTTACATATGGGTTTGTCAAGGACAGCTTGCAACCCCACATGTCAGTAACAGCCCAAAATATGTGTGAATTTTGGGATATACTGAAGCAGGGAGCCTGCAGATCTACTGAACTGGGGGGGAGCTCTATTGTCTATTGTCCTGTGTACCTCTGCAGCAGCATGGGGGCTTGTTCATTCCAGGCAAGTCAAATCTGGTAAAAATCTTGCCCAAACCTTACATGCAATGACATCTCCCCACCTGCAGCATGAGGTGTCCACACTCCAAGGAGTCATCACATTCTAGAGCCACACTTTGTTTTCTGCAGTGCAGATCTCGTATGCTCCTCAGTCATTATTAACCACAATTCCTCCCTGCCACTTTACGAGTGGCTCTTTTGTCTAGTTGTCTCAGTAAATTCTCTAAATGTAGCAAGTATGGGTTGTTGATTTTTTTGGGATCTGAAGCATATTAAGCTGTCTGCTGGCTTTTAAGTGTTTAAAAAGCTTCCTGGAAGCTAGAAATTTCAGCAGTTGACCGTCCTGACAGATGATAATGTGGCTGCATGGGATATTATGAAAAAAGTATTCTTATCTACAAGGAGGTAGATAAGCAGAAATGTTAGACTTCAAAGGCACTGACATATATGATGGTTAATGACACATTAATGTGCACCATAACTGCACAATTGCACCCAAACTGGAGATGGTTCCAAAGAACTCTTTCTACTGATTTTCTTCATGAGAGGAATGTTCCTGTAGCAGCCTACCCTCAGCAGGCCCATTCCATGTGGGAAAGCTTAAATACCTAACATAAATACTAGGTTCTGGTTTGGAGGGTTAGCCTGTAAATTAGGTATTGGCCTACCAAAATCAAGGATTTTCTCTGGTTCTTTCTGTTCCTAGGCCTTTGATCCTGCATTGTTGTACCTACAATGGATGAGAGATACTACAGTGGTTACTACTACTGCACTTGGCAGGACCCATTAGGGCTTTTTCCTATAGTGACTGACATCACTCCAGTGGTTGTGTTGTGGTTGCTTTCATGGATATGTTAGGGGGTAATGACAAAACCAGCAGCATATCTCTGCTGAGAATCAGCTTCTTGCCTTCTAATGGGAGTGGTACAAGATCAGGGACTGGCTACTTTGTCCTGCAAGCTTTCACTCACTCTAAATTAAATACAGCCAGCTTTGCTGTAAATTGTAAAAATGGTAAATAAAACGAAAGACAAGTACATGCAATGAAGACATTTAAAAGATATATCCATAATTCCCTTTTAAAGAAAATAAAGGCCAGCTATAGTATGGCATTTAAAGATTAATTTGTTTCCTGGACATGTATACAAAGAAATGGATGAGAATCTAGAATCCCAAATCAGGATTTGGTATTTCTTTCCTTAAGAACACAGCATGTGTTAAATATGGTACCCACAGCAGAAAGGGCATAGAACTGGCATAGCGCAGAGATAACCAGAAGGAAATTTTAAATGTGTGTATAGTAGTAATGTTGATTTTGTTAAAACTTGGTCATCCTGCAGAAAAAAAGATAGTTCAGGTCAAGCTAAAATGAGAACTGTGGCTCCACAGCTTTGCTGTTGACCCCCTGAAGAAGAGGGTAATGTTGCATGTCCTTGGTTTTAGTTTCAGACATGCCTATGTATTCTAAATTCATCAGTTACTGGGTAATATATAGACCTGGAAATAAACAGGATAAACAGACTTGGAAGTTGTAGCTCAAACCCAGAAGTTCCCCCTCACTGTTATCCCTTATGTTATAGGGTTAGAATTTGAGGAGCTCAATCTCTGCAGATTATTTCAAGTCACCAGAAAGAGTTAGGGTGAGGAGTAGGAGGTGGTGCATTAGCATCTGAACATGAATTAATTGCTGGGAAATGGCAGACATTGTGCTGGCTCATCCCCACCTGCTTATTTTCAGACTGAGCATCAAATTAAATTGTGCAGGACAAATTAAACTCAGTCAACCTTTAGGGGCATGCAGCATTTCATTAACTTCTTTTGATGCGTAAAGCTTTATTTTTCAGACTTTGATGCAAGACCATGGCTTGCTCTCAACAATCAGATAAGCAAATCTTTTTTGTGACTGGCAGAAAAGTAAGTTATAAAGAGAAAGATAAGTTTATGAACAGAACATAGCTATACAATCCAGCACTGCATTTTCCCACAGTAGACATTGCACCCAGTTGTGGCTGCAACATATCTTTTATGACCAGTTTCAGGACATATTGGAAGATCTTTCTTAAGGGTTGATGTATTTCAAGCAAAGGTTTAAGAGTGATTAGTCTGATATTCCCTTGTTGAATAGTCTGTGAATAAATTTAACAGAATTAAAGATTAAAAAATCAATTTGGGCATCTTGAATTTTTGAGTCGAGCAACTCAACTTAAAAAGTGTCACAACTCCTTGTCACCCTAGGAAAGAATCTCATCTGTTGACAAAGACTTGCAATTTAACCTGAATATGTGCATTCTTCCCCCACCCCCCCCATCAGTTTCTTTGCAGATCCTTTTGGGTCTTTGCAATCCAGAAAAATTCCCACCCATGGATCCAATACAGGAATTTATATTTCCTCATGATCTAATGGTAGGCCTTATTGATATTTGTTATCTCAAGCATAACTGAGTTCCTACAGACATTGAAAACCTAATATTTTTGTGAAACTGAAAGATCTGTCCCTAAATAAATAGAAGATGCTAGTTTTAGTCACACATAATGAGACATTTCAATGTGGATAATCTACATGTTGACATTATTACAAATACTCACTTTTTCAAAAAAGAAATCGTTTGCCTCTGCAAAACCAACTTTTCCCATAGGAGCTCCTTACTCAGGACCATTTCATTTTGGACCAGTTGGGGTTTTTTTGTGGAATGTAGTATTTTTTTTGAAAGATCCCAAATGAACTTCTCCATCTTTTCTGTTTTGTCTTTTCTGCTGGATGGCTTCTTCCAGCTGGGGCATAGACCCTAACAACCTGAGACTGGACTTGCCTGCAGGTCCAAGGAAAGGCAAAGGACTTGAAGAGGAAAGGAGAGGGTTAATTGCAGTAGTTATTGGAAATTCACAGAGGGACAGATGGAAACTTGAAAAGAGGGGTAGGAGGAAGAAAGGCCCATGATCTGCAGAAAGAGGCAAGAGAAAAGATCTGTGAAAATGGTAGCGCAGGATTTATCCAGACCAGACTGAGAAGAATCCAAGGAGTCAGGTTCAGACTCTTTTTTTAATCCTCACTCATGTTTCAGTAGCTTCTTGCAAAATTCTTTGTTTGCATTCCTTTTGCAAATACTCGTGGGCAGTTCTTGTTGCTATTACACAACCACCTCACAAGCACAAAAGTTCATTTGAGTTCTGAAAATGTATGGCACAGTTCTTTGGTTTGTCATGCTCTCACAGAGTGCTCTTTGCTGCAAGGCAGTTGGCTTTTTAAACATTCATCAGAGTGCAACTTTCTTAATGATTGCCTCTCAGTGCAGAGCATTCATAGTAAGGCATAAAATCCTTTATGAAACCATGAAAGGGGAAGTAAACCTCTCTTTCTGCTACTTGCCCTGCCTTTGAGAGACTCATGCTTTAAGAATGCAAGTATTAAATGAATGTTTTACAAATCTTATACTTGGATTAAAGATCTTGGCTAAACTGTTGCTGGTTGATAAAGCTGGTCAGACAGAAAGGAGATGCCACCACCTGCTCTGCGTGTTCAGACTGAGCTGCCAGGAGGGGAGTGCACTGCTGCTCCAGCCTACACAAGTGTCCATACCAGTAAGGTTATGATTGCTTCCACAGACACATAGGGGTTTTTTTGTTTTTCAGATATGTCATTTGTCTAGAAGGCCAGTCCAGAGTTGAAACAGTTCTTTGGCTTGTCCACTAATCTTTTAATTGCATTGTCTACAAAGATAGGTGTTTCTCAGGGATTGCTTTTGCATATTTTGAAACCATGATTCCACATGGCACTTGTCAAATATGAAAAGAACATACATTATATCCTCGGGGGGGAAAAAAGGCTATGTATATAGTCTGGTAAGAAACAAGGTGGCAGAAAAACACTTTGATTGAACAAAAGCGTAAATACTGATCAACCATCCCAAGGAGACAATGCTTCTGGAGAGACAAATTTTAAAAACATTTTATATATTGTAGAAACTGGTCTGGGTCTTGTATGGTAGATACATGACTCAGCAAATGGGGATGTAGTGATCCTCCCTAAGACAACACATTTCTTGTATTCTGTCACATATGCAGTGAGATTTTAGCATCCTGATTTCCCACAAAATCCAGTAACAATGCTTTGCTGTTTACATTACACACAAGGGAAATCTTTCAGAATCATCTGAGTAGGAAAAAGAAACATACTACTAACCATTTCCTACCATTTATTTAGTGTGTCTCTTACCAAGTCATTTAGTTCGTTCTTATTTCAGTTTCCTGAGCAATAATGCAATTATGATATAAGCTCAGCACTGTTCAGCACCACAGGAACCTCAGGTGAAAAGCCTCATTGATGTCTCACTGTCTATCATGACAGTGTCCCACTGAGCAATATGGTGGTTCATACTGGCACTAGTCAAATTTACCAAACCTTTGTCATTTCCATCACAGAGAATGGCTCAAGAGCAACAAAGAACAACTGTGATTTTCCATGGTAAGAGAAAAACACAGATTTCTCCCCCTAGCCTGAAGGGGTAGAAAAGTAAACGTGGTTTCTGTCAACAGAGATGATACGAGAAAGAACTTCTGAAGGGAACAGTAGAATAAATCACAATGAAAAGTACAAAAGTGGAACTTCAGTTAAGATTGAGCAAAACAAATACAATTTCTAACAGGTCTTTTAATGGAATAAAATGGGGTTTTGGTACAGATCTGTGTTACATATAAGAAGGGCAAGCTTAGAACTAACCTCATTGTTTGTTGAAGTCTTCAGGAAGACCTGTTGTAAGCAGGGGATCATCCTGGGACTTGAGCCCAGTCTCAGCAGTTGGCACATCTCTCCTTTGGCATCAGAAGGTAAGCTTTGGCCCCCCTGCCAACTATCTTTGAGATGGGCAGAACACTGCAACAGAGAATATGTCTGGGTAACAGTTTTCAAATTAAATACTACTGTGCATCTCCTAGATGAGTTAGAATGGTATGTTCAGGAGAATGGGGAACATTATCCTGGTGTTTTCTTGTCATTTTAACTTGCAGTAAGTATTTGCCAGTAGAAAACACTGTCTTTCTGTATCATAAGGCAAAAGGAAATGGCATCTAGCCATCTCAGAAAAGCGAGGTGGGTGTGCCTGACAGGTAGGAAGGCCTCCTTTCTACCCTCTGGTTATGTGACTTCATTTATCAGGTTAGCTTCATCTTGTAACTCCACCACTGTTTGCTTTTCTTGCTTTTGCCTGTCACTTTTTAAGAAAAACTTTGGCTCATTCTCTAGGACGATGCAGCTGGAAACTTCTCTTGAAGTCACTGGTACTTTTGTGTATATACATGTGCATTGTGTTTAAATAACACTCCCAGCAATCAAGCCAAAGCAAGACCCATCCTTGCAGCATAGAATCTCTGAGAAGTTTCGAAGATCTTCACAATTTCTGCAGTCTTTGAACTAAATATGTACAGGGCTGGTTCCCTATCTTATTGCAGTGCTTGATAGTTACTTAAAGCTTACTGTAATTTAATCATTTAATGGTCTGAAGTGCTTTTGAGTAGAAACAGGATAGCTGTATTTGAACCTAAATAACTGATTTTCTGACTATTATTAGCATTTTAAGACATGTAATTTCTAAAAAGCATAAAATACTCAGTATTTTATGTGTGATGAAGAACTATGGCATTCATATGGGGAAATCTATAGATTAGTCTTTCTGCTCAAAGGCTAGATCCTGCTAAGTCCATATTGGCCTTCATATATTCTTTGGCACAGATTCAACAATATTTGAATCTGCAATGCAGAAATGTTTCCTTCTTGCTTCATATTCAATAACAAACTATAGTTTCCTCCAACAGATGGTAAGATTCTTTTAAATGATCAATGCCTTGCTGGCTGTGAGCATGCTGACATAAATGCCAAGGAGTGCACTGTTTCTGTTCTCATCCTGTACTCTGTAAAGATAAGACTCCAATGCTTCAGAAGTTTCTTCAAGGTTCTCATGTAGTTATTAGGAATATTTCCATTATTTCCAGTAGGAGTTGAAACATTTAGGCTACTCCTGCTTGGAAGTAGCAAAGAAAATTCTGGCATTCCTCCATGACCTTTCTTGCTTCTTCCAGCTAGACATCATCTTCAGCTAGACATCATCTTCTACTTCTTTGGGCCTCCTACTGTTTTTTGCCCGACTCTTAAATGTGCACTTGTGCCCCTTTCAGACACAGAAATTTAGGCTGCCTCAATATTTGGAATATATAGAAAAATGCCATATTGTCACACAGTCTTCAGCAATAAGCTAATTTCTGACCTCACTAACTAATTAGCGATTTACAATGAGTAATCCTGAGTTGTGGTTGCAGCTACTCAAAATATAAGGTCCTAAGCGCTGTGACCAAAGGTGGCAGCATGTGGCACTGTGGGGTTAGGGGCAGAGGAAACTGTCCTTGTTCTTGTGCTCTTAGGTATCCCTCTAGTGGATGTGAGGAGAAGGACGGGCGTGGGTGGAGGGAGACCCAACCACAAACCGATGTGTTGAGATTGAAGTCAGTGAAGGAGTGACTACAGGAGTCTCTGCCAACCTTGACATCAGAGGGTCAGTCCCCAGAGCAGCTGCCCACTGCAGTGCAGCTCACTCAACATCCGTGGCCTCATGCTGGATGAGTGCCTTTCCCCATGAGAAGTTGGCTGGCTGGGGCAGGTTTCCCATGAAAAACAAAAGGATTCCCATGAGCTGAGAACCTGCAAAACGTGTGTTGGCAGCAGTAAAGGTGCTTCTGCTGCCCCGAAGTTTTGAGCTATAGTAGTGATTTGAGAAACAAACAGCCTGGAGGAGAAAGTTGAGGAGAAATGTGTTAGCTCCTTCTACAAATTAAAAGAAAAAAGAAACCCCAACCTGCTTTGTCCAATGACAAGTTGTGCCACGGAGCTAAAGCTATCACAGAGGATATTTCAGAGTCTTGCCTTTCAAAGAGAGATGGTGGCACCCAAAAATAATGGAGGTAGGGACAACAAAATGAGCAAAATACAGTAGTACTGCTGGCAATCAAAATGTCACTTTGAAGAACAGGAAGATTATCTGTCAGCTGTCACATGAATAACATGTGAGTAGAAGCAGTCTCACTGTGGGAAATTAACACCACTCTTTGGGGAGGCCGCTTCTGCTGCTCGCTTTCATGCTGAATCACCTTTTTAATTAACTCTGCTGACACAATGAAAAGGCACATGGATCTTTTTTGCAAGACTTTTCAACAGAACAGCAGGTGAAAACCTGGCTGTCAGTTCTGCCTCTTGTCTCTGACAGCTGCTAGCTCTTCATTTTGGGTAGTTTGATGTTGCTTCAGTAAAGCAATGTAAATCCTGCTGAGAGGATTTTCCATCTCTGACAAGACATATTGTTCAACATGTAATCCTGATTTTTACATTTGTTACGAGAGTATTACATAGTAAAATTGTTCTAATTGTCCCTCATTGTTCTAACCTGCTAATCCCTACTTTAAAAGTTCTGTGGCTATCTGAAACTGAAGTTTCTTTCTGGGGCCACAGAAAGAGCACTTTATAAACTTTCTTCAACAGACTCATCTGTGCCTGATTGAGAAAAGTATTGCTGTTATATTTTCTTTTAAAATATGTGGCTTTGCCCCCAGAATAAAATATTTCTCACAATAGAAAGCCCAGCTGCTTCTAGTGCGTCTCTCTGTAAATGCCATTACTGTAGCATAAAAATTTAAGGTTTCTGAGTGCAAAATCAGATGTACAGGTAAAGCAAAATCAGATGTACAGGTAAAGTTAGTGGTGTGTTCAATGCACATATGGGCCATGCACTTAAGAGTTGGACTTGGTGATCCTTGTGGACCCCTTCCAACTCACAATACTCTGATTCTTTCATACTTGTTTCTTACCACTCTAAATAACCTTAAAGCTGAACTACATGACCAGGAGTTGCTTTCAGCCTTCTCTACTTCTCATGAAACCCCCTAAGGGTGTTCCCAATTGAGATTAATTTTTCTGAATCCTTTAATGAAAATAAGTGGCCTGACTGCTGCTGCTGAAGCAGAATGGAACAGCAGGTCTTGTGCTGTTGGTATTTTACAAGGCAGTACAGACACAAATGAGCACTATGAGTTACTATGGGATGAACAAAGGGTATCTTGGATAGAGAATATGACTGTAATCATCTTGTGGAGAAAAGACTAATTCTGCCTTAGATATATTGGTCAAATCCTCCTAAAATTAGTGACAATCAGTACAATCCAGGACAATCACTTTTATTGCAGTAATGAGTGCCTTCTGCTTGAGAAAGTGTATTTCAGGCAAGTTGCATTGCTTGTATGAGTAGTGACACTGATGGTGATGGAGTCAGAATCGTGTAAATAATGATAAATTAATATGGAAATAATAATAACATATGAATGGTATGAAGTTTTGGGGGGGAAAAAGCTAACAGGTTGCAGTTAATATTAGAGTTGGATTGTAGGCCTGTAGCAAACAACAGTTTCAAAGAATATACGTTAATTTCTACATGTTCAGTATTAGCTTTTGCAGTTCACTGCTGGCTTGCATTTTTTAAGCTTTTCTTTTTGTCAGCCTGACAAGTTAAACCTCTATTTACATCTTTGGAAGCACTGTCAGAGAAGGTATTTTCAAAATGCAATGTCAGTGTTTTAGTGACACTGACTGTGTGCTGTAAACAATCCCTCAGTTCCATTTGGCTTGCTGTTTTAGTGCATGCTTTATCTCCAGCTGCAGATGGAACATGCAGTTCTATATAGGGATTATCATATCTGGCATCAGATAATCAAACTAGTTTACAGAGCTGTTTTTACATTTCCACTATTCTTTTAAAGACTAGATTGTGCTTTCATTGGCATTTTTAGTTGTTTGAAAATTTTTTGTTTGTTTGTTCCTATAGCAACTCTTTTTCTGCTCTGGAATCTTAAACCTGATAGCTTTTAATATATAGTAAGTTATAGAAAATAGGCAGTTTTTAATATGTATTTTGATGGGTAAATTTCTGGATGTTCACTTTTGCAGGAAATGGTGGCTTCAGCTTTAAACCTCCAGTCCAAAAAAATTATGTGTGCCATGTGAAATGTGTTGCTGGAACATTTAGGGGGAAGATACTAAACCATCACTCTTTGTTGTAATTGCAGCTGTGGCAGCCAACAAGTAAGTTGATTGAACTAAATCAAAGGAGTGATTTAACAAAAATTAATTAAAGATGACAAGACTAAATGAAAAAGGAACTTCAGTCCTGAACCCTCCTTGGGGGGTTATCCTGATGACATCATCTTTTTTATCTCTTTGGCAGTAAATCTTGGATAGAGGCTTGAAAATTCTTTGGCCTCTTGGCAATGGTAGCCACTGTCTGAAAGCCAGAACAAAGGCATGGAGGCAGTTTCCCTCTGGTCTGATCTGTATAAATCCCAACAATTCCGGCCTCTCTGAGGCATGGTGGCATGAATTTCACTCCAGATACTCGGTGAAAATGGTTTTTATTCTAATACATAGGTATGCTCACATCAGCCCTTTGTGCCACAGCTCTCCTGTGCTTTGACTCCCTTGCCTTTCCCTGTCCTGTCCATTCTTCAGGGAACTTGCATCTCCCTGTTGAGAAGCTGAAGAGAAAACTACTGAAAAGCTAATTTCCTCTGTTACTGTTGCAAAAAAAAAAAAAAAAGCCAAGAAGAACTTGCTGAATCAGCCTGACCTCAGGCATGGTAGGTTAATAAGAAACTAAAACACAGAATGGGCTGATTTATTGGCACCACTAGGAGTTTGGCCATGTACACGTAATGTCATTTGCAACCTGCATCACAAGGCTGTAATAAAGAGGGATTTTTCTAATGTTCTTTTTAGGAGCGGGTGTCCACTCCATCTTGTCCTGAAAATAAATAGAGATGTGTTAATCACTGGTGGACAGCACCCTGTCTTTGGAAAATAAAGAGTGAGTGACATGAGAAGGTATTTTGCCCAGTTGCTGGGTAATAGTTTCTTCTGAGGCAAATCAGCATAATTTCATTGCCTGTCAAGGCAAAGCAGGTAACCAAAGTACTCCTCTTCTGAAATCCTAACCCAGCACCAACCTTACCCAGTCCTAAGAGTACCCTGATGAATGCCATGAATCAAAACAAAAGCTATCATCCTTGAGCCCATGCAATATCCAGAAAAAGCAGAACCATCTATCTCTTTTTTTACTTTGGAATACTGCTAACATCCTAACTGCCCTATCCCATCTGCAGGTGATAAATATGTAACTCAGAATTGAAGATGAGCCACTTCTCAGATATAAAGCCAGCTCTGCAAGGTAATGCAAGATCCAATTGTAGTAAACTCTTACTTTTGACTTCTGAATCCTCACATTAAAAATAAACAGGTAAACAGTGCCAGCACTGAAATCAGCTTGTTAAGTGGTGGTGGCAGGTGTATGAACTGAGCACCCTAAACCCCTCTGGGGCAGGGTTTATGGTTCAATATGGTTTGGATAAAGACCTGAGGAGTTGGCTTTTCTGTGGACTCTTGCATGAGTGGTAGAGTTTGACTGATGACTGTTTCTGGAAGAGATTGCTTATATTTTTAATTCTGCTGAAGATATTGCTCACAAAGATACTGTTCAACTCTGGTTATGATTAGAATAGGTTTAGAACTGGTTTGGGGGAAAAAAGGAGAAAAATTTCATTCTTGGTTAAATCTTGTATTAACCATAAGACAAGGAATGGGATTGTGATTGACATATGTCAGTAGCATATGTATTTCATATTCTTCTGGGTATCCATTGGCTGACTATAAGCCTGTCTGGAAGTGCAATACAGTACCAGCTCTGGCTAGTTTTCACATGCCTTATCTTCTCTCTCACAGAGATGGAACACATAACCCACAACTAGTGGACTGTGCCCTTTGATTCAAATTTCTTCCATAGTCACTGAAGTTATTTGGATAACCACTGGTGTGCTTTGCCTCTCCTTTCTTCAAAATGAGGATGGCAAGATTTCCCTTCACCCTTGAGTCCTCTGTGTCTTTCCAGAGTAATGCCTTCAATCTGCTCTTCCCATGTCTTGCACTTCCCTCACTCCAAGGGTTGGCAGGACAGAGCAGTAGCCTGCTGGAGAGCACTTATTTTTGTAGAATGAGGCAGGAGCCCATTTCCCATATCAGTCCCAGCCAACGATGATTACACAAGTGTTTCTGCAGAAAGCAGGGCAAGATGGCAATGATGACATTGTTTCCTGACAATAGCCACTTCACAGGTTTTCCATTGCACTCATCCTTTGGCACTGTAAAAGGAGATATATCTAGAGTTGCTTAATATCTTGTCACTGGGCCCAGATTTCTGTTTATTTATAAGTTAAACAGGGAAAAAAGGGAATTAAAAAAATTAAGGTAGTAAAGCACAGGAGCAATTATGAAAAAAAGAGCAAGATTTTACCAGCCATTCTCCCATCAATGCATATTCAGTCAGAAAGCAAACTAAAAAAACACTTTGGGAGACTGGAAAATAGGAAATATCTGATGAAACTATGTCAAGGTCTATTAATAAAAGCTTTCAGTTTTAAAAGCTCCATGGGCCTGAGTTTGAACAAATCTGTTGTGCTCTAGACTGAAAATTTATCAATGAAAAGGGACACAAATTATGTCAGGCAGACCTGCAGGTCCCTCTCTTCCAATAGCAGCCAGCTAGAGACCCCTACCTCAATCTGCCTGGAGGTTGGGGATGGGAATTCTGCATCTATCCACTTCTGCTTCCTTCTGTGCAGGGTATCCAGCAGTCAAAGTGTTTGTCAGTGATAGAACTTCTCATATCCATAGAAGTCACAACCACGATCAAGAACCTTCATGGGCTTAGTGTTGTGCAAAAACTTGGTAACAAGTTAGAATTTAAATAAAGATGAATTTGTTATCCAGTCACCAGGAGATGATGTACTATCTCCAGGAATGCACTAAGAACTGTAGGCTTTCTTTGCAAACGTCATGGCCCCCACAATTCAATGCAGTCTCATTAGAGGTAAGTTGGTTGATTTCCCAACCTTTTATAACTTGAGAAAATTGAGATATGTGTGCAGTGACATTTGTGTGGCTGATAAGGAACGTGTGTTTGTGAATTACAGTAAGTTTTTTTCCCCTTAGCAAAATGATTTTTTATATTTTATTTCAGTTTCCTAAGACAAACCTGGAACCTGTAAGCCATGGGCCATTGATATAGATTAGTACTGCTTTCCTAGGGATCAGACAAGCAGATGACTTCTTCAGCCACTTATTGACTGCAAGCATTCCTGCAAGAAAGAATTAGAACTTACACATACACACACATATATATATACTTACTTATACACACACACATTATATATATATATATATATCTCACACCATTTTGGTAGAACAAGATACAAGCCCCAGTTCTCTTTTCCTGCCAGGTAAAAGTCCTGTCATTAATATGTTTAATACTACACTGGAACAGTTCTGGAGTTACCTCAAGAACTTAAAAGAATTTGCATGCAATTTTGAAAGTATCTGCAACAAAGAGCAGGTCACAAATAGTACTATTTTGTCACTTCTTCATCCAGTTTGAGAGTCACGACTGTTGTTATCTATTTTTTCTGTTCTTCCAGCATTTGAAAATCCCAAAGATCAGAATGAGACACTTTACAAATTAATGATGAGCAGTGTAAGAATATTTCAGTAAAACAGATTCTGAGAGTACATACTCCCAAGTATTTCTAGGCACTGATACATTCCTACCCAAGTAACACACCACTTCAGCTCTGCTTCCTGGCAGCCCACCTCAGGCCTGCTCCACATCATCAGACCTCTTTGAACCACTGTCAGCTCTGGGCTCTCCCAGGGGTGGAATATAATCACTGCTATTCACTGCCTTGGCATCACTCACTCCTGCTCTGCCTTAACCACAGTTTTGCCCCTTCTTTTCTTTCCAGAAGAATGGTGGAGCAGGACAAAGCTGATGCATTCATCCCTAGGTGAGGAGAAGGCACACGGTGAAGGAGTGGTAGTGGAGGTGGAAGGGTTAAGCAGCAGGACAGGATCCCAGTACCAGCTGCTTTCCTAACAGAGGTGAGGTTGCAACCATGGGCAGGTGTGCAGAGCAGATGTGCAGCAGGTGACCACGAGGGGAAGGTGGAGGGGAGGGCCAGGAGGGGAACCATGACAACACGAGTTCACTGTAGGTGTGGCAGCTCACAGTTTAACTCAGCTGTGCCAAACAACTGGCACTGACAGATACTGTTTTGGAAAGGAGGTTTTAAAGTGATCCAGTGGCGGCTGTATTAATCTTGATGGAACATTTCCCCTTGAGGAGAGGAGTCTGAAAAACAAATGTAAAGGTATTTGAGAGGGAGAAAAGGAAATGACTGAGCTGAGCCCATGTAAACAAATCAATATTCAGCTTTGACAGTAGATAGTTCAAAGCCATAAAATTAACAGTAAGAACACGTTTATCAACATCATTCTGTACCCAAAACACTAGCATAAGAAACAACTGTGGAGATGCTCAACAGGTACTGCATTAGTTCAGATCCTGTGCTCATTTACATAAACAGAAATTTATTTTCATTTATTTCAATGATAACAGTGCAGGCTTAAATTGGCATAGTATGGAAGAGAGTGTGACCTGCATACACCTTCAAATAAGTCACATTTAATCTAAATCTGTAGAGATACAAAAATATCTTATTCCTTTATATTGGCAAAAATTTCCTGTTCCTTTCTCTTGGTAAAGTGTGAGAAACTACAGCTAATGGGAAAAGCTCAGCTTTGGTAATGGGCTTTGCAGTTTTGCCATATCAAAGACTTTAGGGAGCTGACAGCAGGAATTATTATATGTTTTTGTTTCCTTTCCTTAAAATGTGATTTTAATAATTACTGATTTTTCTTCTTGGCTTTTTAATTAATTGTGATTCAGACAAATGCTCTCATTTTAGAATGTAATCAGTGCCTTGGGTTTAGAGTTAATGGACAAACATTTGCTAATATTAAGGTGAAGATGCTTTCTCTGAATGTAGTATTTTTGAAGTTAGTATTTTGGGGATTTCATTGGGCTGTTAACTGGAATCTGCAAAAACGTTTCTTGAATAAAATTTGTAAGGCAGTGTACTACTATTTCATGGCACTGGGATCTATCACCAGTATTGTTTCAAGGACGAAATAGTAACAAAAATGGTATGAGATGAAATCTGGCTCCTGACAATAAGAATGATCATGTTTTCCCTACTGCAGCCCAGTGGTTTGTTCCATTTATACTCCTGGTAACTGGTCATTTCAAGAGCTTTAGTCACAGGAACATTGCATTTAAATCTGGTGGAAATTTGCAGCTGCGTACAGTCTAGAAGGAAGCTTGCATTCTCTAAGTTGGTTTGGTGGTTTGGACTTTTAGGGAGCAAAGAAATGAACTGCAATTGCATCTGCCGTCCTACACCAGCACGCAGAGTATTTCCCATGTTGCCTGCAGCTCTGTGCTGCTGTGTGAGTTTGGCAGCCCATCTTTTTTACGTAGTACTTAAAGGGCCTCCACTAACGCAGTGGGTGTGTTTATGCTGTCTGCTGACAGGCTGCCCTACAGCCTGAAGGCAGGATGAGACCTGCTGAGGTGATTGCTAGTGAAAAAATCCGTGTTTAAACGGCACCAGAAAGGCCTGCACTTCTGGAGCCCAGGGACTGTTGTGTCTGATGGGCACAACTCGTAACTGACTGTCCTCTCTGCACAGACTACAGTACGTCAAGTGCTTGTACAGTGCTGCTACCACCAGCATCTGAAAGAAGAAATTACTACAACTGCAACAGCAAATGTAGGGTCAAGCAGCACAGCACGTATGGTGTTGGGAGTTCGATGCACCGCAGGTCCCAGTGCTGCCCCCGGCACTTACGAGCTGCGCTCCGTGGGCCGCAGACCAGCCAGGGGGGAGGTGT
>JANPWX010000331.1:2564021-2583520 GCA_024734555.1 Trochalopteron elliotii | reverse complement strand
GCGGGAGCTGCAGGGAGGAGCGGCGCGGCGGGGGCGAACGGGCACCGCGGCCCCTGCCTGCAGCGTCCTCACGGGGCTTTCTGCTTCCTCGCAGGGTGTCTTTTATGAATAATCAAAAGCCGCAGAAGCCGACACTATCGGGCCAGCGTTTTAAAACCAGAAAAAGAGGTGAGTTACCGCACCGTGCCCGCTGCCAGGACCGGCTGCCAGCGCTGTGTTTACGGTAAAACGTCGGTTTCTGGAAGTAAACAAACCAGTGCCTTCATACGCTCACTGTAAATTGTTTATATGAGACCATGTTAAGTGCAGAGTCTTGAGGCTGACTGGAATTTTCTCTGCACTAATAAAAAAATATATGGCAGTCAAAATTGTTACTGAATTTACTGTGATAACCTTCACCTAAAAGATGGTCGTTCTAGAACTGTCCTGAGTTTGTTTAGTCTGCAAGCAGAAGGATCTAGTACCCCTGAATTACAGGGGAGCTCCAGCACAGGCTTTTTGCAGGTTAATACATACATCTAAGGGGCATGTAACATAGTAAGAATTTCCATCTTAGCCACTGGATACAAGTTACATTGTCCTCTTTTGAATTTTTAAAAATCCCACAAATCCACTCACCCACCCATCCCCCAGTCAACATCTAAAAAAGCCCGTAAGTATGGGATATGCAAAGGCTTGTCTCTCAACATGCACAGTTACTTGCATAAGAAGAGTTAGTGACTGAAGAGGTGTGATGAGTAACTTAGTATTTTGGTGGAGCTTTTTTCCAGCAGGAAGAGAAAGTGGGGATACTCTTAGGGTTTCTCTTCAGTACAGTTTTACTTGTATACCAGCAGTGTTCCAGCTCTGACAGGCAGTGTTAGGGATGCTGTATATGCAGAAGCACACTTGGATTTTTGGAACATGTTTGGATGTCAGAGTACTCTTAAATGGTAGAGTTTGCTGTGGTCTGTCTAGCAGATGAAATGCCAGCAGCCGTGGGTTTAGTCTCTTTTTAAGCATTTAACCATAGTTTGCTGTGAAGCAGCTCTTCTGGAACAGTGAGCTCCATGGACCTGCCCTGGAAAATAACTGATTCAGTATTTCCAAACTTGCACCCAGGTGTTACCAGTGTGTTGATACTTGCGTTGACACTGGACACCAGTATGCCCTACTAGGCTGCTAACAGAATTGGCTAAGCTGTTGTAGACAGCACTCAAAATAAGATCTGCAGTTGAGTTCTCTTGTCTTTGGAAGCCTTTCATCTCATGATTTCCATAATCTAAGGACAAGTTGAGATGAGGAGAATTGAAGACCTCTTTAAGACTTCCTGTTAATTACGTGGGTGGATTTGTTGTATGTTCACTATGCCCTGCCAGCAGTAAAAACAAGGCAATGATCAGCTGATACGTCAGGTATGAAGATGCATCAGTGTGTTCTGCTTAACGACAGCAAAGGATGCTGAAAAGATCTGCAGTTACAGTCCATTAAGTTTGCTCTTATGTCTACATATCCCTCAGCCACTTGAAGAAAAGTCATTGCCTCAAACTCAGCTGCAGTTTAAGAGAAGATGATGGTCTTCATGGCCAAAAAGCAAACTGCCAGGTGACTTGGATGTAATAATGGTATGCAGTTTGTCAGTCAGATTTCATCTGAAACAGAGGCCCAAAAAGCTGAGATAAAACATGAGTAAGGGAGTCAAATGTACAAAATTATAGGGGCATGTATTAAAAATTGTATTCCAGCATAAGCTAAGTCTCTGGTTTTGGAGGGAAAGAGTGATCTAACATGAGAATAGGGGTATAGGAATCAAACTAAGAAGCCAGGTAAGCTTTATTAGAAACAAGTAATGATCATCACAAAGAACTCTTCATGGAAATCTCATTTCAACACTGTTGTTTTACAGATGAAAAAGAGAGGTTTGACCCTACTCAGTTCCAGGACTGTATTATTCAAGGTTTAACTGAAACTGGCACTGACTTGGAGGCAGTAGCAAAGTTTCTTGATGCTTCTGGTGCAAAACTTGATTATCGCCGCTATGCAGAAACACTTTTTGACATCCTGGTGGCTGGTGGAATGCTGGGTAAGTCCCTTTGATGTGGCTGCTGTCAGCTTCGTTCACTTCACTCTGCAGAAGCTGTTTTCTTTCAGTGTAAAATCAATGCTAAAGAGCCCATTGAGTGTGTAGAACAGGGTTTAAGTTTATCTGTAGTAAACCACCTGACCATCTTGGTGCCTGAGCAGTTACTGCAGAAACATTCTGTATAACCTGTCTCAGTTTTATTTGAGCCTGTTTGCATTCCTTGAAGTGTAGATTGTACAAGCTCTACTTAGAAGAAAGTATTTTGGATTTTTGGGTGTGGTAGGTGTGACTGGTTTTGTTTGTTTGGCTAATTTTTGTTGGTGTTTTGTTGGGTTTTTTTTGGGGGGGGAGGGGGTTATGGTTTTTTGTTTGTTTGTTGTGTTTTATTTTGTTTTTCTTTACTAAAAGTAGATCTTGACTCTGGTCAAGATCACTTCTAATGATGAGAGATGGATGAATGCTTATTTCAGGTGTGTGGTCTGTAGTAACAGGACCAGTAGTTGCCCTGAAAGATTCTGACATGATCCTGTGTCTGTGCATCCTGCCCTGTTATTTTGGAAAGGAAGCTTGTTTACAGAAGAATCTGAAGTGCTTAGTCTTGGACATGCTATTACAGATGATTTGTTGTTGACAATAGTGAGGTTGTGGGCTCTAGCAGACATCAGGGAGTGAGAAATGAGGGGGTGGTCGAGTCAGCAGAGAACACAGGGACTGAGGAAGTGAAATGTGATGATGAAAAGTCTTGTAAACTCAGGTACACACTCAGTGTACTGAGCAAAGAGGAACAGGTGCTCACCAACCAGGTAAGCACATACTGAATTGTTACATTATGTGGGTTTGCATTCAAGGATCCTAACCAGTGCATCCCGTGTTAGGAAGTGTTCCTTCTAGGAATGAGGCTGATGGGGAAGGGAAGAAGGCATTGCTGTGTCAATGGTGATGTGGGGTGCTTTACTCAACTCCCTCTCTGTAACAGGTAGCTAAGAAGACCAGCTCTAATCTTCAGCCAGAGGAGGCCACAATAAAAACTGACATTCTGTTGCCTTACCAGCTTTTAATACTATTACCAGCAATGTTCATGTCTGGTTTTAAAGTCATATTTCTGACTAACACATAATAAAGGATCTCCATTGTATGTAGAATGGCATAGAAATCAATGATGAGGTGTTCTGGCACTGAAGCTGGTGACCTGAATGCACTTTCATTAGTGAAACAGCCTAAATAACTAAATTTTCAAGCTCACCTCTGTGGCACTGAATTTTGAACTGTGTGTCTCTATGTGTTTCAGTCTACTGTTGTGACTTACTCTGTCATGTCAAAGGCACGAGGCTGTACTATTGCACCAGACACTAAAAAGACACTTGCTGGAATTAAGCAGCTTCAGTGGCTTCCTTTAAGGGAAGAGGAGCTCCTGTGCCCTTGTTCACTTACTCGTATGGAAACAAGATGTGTTGTCAAACCTCCTTAGCAGTAGGGGGCCAGAATAGTTAAATGTTCAAATCTAAGCTGATTTTAGAGTTCTGGTGGAACAGAGGGAACTGTAGGGGTGTCTGTGGTGATCTGGTCATTGAGTTCATCATGAAAGGAGAACGTGCTGCGTGTTGTGGGTGTTGGAGTTGTGCTGTGGAGACTGCTCAGTGCTGTCACTGGCAGTGACACCACTAACCCTGCAATCCTCCTGCAGCCCCAGGCGGGACCCTGGCAGACGACATGACACGCACAAACGTCTGTGTGTTTGCAGCACAGGAGGACCTAGAAACCATGCAAGCATTTGCTCAGGTTAGTTCTGAAATGAGGACAATTTAACTTCAAGCTGTTTAATGGTCAAAAATTAAACGTTTGTGTAATTTTAAGTTAAGGTGAAAATAATTCATGGCTTTAAGCATACTGGAAGTGGTAAACAGTGTTCCAAGCTGTAAGTGCTCTAAAGAGTTCAGACCTATTTTACTCAACTTAGGTTTTTTTTAAATTCTAATCAAATGATAGTTCACAGCAAAAGATAATGTACTCTGTCTTTTTAGGTTTTTAACAAGCTAATCAGGCGTTACAAGTACCTGGAGAAAGGCTTTGAAGATGAAGTCAAAAAGGTATGGAGTGGTTTTTTATCAGCAGACAAATAAACATTCACATTCTGCTGGTTAATCACTCTGTAGAAGGGTTACGTCATAGAATGGATTACTAAAATACAACCCTTGAAAATTCTTCATAGAAGAGTGGCTGGTTTGCATGACTGCCAGTGACTAGTGCTTCTGTGAGCTTGATGAAACGAAAGCGTTTAATACAGAGGCAGTTGCCAAAGTTTAGCGAGAGGTGGTAGTTTTGTGCAGCTCTTCTTTCTTGTCCTGCAGTTGCTGCTGTTCCTGAAGGGGTTTTCAGAATCTGAGCGGAACAAACTGGCCATGCTGACGGGTATTCTGCTTGCCAACGGGACACTCAATGCATCCATTCTCAACAGTCTCTACAACGAGAACTTGGTTAAAGAAGGTAAGTGTGGCCCAGCTCCTCCCTTAGGAAGGGGAGACAGAGCCATGACAAGTAGGTGGAAACTGTGATGACAATACACCCTGGCAGCTCATGAGCTTCCTCTGGTGTTAGATTGACTACAGGATTAGTAAAGGTAAATGCGATGACCCACAACCTGGAAAACCTTAAGACTTCAGAAAATTAGTTTCTTGAGAAAGCTTGTGTGTAGGACTCTTCCCCACGTGACACTGCTGTCACTAGAGTTGCCCAGCAAGGCATTACTGTATTTTGGAGAGAGACCTTTCAGGATGCAAAAGGTGTGTCATGTCTTTAGGTTGCTTCCTAAATTGCAGCAAGGAGAGTTGAGTTTAGTACAGAGAAGACTTTGTGATGCTGAGTGATAGGAAAAGTCCAGTGTGCTGGAGGCTGCAGTGTCCTTGGGCAGGGAGAGGTAGTGCAGACTGTGCTGGGGTTGCTTGGAAGCACAGCTACTGCTCTGAGCAGTCTGACAAACAAGGTACCGTGTACTCAGGTCTGTGGGTCCCTGTGTTTTGAATTTCACTAATAATAGATCTATTCCAACTGCACAGGTGTCTCTGCAGCTTTTGCAGTCAAGCTGTTCAAATCATGGATCAATGAGAAAGATATCAATGCAGTGGCTGTCAGTCTTCGCAAAGTAAACATGGACAACAGGCTCATGGTGAGTACCACTGGAGCTACTCTGCTGCTCCATGAGCCAGTTCAGTGAACAGCATTTGCCAGCAAAGTACTCAACACACATTGCTTTTACAAAAGAGTTGTAAACTTTGTTTTCAGGAACTCTTCCCAGCCAACAAACAAAGTGTTGAACACTTCTCCAAGTACTTCACTGAAGCAGGACTAAAGGAACTCTCTGAGTATGTTCGGAACCAGCAATCCATAGGGGCTCGGAAGGAGCTGCAGAAGGAGCTGCAGGAGCAGATGTCACGGGGAGATCCATTCAAGGATGTAGGTGTTTGTAGACAAGGTGGAGGTGCTTTCTGTGCCTGTCTTTCATACAGAACTTAGCTCACTCTGGGAACAAAAATGAGGACTGGGGGGGGTTAGATATTAGCTTTGTGGTCTTTCCTCAATGTCCTGAATCCTACTGTATGATCAAGGAGGTTGGTTGTCATTCTGAAACCTTCTGGGTTATCTTCAGAACAGAAGTTTTAATTTAGCTTAGTGCCATATGTGGCCTTTGTGCTGACTCTTTGTGCTGCCTCTCTTGGCAGATCATCTTGTATGTGAAGGAGGAGATGAAGAAGAACAACATCTCAGAACAGACTGTGGTAGCCATAATCTGGTCAAGTGTAATGAGCACAGTGGAGTGGAACAAAAAGGAGGAGCTGGTAGCAGAGCAAGCCATTAAGCATTTGAAGGTATTGTAACTTCAGTATGGACTTCTGCACCCCTTAAGACAGAGCTTGGTTTTCCCTCTGTCTGCAGCTCCCTTTTAAATGTTAAGGCTGCAGCCACACTAGTGGAGAGACAGAATGGGATGGGGAATTCTCCCCCCGGTGAGGAGCATCAGCCAAGGGTCAGAGGCAGGGGCTGCTGCACAGCTGCTCTGGGGTGGGGCTGTGGTTGCAGATTTCTAAGCAGTGGCTGATGGAAACTGTGAAACCAGTTTCAGTCAGGGGATGAATGTGAAGTGCTCGGTGTGTGCCAATCTGTTGTTTTTGTTACAGCAATACAGCCCTCTACTTGCTGCCTTCACCACCCAAGGTCAGTCAGAGCTGACTCTTCTGTTGAAGATTCAGGAGTATTGTTATGATAACATTCACTTCATGAAGGCCTTCCAGAAAATAGTGGTGCTCTTCTACAAAGGTAACTTCTGTGGGGTTGTAGTTTCAGGGGTTTGTGGGGTTCTGGAGGGGTTGGTTTTGGTTGTTTGGGTTTTTTAAAGCTTCTAAAACAGAATGCTTTGGCTCTGACAAATTCCTTAGGGGAGATCAGTGCTACAACTTCATAAACTGAAGAATTTTCTACCTCCCGTTTGTAAAAATGCAGAGGTGCATGTGGCTGGCCTTGCAGCATCTTTGTCTTACACATGGAGAAGTGCAAGACAGAGATGCTGCCTGCCTACAGTAGATCTACTTAAGAGTTGTAGAACAAAGCTAAATTTAGATTTTTAAGGCATTTTGTTAAGTTCCATGATAGTGTATTCTTAGTTCTCTTAACATTGACTGTGAGCAGCTGAAGATTGAGGCCACCAATGTGTTCTGGGCTGCTCTAGGCTCTTTTTAAATGTCTCATAAAAGGTAGTACTGAAAAACATGCTGTCCACCTGTGGAAACTTGTTAAACTGAAGACTGTATTGTACTTGTAAAATATAAAAAACACCTACATGACAGGAAGTGTTTACCTTGGACTTTCAAAGAATTTGCATCGGTTCTTAGCCTTTAACTGAACCTTTCTTTAGAGTGCCATCTCAAATAACCCCGAAATGCTCCAGAGTGTTAGTGAAAGTGCAGCTCCTGGATACAGTGCTGAGGAAACTCCCAGCATGAGGAATCATCCAAAATGCCTGGTTCTCTGAATTTCAAAACTGAAGGCACTCCTAGTGTAGGTCTGTGCAGCTGTACCCAGAGGAGAAGTACATGATGATGCTTCTAGGGGAGGAAGCAAAGGCTGCCAGTCAGGTTCTCAGCAGTTTGCTATGTTAATACTGCTCTTGCCCATCTTTACAGCTGAAGTTCTGAGTGAAGAACCCATCCTCAAGTGGTATAAAGATGCACATCTTGCAAAAGGAAAGAGTGTTTTTCTGGAGCAGATGAAGAAATTTGTTGAATGGCTCAAGAATGCTGAAGAAGGTAACCAGCAGCTTGGCTCATACTGGACCTTGTTCATTTTGGGAACCCTAGTGCAATAGTGCTGCATTAGGATGGGATGTTAATGGCCCCTCTGAGACTAATGTGTCCCTCCCCTGGTCCTGGCTAGCACAGTTTGCCAGGACAATCCATGTGGACCCAGTGGCAGCAGCTGTGCAGGGCTGGGGGCTGGGCCATGGCCAGGCTGCTGATGAGGTTTCTCTCTGTTGCAGAGTCAGAGTCTGAAGCTGAAGAAGGTGACTGACCTGTGAAACTCTGGCCTCAGTAAAGCAAACAGGAGCTGTAGATAAGTGTCATGTCTCATGTGTCCTTTGATTCTTACATCCTACCTCCCTGTATCAAGCATGATATAAGGGCTCTCATGGCAATTTATTTTAACTGTTTTCTATAGTTAATGAAATACTGGATTTAGTTTTTAAAACCATGTTCAAGTAGCTTACAGGAGCTGTTAGATTTGACTCTTAACCTGCATTTGTCCTTTCAGTTACTTTCTACCTCCTGTATTTTCTACTGTAATAATGTAATTTAAGGCCTTCCACGGTGAAATCCACATCATCTGTTGGGATTTCTGTCTGTATTGGAGTAGATGTGATATGGTTAATGAGATTTAGGGCAGTCTGCTTGCAAATTAAACTATAAAAAAGCCTCCCAAATGAAGAGGCCATCGTTTGTGTGGCACTGCAGTCTGTACCACCAGGTAGCCCCTGTCATAGGTGGTTGTCCATGTCCCCAAGTACTTTGTCACTTTGTCATCCGTTTACCAGACTTCCAGCATAAAGCAATCCTCTATTCCAACTCCTGGAGAAGGTGGGAGCCCCACTACTGGAAAGAATCTGTTGTGGTGGCAGCAACTGTTTACTGTGGTGGGGCATGAAGAGGCATCTCTGAGCCTGCTGGCTGTCACAGCTGGTAGCCCGTGTTCCTGAGGGGCTCTCAGGTGCCCCTGCAGCTCTGGGGGTGCTTCCTTTTCCCTTTTCCCCTTCCCTGGTGGAAGTACAAGCAGTGCTGTTCCACACAGAGCTGCCCAGCAGCTTTCCCCAGGGCAGGGGGAGCAGCAGCTTTGTGCTGCTCTGTAAATGTGCAGCTGCTGCAACCTAAGGCAGCCAGAATTGACCCCTCCCCCTTGAAGTTCAGAGATTCTTTTATGCTGGCAGCTCACACGATAAACCAAACAACTTATCTGCTCCCTGAAACTTTAATTCCTAATGGAAATTCTCAGGACAGTTCAATTCAGAAAGATTGGGGGAAAAAAGCAAAGTCTTTACTGTTGTAAGCTAACAGTGAGCATTAACTGAAATACTGGTAACCAGAGTACACATACTAAAATAAATGAAAAAAATTGTCATCACAATGCAATCTGTTCAATACTACAGTGATCTTCCTTACTTTGTAACTTTTTTTTTTAAGCAAATAAAGGCCATCCTTACACTTAATGCCAAGGCTGCTCCTTTTTTCTCCCCAGTCCAGCTGCAGAGAGCAGTGCCAGTGAGTGTGGTTTGGTGGGCATCTGTCACCCAGCCAGGGTCAACCCACCACATCTATCTAAAAAGTTAATAAATAAAGTCTGAAAATACTCTCTGTGTCTTGTACCTAGTACATCTCTGCATCATCCTCTGCATGCTTGTATCTTTTCCTTTGAAAGTTCTTCTGGAACAGCACCAAGACTCTGCAGCCAGTCAATAAACTCAAGTGAATTCAGGTCATGAAAACAATTCCTTCAGCAGGGTGTTACTCAGACATTCACATACACACCAGGCCACAAACAGTCAGCAGGAGCAATTTCAAATTCAGCCCCTGGAAATTCACATAGTTTCATGTTGCAGGAGAAAAAACACGGCAAGGAACATATTTTCAGATGAGGTACTCAAAGTAGGAAAGCAACCAAAAATTACAATTGTTTTTCTTTTAAAAGATTGGTTCACTTAATTTTACTTAAGAAAAATATAGGGGTCCTGAAATCATTAAGGCAAAAGGATTTAATAATTATCTTATATATATGTTGTGACAGGTAGAAGAATTATAAAAGAAAGGCCTCGTAAAATCAGGCCTGCTCTATTTAATTAACAGCTAGCCTGTCCTCTCTTCTAAGTGTAGTTAAGCGATTTGCAAGTTCCCATGTGAAAACAGTCCTGGTATGAAAAGTTCGTTAACACAACCACCGAAATTTGAGTTCAAAAACTTGGCTGTGATAGATCCGCGCCGCGGAAGTTACACGCCGCGGAGGGGAATACGCGGGCATTTGCGCACGCCGGAGTAAGCGCGGCCGTGGGGTAGAATGCAGTTTTGAGTTCAAAAACTCAACTGTGTAAAATCCGCGCCGCGGAGTGTCACACCCGCCAAGTTACGCACATACACCGCGGGGTAACGTCCAGAGTGTGAGTTTAACAAAGGGGTAAAATACAGGAAACCTTAGAGTTTCAGCTGAAAAGGCGAGAATACGTGTGTGGGCACTTACATTGTGCAAACGGGATAAAACAGGAGAAAAGGAAATCGGGAACTTTATTGCTGTGGCGTAGAACAGAGCAGATGTACGAAATGCCTTTTCTATCAAAAGCGGGGACGAGTCGGGGCAGCGGCCGATCTGCTGAAGGGCCCGCAGCTGCTGCGGCCACCGCGGGCTCCACACACCGCTCGGTCAGTACCTCCTGTGTCTGCAGGTCCGTTTCTGTTCCCTCCACCCACGAACCATGGAAAGGTTATCTTTAATTCTGTTTTCCATGTTGAAAAGATGTCACAGTCACTTCGAATCTGCTTTCAATCTCAGCCGTGCGCAGGCGCGGCCGCACAAAACGCCCGGAAACGGAATCCGTGTGCGTGCGCCTCCGTAAAATGGTTCCGGCGGGAAACAGTCTCCCCGGGCGGCAATGCGGGGTGGCCGCTCCCGCTCCCCGGGAAGCCGCGGTGTCGGGCGGGCGGTGGCCGCGGCGGCTCCGTGCGGGTGAGTTTTATCCTGCAGAAACCCCCGGGCACCGGGCGGTTCGCAGCTCCGTACGGACCGCGCGGGCTCTGCAGACAGCAGGGCCGGCCGCCGTTTCCCGCTCGCAGCCCCTCCCCACAGCCGAGGGCTCCAATCCGCTCCCTCCCGGGCTCTCCGCGGGGTTTGCAACAGCCCCGGCGGCTCCGCCCGCCCCGGGCCGGGAGGCGGGAGCCACGAGCGCTTTTTAACCTTTCCTGTGTTTGTTTTCGGTGTTGTCCCCCTTTCGCTACACGCGGCCTTTAGAGGGGGTTTGTGTTGCTCTTCCCGTCCCCTTTTCCCCCGCGGTGTTCGGGGCAGGCGGGGATGCCGCAGCCCCGGGAGCTGTGCCGGCTCCGCTGCCCGGGCAGTGCCGAGTTCGGGATCTCACCCCTGCCCCTGTGAGCACAACACGGCCGCGTTTGTGCCTTCCTTTCCCCCGCAGCGGCTGCGAGGTGGCAGCGCCCGGAGTTTCCTTCCTCTTTCCCTCCCCTTTCCTTTTCCCTGCGGGCAGCACAGGCCCCCGCTCTGATTAATGAAGCTTTACGCATTGAGTTGGCATACCTTGAAAACGTGTTGATACATATTTTTTAAAGTTAATTTTGTTTGCTGACTGAATTCTAGGTTTTTTACAGTGTTACCGTTGATGGAGCTAGAGAAAGCAGTAAATGCAGCGCCTTACTACCAAAGATTTCAACAGCGTGATTTCTTTTAACAGGAATGTTAACAAATTTGCCAGATGAAATTACAAAAACACAATCGCGAGAAGCTACTCAGCTGTTCAGCAGTCTGCCAAATTACACTTTATTATATTCTTTTTCAGTAACCCTGCTCTATAAAATATCTGTTCCCATGAAATTTGCAGTGGCCATGGGTTTTCCTCATAAATAAATTACCTACAAGTTTAATATGCTTGTTGCGATTTTTATGCCTCCAGTACACCATCATGCTGTTACTTCTCTTAGGGATTGTTCACTTTTTCATTTTCTTTTTGTGTTAATAACAGTAGAATAAGCCATATCTTGTCGTATCTATAACTTTTAAAGGTACTAATTTGCAGTTATGTTTAATTAAAGTCCTTGAAAAAGTCAGTCTGGCATGACTTCCTTGCTATTTGAATGATACTTAGTCAAAGTCCAATTTAAAAGCTTGTCCTTGGATTTCAGTATAGGAGTTAAGCAAATGCTTGTCATAATATAATTCTGAAGGCATGAAAGTGATGCCTGTGTTTCAAGTACTCCAGTTGATAGTTATTGTTCATTAATCTGCTCAAATATATTCCAGTGAACAAACAGCAGAACCATGTTCTGTGGTATCACAAGCATGTGTACAAACTATACACTTTCACTGAAGGAAATGCAATCCTAGTAAAAAAGAGTCAGTACTAGTATGAGCCAAAGGAATTAACTTCCATTACCCACAGAATTCCCCAGACCCGACCCTCAAGTACTACTGACAGATGAGAATCTACCTTCTTAAAATAACAAAATTAAAATTGCTCCTATCACCCGTGGATATTTAGGATGACATATATTGTGAAGTGTCTTGTATTTCTTTCTGCCACCAGCTGTCACATTAGAACAGATCCCTGGATACTTGAAGTCCAGTGTCACATCCTTCCTTGGACTTGTGACTGTGAACTTCAAAACTGTGTCTTTGACAACAGCCTCTTCCATTCACAGAACTGGTTTCTCAATCATTGCTTAGAAAAACCCTAAAAAACCAAACCCAGTAAATGTAACTAAAACCATTTTAGTGCCACTATGAAGGCAGCTTTTTGTTTTAAGCTGCAAGACATCTTTCTTGAAATACCTTCAACTCAAAAATTATCACATGACCTGCTCAGAACAGTAAAATCTTAAAACATGCCTGCTGATTTCAGAAGTCCCGAAGTTATTTACCTGCCAGGAGTTCAGAAAGGTGGTTGCAGCATTTTTTCTCCCGTGCACTTCTGAACGGTGTCCCCTTTCCATTCTTAGCATTGTTGCACCTTCTGCAAAGTGGTCTTCCACTTTTATCCCTGCCAGGACCATTAGTTTGACTGGAATTCCCCAAAATAACAAAAGTATTTTACTCTTTGAATTACATCCCACAGATAAACAATTCAGCTTCAAAGCCATTAATTATCAAACTTAAACGACAACGAAGACTGTGTTTTTTCCTCGACATCCCAGTTTTTGGCTTTTTTCTCTGCTCCAAACTTATTTTTTAATTCAAGAGCTTTTTTCAAGTTAATTATTTTTGATAGGGGAACTTGAACCTTTAACCTTCTCCTTTAAAAAAACCCTTTCAATGACATACCATGGCTCGGACATTCCTGCCAAGCTCCTCAGGCCCCCAGAGCGGCATTATCCTAGGAAGAAGAAAGGCTTCTGTGTGCTTAACACGGCCAAATATTGCCCGGTGGGCTTTTTAAGATTTCAGTGGAGTTTTTCTACGGGACACAATAAAACTCGGGTTATGTCCCAGTTAGTCTGCCGCACGAGGAAAAGCGAACTAACTCACTACCCACCGTCTTTAACTTCCCTTCCCAAGCCCAAGCCGACTGCAGCGCCTCAGCCCGGGGGGCACCGGGACGCCCCGGGCGGGCGGAGCGAGGGGGACGCGGGGCCGGCCCCGAATCCCCGCGGGCCCCAGTCCCCGCCCCGGTGAAAGGCTCCGAGCTCGGCCCGAGCAGAGGCTCCGCAACGGCCCCGGCCCCACCACAGCGGCCGAGGCCATTTTCTGGCCGCCCGGGAAGGCGCAGCAGAGAACATGGCGGCCTGAGGGGGGCGGGGGGTGGGTGGGGGGGGGGCGGCAGGGGACTCCGAATTGCGAAATGGTCATTTCTTACCCTGGGACGAGGCTCTTAATGGTCTCCGTGCTGCCCTGCACATGGTTAGTGATCCTCTGGAATCACCTTACCATATGTATGTGTGTCACTGTTCAAAGATCATGCATCCTTATTTTCTTTCTGCCTATTGTTCTCCAGCTTAGACCAAGTCCAGGAAAGCAGACAGAAAACAACTTTGAAAAGTTTGTTTGTAATTTTGTCCCAATAGGATCGCTCTCCTTTCAGTACATAACATTAGATTTTAAAAAATTAAATAAATAAATAAAATCTACATTTAATTGTGTACCCTCCAGAGAGCAAAATACTTGGTGTTGCCGTATTTCACATTTTCTATGTAACAGCCTTCTTTTTGTGGAGGAAATAAATTGCACTGAACTGGAAACAATTTCAGGTCTATTTTAAACTATTAATTATTTACAGTTCCTTTGCACTGTAGGAAATTTCCCAGTATGTCCTTCTCAGGTGTGCCATTGCACACTTCTATCTACTTGCTACTGCTGCTGCTTATAAGGAAGAGACAAGAGCACACAGCTAAAAGAATAAAATCCTTTACCTGACTATATTACACTAAAATATATTAAGTCTGGAAAAAGGGCTGGGAGCTTAAAGCAACGTTCCATGAAGAATATAGAAACCTTGTCCCCTCCAGCAGGTATTGATTAACTCTTCTCATTAACGCTTCAGTAATCTGTACCTGGCATACCTTTACCTTTCTCTTGGAAATGAGTTCTCATTGTTTTAAGAGGCCAAGTCTCAAAATGGGAAATAATGGTCTAAAGCAGACTGCGAGTCAGGCAGACCTTGAGCCTCCCAAGAATTACAAAGCTTTTATATAAGAATGGGCTTTGCTAAGGGGTGCTCACTGAGTGGAAAGAGGACTGGGGGAAGAAGTCCAAAATGGCTCTCTTATCTGTTCAACATCATGTGACCACAGCCTTTTTGGCAGTGCTCTTTGTTGTGTTTATCCCCTAGTCTTTGTACAAAAAGGGGATGAAAAACATGTCACAGTAAATCCATGTTACCTAGTTTCAATCAACAGCTATGTAAGGACAGAAATACTTACTCTTTCATAGCAACAGTGTTGTGCCAGAAGCAGAAGAAATTACTCCCATCTACCTTTAGGGGAGGCTGAAGAGGTTATCATTCCAACACAGCACAGCAAAAGAGCAAACACTCCTCTAAATATGTTCTTTCATCTTCTTGGAGGGGTAGGTTTCATCTATTTATGACACTGCTCTCATCTAGGGGAAAAAATTGTGTATCTTACTTTACTCTTTTGAGAAGGCTGAGTAAGGAAGATGACACTGTGAAAAAGTTTCACAAAACTGGTAGCATGAAATTATAGCAAAGGACATTGCTTTAACATAACATCACTCAGAAAGAGAACACAAAAACCAAAGATTAGGAAAAAAATAAACTTTTGGGTTTTATTTTACAAGTATAAAAAACAGTGTTTAAAAATCAAAATGCTGGAAGATACTCTGGAAAACCTGGCTTCAGAAACACAAGACTCTGTGACAACTCCCAAACAATGTCACAGCTCCTGAAAATTCTGCATTCAATCAGCAAAGATATGATCCAGCTGAAGTACCCCTTTTTGATGGCTCTTACACCCCATAATCTGGGAATTATCTGACCAGTCTCTGAAGAATGTGTTGAGGCATTCTGTGGCTACAGAGCAAAAGGGTTGGCATGAATTGTAATGTCTTTAATGCGAACATCATTAAGAGGTCGATAGGTTTTCTCATTCACGGGCAGCTTCTCCAGCTCATCCAGGGTCTCCAGGCCATCAATAACTCTGTGAGAAAAACAGAAGAGCTGGAAATTGCCTTCTAGTAATGATTTAGATTTCACAGCTGAGGTATCTCAAAACACTTTACAGTTAAGTATCACAAGGCAAGGACTTTGCAAGCAAATAATACAAAATAAGACAACCAAAACATTTTACGTGGCAAATGATGTATTTTGAAAGGAAATGTTAAGCATCCATGACAGACTCTGAGAAGTTCAAGCATTTGCATGTGCCTTGAAATACTCCTGTCCCTCCCACACTCTGACAGAGGCATGCAGTTGAGTCACTTACTTTCCAAACACCGTGTACTTCATGTCCAGGTGTGGCTGTTTGCCGTAAGTGATGAAGAACTGCGATCCATTGGTGTTGGGACCATTGTTTGCCATGGAAACCACTCCACGGACACTGTGCTGAACAAGGGGAAAAACCTCAGCGTGAATACACATCTGTGAAACCAGGACTAGCCTGTGCAAAGTGCTCTGTGTCTTAGAGCTCTTCCTCAATACCATTATTAAGAACAAATCTTGGTTGCTAATATATTCCATCACAATCAGTAATTAGCTCCTTGAAATGGCTCTTACAGTGAAAAATTTCTTTTTTGAGGAAAAGTGCTGTCAGAAATTCTTTTTACTTCTGTTTTCAGTGATAAAAACCCTCAAACCTAACTTGCCAAGCACAGAAATGCCTATTCCTATTTTAATAATAAGCTACTGTTCTCCAACTAAGAGAAAATTTTTGTAAAGAAAACTGAGATGAAAACTTAAGTGCATATCAAGAGCATAGAAATACCTTTAGATATTCACTGAATTCATCTTCAAACTTCTTGCCCCAGATGCTGTTACCTCCTTTCCCAGTGCCTGACAAAAAAGCACCACAGTAGAAATTACTGGATTTTCAGACTGAAAAATCCACGAATTATGTTCTGTTACTACATTTTACAACAAAGACACTAGACAGCCTGCAATTAGTTTGAGGCAGGTTCTTGACACTGCACTGAGACATAACTCTATATAAGGAACCTATTAAGTAGCAGAACAAAACACTGACATATCCTTAAATTAAATTCAGTATGAGTACAAACAGGCACGACTGAATCAGCTGTTCTCGCAAACAGCTGACACCATCTGGGAGCCAAATCCCCAAAAGCTTTAGACTCAGCCTTTCAGGCAGAAACCACACAAAG
Organism: Trochalopteron elliotii; assembly: GCA_024734555.1. Taxonomy (NCBI): domain Eukaryota; kingdom Metazoa; phylum Chordata; class Aves; order Passeriformes; family Leiothrichidae; genus Trochalopteron; species Trochalopteron elliotii. The sequence continues at coordinate 2,567,382 of JANPWX010000331.1, read as the reverse complement.
CACAGTAGCAGCTGCTTCTACTTAAGTCAATAGAACCATCATATTTAGTGGAAACACTGGTAAAACTCAAGTTTGTAAAATGCATGATTACTTAAAACTGGGGTAACACCTGCACTTCTGTAAGCCCACCACAGAAAACTAATCTCATCACAAAAACCTCTTATCAGCAATACAATAACTCTTATATTTTTACTTTATTTACATTTTGGTTTTAATACCTATAATTCCTTTTTATTTCCTTACATTTTATTTTTATGTACATTTTTTTCCATAGAAAGACCTAGACAGAAGAATTTACCTAATGGATCCCCTGTCTGAACCATGAAGCCCTTTATATTTCGGTGAAATACGCATCCATTGTAGTAGTTACTAGCACAAAGAGCCAGGAAATTCTACAAAAATCAAACAAACCATATTAACAAACAACTGAAAAACAGCATTATCTTACTAAAATGAAGGCATTGGCAAGACCAATGTTTTTATCTCTCCTTTGCTTTGTGACCATGCAAATTCCACAGAGTATTGCCACAGAATAGTCATAAACAAATTATAGCTAATAAACTCCTTTGGCAGTGTCACACACACAAAGAATAAAAAACTTTCAGAGCAAGGTAGTCAGACTTCAGGAACAAACAAGAAGCCTAAAGCGTGCTCTCAAATATAATTCCCATTCAACAATTTCATTTTGCACATTTAATTTTGTAATCAATAACTTCATGCCTCAGCTTTTTCATTAAAATAAATGAAATTTATTTCAATTTCAGTTTATTATAAAAATTCAAAATTGGGGTCTCTGACAAACTGTGAGTGAGTCTCACTCTTTTAAACTCTTTTAAAATCAAGCCTGTGAGGGTATGAGTAAACCCATGGAAATTTAGGAATCCTACACTAGGTGTTGTATTTCCCCTTAAAAGCAAAAGACACTTTGGGAGATGCTGGAACTTCAAGAGAAGCACCCCTTAACTAAACCTTATCAAGTGAGAAACAGGTATCACACTCTAGGCAGTATGCTAGAGTGCACAAGTCCTGTGAGCGCAACAGACACTGCACCAGCTTAGAATGGTGGTATTCCATTACATGAAAAGGTGAAATTGCAAAAGCCTCCTCCACAGTCTTCACTCTTTCTACTGCTTTGTTTCACCACCAGGCAATCCTACTCCTGGTACTTGACTTACTTCACAAGTCTTTGGAGTACGCTCGCAGAACAGTTCAATTTTAATATCTCCCACATCAGTATGCAGCGTGACAGCCTGAGCAAAAGGCAGAAAACAATCATTATATCAGCAATAAACCACTAACAGACTCTGTTTTATTTCCCAGCCCCACCAAGAACATGAGCAAGTTTACACTGCATATAACCACTGTTTCAACATTTGGCCATAAGCAAGGCCACTGTCACAAACCACTGGCATTTCCAGTAAAATCACCAGAAAGCACTCGGTTTCATTTAGTTCCAGGACAAATCAAGTTTGCCATGGGAATGCAGTAGCTGCTGCATGCTGTTATACTCCAGAAATACATTATTCATTTGCAAACAGGACCTACTCAGTCACTTGAATGTAAAGGTGAAGAATCAAGGTTATTTTGGATGGTGCACACGCATCACTGCTTTACAACTAGAGGAGCAACTGATGCCTGCAGCCTTTGGATTGATAAGGCTAGTTCTGAATGGTGGCATATACAATGTGCCTTCACAGACATGTAAATCTACAAATTAAGTTACTTTTCTTAAGAATTTATAAGTTACCTTCATAAAATTTAAAATCAGGTACTCAGTGACCTAAACAAATTTATCTCTACAGGCCAAATATACCACAGTGCTTCTACTGCAAGTGCTAAACTATGCAAAAACAATTACTGTGGGGATAACTGTACAGCAAAACTAATAAAAATCAGCATCACATTGATAGTGGCATACTGCTCCAAAAGTGTACAAGTAAAGGAGACAGCTGCCCACAGTATCATGAAGATGCTATAGAAGGTGTATGAACAGTTTAAGACATAGTCTTATCTCTATTTCTTGAATTGCTAAACTTTTAAAAGCCTGTGAGTGCAGAGCTTTACATATGCTGAAGCAGAGGTACATTCTTGCAACTAGACTAATGCTTTTGTGCAAAAGAAACCAAACTAGATTATCAAATACATGCCAAAGTAGCATTAAAATCTGGGATCTCTAAAGTGAAAGCATAATTATGTTTTAGGCTGATGTAAATCAACCTTTTCACAGTATCTTTTTATAAGTTTGAAATTAAAACCCTGAACTTTTCATGAAAAATTCCTCACAGCATCAGAGTAAAATGTGTAATACCTTGAGATGAACAGCAGCTATTCATTTTCTAAGAGATGACCATTTCAGAAAGAATGAAAATATATAAAATGTGCTTTTATTCTTACCATGTCTGCTTATCAAAAAGCTGAGGTAGCCTTCTATACAGCAATTTCCTGCAAAGATAACATATGAAATTTGTTGGGTTTTTTTCTGCCAATCCCCATTTCGTTTTTATTCTAAAATATTTGTTACATGCTTTTACACCACACGGTACTACAGTGCCATTACAGTGACTCTGTGGCTAAATTTTTGCATTAAGCAACTACACAGCATATAAAGAATGAAAAATTAGTAGAAAAAGACCACTTAAAGACAGGGAAAGAGGGCAAAAACCACTCTGTACTAGGATAAAAATTTATACTAAGCAATCCGTTTTTGCAAATATTATGGCAGTTGGCAGAATAGTAGATGGCAGAAATTCACAGGTAAATGCCACATGCCAGTACATAACATAAGTGTGATTTGGGGCCAGCTCGTGACAGCTGTGAATGCCTGCAACAGACAGGTACCTGCACCCACGCACAGGATCAGATTTTTTAAATCTTTGTAATACTTTCAAATAAAAAGCTTAGAATGACGGCAATAAAACCGCGGCTGCGTAGAAGTCGACAGATTTACGCGCTAATATCTCCTCTATACACCCGCCCTCGCCGGTGAAGCCCCGCAGAGCCCGGGGAAGCGCCGGCCCCGTGTCCCCACCTCAGCCCACTTACCCCCGGCTCCCCGTACCCACGGCAGCCGGAGCTACCGCTCCCTCCCTGACCGAGGTACCGCCACCGAAATACAGCGCACAGAGCAGGTGCGCTCCGCCTCCGCCGCCCGGCTCCTCCACCGGCGAGCCCCCGCCCGGCGGCACCGCCCGCCGTGCTCGGAGAATGCTTTAAGCCTGCCGGGGCCGATGCAGACCCAGCCTCGCCGCCGGAGAAAAGCAGCAGCTCTCCTGCGGGCCTGAGCTCGCTCCCGGCACTACGGAGGGGCCGCCCCAGCCCCGCTGAGCGCGGCGGAAGCGGCGGGGCTGTCATTACAAAGTCA
>JANPWX010000331.1:2543226-2563691 GCA_024734555.1 Trochalopteron elliotii | reverse complement strand
CCCCCCCCCCCCCGCCCGCCCCCCCGCGAGCGGGGGCGCGGGGGGCGGGGCGGGGGGGGGGGGGGGGGGGGGGGGGGCCCGGCCCCCGCCCGGGGGCGGGGGGGGCGCCCCGGCGGTGCGGGGGTGGGTGTCCGCACTCGGGCTGACGTGGCTGCTGTTTGGCCGGGGGGTTCCTGAGGCTCACGGCGGCCTGTGTTTGCCCCGCACAGGTCGCTGCATGCCGCTGTCTATCCCGTCGCTGCTCCGCCCGCCTCTCCACCGCGTCCGTGCCTTGGGCCGCCCGCCCGTACGCGCCCTCATGAACCTCCGGGAGCTCGTTTCTGCCCTGAACGATTTCGCATCCCCCGCTCTGGCTGAAAGCTGGGACAATGTGGGATTGCTGGTGGAACCAAGTCCTCCCCACACTGTGAACACCCTTTTCCTCACAAACGACCTTACTGAGGAGGTGATGGAAGAGGCAGTGCAGAAGAAAGCAGACCTCGTTCTGTCTTACCACCCTCCTATATTCACACCACTCAAGCGAGTAACGTGGAAAACCTGGAAGGAACGGCTGGTGGTCCGAGCACTGGAGAACAGAATCGGGATTTATTCTCCGCATACGGCGTACGATGCTGTACCTCATGGAGTTAATAACTGGCTGACAAAGGGACTCGGTGAGATTCCGTTAAAAACAAACAAGTTAAAATTATTGAAGATGGGATCACCTATTTTAGGTGGGATCTTTCATCATTTGCCTTCCAGCTTTTACAGGTGTGATTAGAGGACCGCTTTTATTTTTCCTAATATTTTTATAGTACTGTAACCTTAAAAACTTTTTAGGAAATTTATCTTGGTGATGTATACCAGATAACAAACACAAGAGGGTATTTTCAGATGCATGACTCTACTATTGGATGTGTCTGGAACTGGTGGAGCATATTTGTTGTCCACTGTGGTTGCAACCCTGAGACCACTGACTTTAAATCACCACCTTTAATTTATAAAGTACAAGATCTCAATGTTTACAAAGGATTTAAGCTGTGTGAAATTATTTTAGATTTTTATCCTGTATTGTGGCTCACAGATGTGTCTTTTCCAGCCTGTCATACAAACCAGAAACTCCTTCTGGTTTTGTACAGTCATTAGAATAAAATTGATGGCATTAAAGATGGCAAATAATATACAGCCATCAGCTTTTTTGGACTTAAAATAGACTGTACCTAATGGAGACAGGAGAACAAAAAGCTCACGGTTCTAGTCAGGGAAAAAGGATTTGAGTGCAAAATTTGCATCTGGATCTCTTTAAGAGATGTGCTAAATCAGTGTTAGGACACTTACCCTGCTTAAACCAGCAGTCTTGTACTGTTTTCTCAGGTGCCTGTACTTCTGTCCCACTACATCCATCAACTGCGCCGAGCTCTCCAGCCGAGGGCACTCACCGGGTAGAGTTCTGTGCAGATGCTGAGCATCTGGATGCCGTGCTGTCCAAAATCAAAGACATCCCAGAAATCTCTTGTCTCACTACTCTCCCAGCCAGGTATCTGCTCCACTCTAATGTTGTATTCTTCCTGTTGTTTGAATTAAATTGCTGTAATTGTATTTTACTCTACTAATCATTTTGTTCCTCTGTGCATTGCTGCTGTGTTTATCAGCAACAGAATGAGAAACTTAAGGAATAATTATCCCTTTCTGGTCAATCTATGTCATGCTAAATGGTAATAGCAACTCAAGTCTAGCGTCACATAGATTAGGGGTGTTAAAGAAAAGTATTAACAGGAAACTTGATGTGGACAATTGAGTTAAATTCCCATGTTTGTTTCTTCCAAGACAAGTCTAGGCTATTGCAATGCTGCCTTTTTTTCTTTCTCAGTGGTAGCACAGCCATTGGGATGGAATAATAATAATTATAATGCCAAAGTTAATAATTATAATGCTGTAATATAATAGTTACAATGCCAAAATTTTATCTAGCTTCTTAACAAGCACCAGGCATGTCTTTCCTCAGGGCTGAAGGTAAGGAACAAACACGAGTCAGTTTGAACTGCTCTCAGAAAGCACTGCTGGAGGTGGTGGCATTATTGTCCCAGGACAGCCTTCTTTATCACAACATGGAAATTCTCTTACTACAAAAGGTAACAAAATCACAAAATTACTTCCTGTGAATGTATCACTTGTGTGAGCTGAATGCCCTGAACATTGAAATGCTGCAGTCAGTGACATCACAGCTTTCCAGTGCTACCCTAGTGCTCTGAAATACTGGCATATGGGGATTTGAAGCCACACACATTTTCCAAAGCAATGAAAACTATTTACGTGGTCTGTACTAATTCTAAAATCAGTTCCAATAGCTGGGGTTGTTCATATGTTACATTGGAGAATCTCACGTACACGCTTTTTTGTGAAGTTCAGTGATGTTCCTGCAAAACAATATACTCATCCTGTTACAGTGTGGAAAGCAGTGCAAGCATGTGGAGTCAGCTTTCTGACAGTAATTTCTTTTTCAGCCTCTTCTTCCCCACACTGGAATGGGACGCCTGTGCACCCTGAGCGAGCCGGTGTCGTTGTCAGACATCATCGAGCGTGTCAAGGGCCAGCTGCAGCTCCCGCACGTCCGCGTGGCCGTGGGAGCGGGCAGGACACTCGGTAACGGCGCCTGCGGGCCAGGCTGCCTGCTGGGACTGCCCCTGCACCACACAGGGAGCAGCAGTGTGTGCATGGCAGTGGGAAACGCTGCTGTCTTTAACAGGTGTACTTCCAAGAACCAGGGAGCACTGCTAAGAAACAGCATCTTAGAATTTACAGCGTGTGAAAAGAATCTCATCTGTATTTTACTGGGATTCTGTATTACGCTGGTTGATGTGGTGAAGAAGGGACAGCACAAGTTGAATGAAAGATACCATTTTTTGTAATTTATATAATAACTGTTTTTTTCCTGCCCAGGATATCAGGCACAAAGGTGTACTGTTTCATTGTATGTTCCCTTTTGTGACTGAAGGTTAAAATTTAAATTACTTTAAGAGTAACACATTTTATGGTATCATTATGAACACAGAACCGTGTTTTGATGAAAGATAAAGGTGAACTAGCTCAAACAGTGGGTTCATTAGTAAGATGTGGAGTAAATATCCTCGTCTCAGCTACTTATCCTAATGTCCAAGGAGCACAGCCAGTAGAATTTGTGAGAGTAAATTTGTTGAGAACTCTTTGTAACTTAGGATGCAGAAATCTTATCAGATTGACAATTGCACTAAAAAATCCCCAAACTACTTTAAAGCCTCTTTTATGGTGTGGGATTGAAGTGGTGTGACTCCACTTAAATCAACAGTAATTGCAAGGCAATGTACTGTGAAACATTAACAGATTTTGAAAACTCCCTGTTGTTGTATGTCCCCTCTTTTAGTGAATGTAATGTATAAGAAAAATTAAAATTCATGACACTGTCATATATGTAATAGCTTGGAACCAGTAATCACAGCAAATGGACAGTTTTTGTTGGCATGGAGCAGCTTTCAGCTTTTGCATTAAGACTGGCCTTCTGAGAGCTGTAAGTTAGGCACCAGTATATCTGAGAGGCAAAATGCTGCCTTAGTGGCATCATTAGCTGGGAAACTAATGGTGGTGGAACACAAGACTCCTGGAAAGAGTAGTGGCCTATTGAAGAGTTCAGAAACCTAACTAAAAGAAAGATCACAAGCAGCCAGCCTCTGTGCTGGAGTTTTCTGCAGTTTCCTGCCTCTTGAAAAAATCTACCTCTCACAGAAGATTTTGCTGTATTGTCAGAGGTGTTACAGGCCCATGACTCTTTCAAACTGACACTTCTCTTCCTCCAACAAATTTACATTGACTCTAAAATTAAGGTAGTAGCTAACTGAAACAATTACTAGCAATACATAGGAGGGCTGAACAAAGGGGAAGGAGATTAACTGTGGCACCTTGTATCCTGCAGAATCACCAGTCAAGAAAGCTGCTCTTTGTGCTGGTTCTGGGAGCAGTGTCCTGAAGGGAACAGAAGCTGACCTCTATCTCACAGGTAATAGACTGATGTTTCATTATTTTTTATAAAAATAGTCATTAGAGAAAAAAAACCAAACAAACCCCAGCAAAAAATAAGAGGGCTGATGGGCTGTTGAAAGATTTGACCACAAAGAATTACTTGATACTTATAATTGAGAACCAATTAGTTAGTTATGGGAATGAAAAACATCAGAGATAGTGTGGATCAAATGGCAGTGTTGGCACAGTGAAAGATATTTGAATTAAAACATTACTTTGAGCATTTATTTCAACACAAAATCAGTGCTGATGGCAGTGAGTTGCAACTTTCAGTGTGTTTCTTCTTCGACAACACACATTTCCTCTATTCCCTACAGAATTCCCTAATGCAAAACAATATAATGTAGTCTACAGAACCTTCCAAAGAAACTCTATAGTGTGTCTAACCAAAGGGACACTTAGTCCATTATTCTCTCTCCCAGCAGTGGGACTGCTATTCCCTGTGGCTCAACAATGTAAAGGCTGCCTTGCATTCTGTAGGAATCACTGCCCCTTCTCCCCCTTATGTGTAGCCCTGCAGAGCTGACCCTCAGGCTTCCCAACTGCTTTCCTCCATTCTCCTCCAGACCGAGGAGCACTTTTATTTTCTGGCCAAATTGGCAGAATTTACAACTATCAAAAGATGTCAAGGAACTTCTGTGGTTTGACTGAGCTACATACAGGGATATCAGCTGAGTCTTTCAAAGGACCCTGGAGCAGGAGTGTTCCACTCTCCTACTGAGCAGATGGTGTTGAATTTCCACTTATGGCCTATATTCCATCACATCACCACAGCTTTTAGCTGAGGTGCTTCATACATTGCAGAGACCTGGTTACCTGAACTGTACCATTAGTGATCTCCATGACATTTCTTTCTCAAAATGGCAGGAGAGATGTCCCACCACGATGTGCTGGATGCAGTTGCCAATGGGATAAGTGTTATTCTGTGTGAGCACAGTAATACTGAGCGAGGCTTCCTGTCAGAGCTGCGCGACGCACTCGCCGTCCACCTACAGAACAAGATCAACATCATTGTGTCTGAAAAAGACAGAGATCCTCTCCAGGTGGCATAGGGGGAAAGAACTGGAGACAGAGAGAAAATTCAGCCAATAGTGTTACCTTGCACAGACCTATCCAGCTGCAGAGCTTAATGAAGGTGCTTTCAATTGGTCCAGTATGGAAATGATTGTGTTATATGGTCCCTCAAAGTCAGGGGTGTATTTTATCATGTCAGAAAAATAAATGTTTTGGAATACCAAAGGCTCATTTACTCAGTTACTGGACTGTACTTGAATAAATTTACTGTTACTGCTTAATGTTATTAGATACAGTTGATAACCATGATACACAAGGATTGGTTTGGGTAAAATATGTAAAACCTGACTTACCTCCAGATTTAAGCTCACGCAGCAGTTCTACCCTACTACAGTTATGTCAAATCATGTCAGTGCAAGTCAGATATTTCACCTAATAAATTTCAGTCAATGAAAGGATGGAGATCAATTGTTTGCATTAACAGTGGTACTAAGGCACCACTCAGCTGCAAATAGAGAACACAAAGCAAGTTGCTGGTACTAGTATTCAGTTGCACAGTCTACCACTAATGCAGCTTTAAGGCTTTTCAAAAGAGGGACTCAATCAAAAAAAAGCTTTGTAAGGTTGAAACTCAATTCCTTAACAAAAGCTGTAAATTCATGTGTCTTTGTTATTTTCTTTTAAAACCGTTTCTGTAACTGTGGCTTTTAATTACAGGATTACTAAAACTGAACAAGTAGTGTTTTCACCACTGATAATGAGTTTTATTTTCCAAGCTAGTTTTTTGTTGGGATTTTTTTTTTTAGAAAAAAGTTGCCTACCCTACCATCTCTGGATGGTAAATATCTCATTACAAATTTGTAAAGTTGTTAGCTGTATCCTTTTAAGTTAATAAAAGTGACTCATCAAGCAATGTCTCTATCTAGTAATTGCATATGTTGTTCCCCTTAAATGTAAGTGGAAAAAGATGACTGGTTTATCTGAAGCTACCTAGGCTATATAAAGGTCATCTTTCTTACCAATACCATGAAGGTACCTCAGTATGCTGAGAAGTGAGAAGAAATTTCTTCTTCCCCAAGTAAAGGCAGAGGACCTATATGAAAATTCACGTTGATAGTGGGGTAGGTAGATGCTCTGGGTTTCTAATACAAAAACCAGGCCATACATCTCCCTTCTGTCTGTGAGGGGCAGATGAGGCAACTATTACTCTATGGGATGTTTTGGTTCTCTTCAAAAGCCATATACTGGTATTAAAAGGCAGGCAAATGATTCTTGATTTTGATGTAAGAAACTATAAAATATTTCTGCTCAGTAGTTTGAAATCTTCTGCACGGATATTTGACATCATAATGAAAATGAGGCTTTTGCACAACTGGCACAAGGATCTCTATCTTCCTGTAACATAAAAAGACTCTGAAAGACAAGACAAGCTAACGAAAATTAATAAAGTACTTTATTTGATTGATTTGAACTATTACAACACTGAGCTGTAACACAGCTACCAAATATTAGGCATACAGAGTCCCTGAAGTCTGGCTGGCAGACTATAGATGATGGAACTATAGAACTTCCTCCCACATAACTGAGAAAAAAAGAATTAAAGAAAAGATGTCAAACTTCAGCAGTCTCCCAACCTCTTAAGAGCTTAAAAAAAGGGAGAGCTTCTAAGTGGCATTTAAGGCCTCCTCCAGGAACAGTGGACACTCCTGATGTAAAAAATATAAATATACAATCAAGCTTTTAAAAAAATCAACAAAAAAGCTTCATGGCCTCTTCATATTCCTGGACTGCACAGTGGAAAGTAGCAGGCAATGACATGAGTCCATCCTAATTTTGATTATCTAAATCTTATAGAAGGATGTGGGTTTGGGACAAGTCCTTCAGTTTTATTGCCAGAATTGACTAAGTTACCCGCAGCATCCCAAACCCACGAGTATTCTCCTTTCCTCATGCAGTCAAGGCAGCTCTCATAGCATAAATCTTGTCTTCATACACTGGAAGCCAGTTTTGTCTAAATGGTAGAGGAGTAGTGGATAGCACTCAGTTGAGAGAAGTTGCACCACTAGTATAAACTAAAGCTCTTAACCATCCTGTGATTTGCACTTCCCAAGTAAATTGCTCCAATAAAACCCTCATGTCTACTGAGGTAGAGAGCAGAAGGCACAATCTCACCAAGTCTGTATTCCTGGCTGTGAGGTTGGCTGCACAGATAGGAAGAAGGCTTTGTCTGAGCTAGGAAACAAAGCAGACAAATCCAACTACAGCACAAGAGAGGCCTTGCTTATCAAAGTCATCATTCCAAACTACCTGAGGTAGTTGAAGAATGAGCAGAATTCATTAGAATTATTACTTATCAGTGCAGCAGCTGTGAGGTTGGAGAAAGAGAGACGTGAGCATAGACCCCTCTCCAGCAGCCATTGAGAGCAGTTGCTGTAGACACTGAGGAGAGACATTACACATCTTCATCCTCTTTCTCTAAGAAGTCAGCCAAGGTACTCTCATCGACAGGAATTAGTAAGTATTCCACACCATCAGCCCCCTGAAAACACACATGCACAGACATTGTTAATACCAGTGTACAGTGCCAGGCAAGCCACTAGACAGCACTGCAATGCTAGCATTTATCTGCAGTCTGGATTAGAGCTGGACAGCATTCTGAACAACTACATTACTGAAAACCTTCAATACTTCACTAGAGCAACACAAGAAATGCACAAATACTGAGAAAAGTCACTAAATGAGAAATCTTCTGGTGGGTTATGCTTGTCTGACACGACAAAGCTCCTCAACAATGTGTTCCTGTATCTTGTACTGCTATACTGCCTCATTATTATGACAAGTCTGCATTCTTTCCTTACAGAAATGCAGGTAGTACTACTGGAAGCAGACTTGCAGGCTCCATAGTCTGCTACTTCTCACAGTCTTCAAAAAGAAGACATGTAGGTTGCTGAATAACCACCAAAGCACATTGCATTTCTACAGCTTCTGTCCACGTAAAGGGTGTTGACAAATTGGAGGCATGGAAAGAACTGCAATTACAGAATTTCAGCCCCTTGCCAGTTCCTAGGTGCTTAAAACAATACAGCCTAACTTAGTATCAAGTAAGCATCTCTTTTATTCAAAGTGGCTGAATATCCAGAATTCTTGCCTGGACTCACCCGCTTGGTCCGGATGAGCTTGTGGTCCCTGAATTCTGTCAGCTGTGCCCTGAGTGTCAAGTCACTGTTCACAAGGAAAGCCTCCCGACACTGCTGGTAAAAGTCTTGGAAAGACAGCCCTGGAGACAGAAAAAGGCAAGAACAAGAAACTGAAGTAGTAAGATGGTCAGATTTTTCCAGGTCTCACACCACATATTGTCCACCTGAAAGTCTTGCTTTGGCTTAGACCAGAGTGGCCACAGTGACATCACCTCTGGCAAGTATACAGCCAAGGTAATACTTCAGTAATTAATGGAAAACAGCTGAATTAACATTCCAGTCACCCTGTTGCCTAATGGAATTTTAATAGCACTTTAAATGCATTTTCTACCATCGTTAATCTCTCTTAATTTCCAACTCTTCTATCTTGCTTTCTCTACCATTAAAACATTATTCATATCCACTGCAACACCTATTACAGACAGTGAAAGAATATTCCACATGTATCCTAGAAAGCAGGGGTACATTAGAAGTCATTTACACAAGACATTTAAGTGCAAGTTATGCAAATTCAGTGTTCACTTTAATTTTTTTTATTCCACAGTCCCCCATGAATGGTCTCAGTCATGCCTAAACGTGTAAGAGGCAGTCCTTCAGAGCCAGCCAGTCTACTTATTTCCTGAGTCAGACTCAGTGCCACTAGAAATACAGTGAGGGTCACTGAGACAACTGTTTCAACACTTCTGTTGCTGGAGATGTAACCTGCATACCAAAAGCCAGGGCTGCTGTGAACACCAACATCCCAAACAGATGAGAAAAGGTGGGTACTTACCTGGATAAGACGGGTTGTCCTTTTTCTCCAGCTGGTGCTGAGCAAGCAGTCTGAATATCCCCCTAAGTGAAAGGAGGAAAAGGGAAAATCAAAATAATAATAATTAAAAAACAGCCCAAGAGTCCCACCATTAGAAAATATTAACATTAATTAATTAATAATATTAACATAAAAATTCCCACTGTTAGAAAATATTAATTCTGCCCTATGCACAAAGACCTGGTTGTGAATGTCATCACTGGACAAGATTTGCTACCCAAATGCTGCTCATTTAAATTAACCAACCAACTGGAACCCAGGTCCTACCATCTTCATCTTGAACACTATTATCAGAAAACACAGACTGTAAGGACTGGGTCCTTGGCAAGTGCTGCTGTGAAGTGTAACAGTGTCTTACCTGGCATTGAGAGTGAGGCTATGCAGGACGTGTGTTAGGGAGCTCAAAGCCAAAGATCCAGACTGTTGTACTAAAAGTGAGTTCTCGTAAGATGTTTCTTCCACATAAGGACTAAATGTGGTTGTTTCATACCAAAGCCAGTTATAGAGGCTCAGCTTTGCCTGATCCCACACTAGACAGAGAGAAAAGAAAGAGCAGACAAAACTGAGAGATTTATGTTTTCTAAGGTGTTAAACAAGCAATATTAAAATGCACGTCGTTCTGCTGTAGGATTGAGGAAACAATATATGCTTGTGAAATTCACATTACCTACACCCTGATAACTGCAGTTCCAGTAAGATAAATTCTCTGCAACAAAACATTTGCAGGCATCCCTTTTCCATAGATACATTGTAAATCCTTCCACTGTCAGGAGTGTGCAAACAATTTCTGGCTGTAGTTGGAAGCTCTGCCTAGAAAGGGGGTAAAAGAGCTGAAACAAGGCCCTTCTCAGAGTGTGTGGAATTCCTCCCTCAAGTGGGGATGCCCCTCAGGGCTACTCCTCCAGGCTGAGCTAAAGAGATATGCCCATGGTTGTTGGCATGGGTAACATCAATCTCTACTTGTATTGTTTTTGCTAGCTTTAATATAACTGCTTCAATACTGCTTTAAAAAGAGTGAACTATACTAATAGTTATACCTACCTGTGCTGTGTAGTAAATAATTCTAATGAGGATCTTTTAGTCTAATCATAATTGTAATCAATATAAGTAAGTAATTTATTTAAGTATATTTGCTTTGCCATCCTTAATTTTGTGAGACAAAAGTTCAATTAGACCTATATAATCCTTTAACATAAACCATCAACTAAGTCTGGGGCCAAGATTGGGTCCAGCCACACCTAGATCCTGTCTCAGAAGGGGTTTAGAAAGGAAAGGGGTCCTTTCTGCACCTGCTGGCTCAACAGGAGGGCTTCTCTAATAAACTTTGTCTGAAGCTCCCATTCTGCCCACAACATTAATGGATAAAAGGAATTTTTTTAGATGCAATGACAGACATAACATCCAGTCTCCAGTTCGGTAAGTTCCTAAAATCAAAGGGTGCCAAAAGTTTGGAGTCTATTTGTATATTATGCCTAGTGGTGTTTCCCATTATCTTTACAGAGTTTTGGTTCAGCACAGCCACACTCCCTATCAGGACTGTACATACATCACCAGCTCTGTTCTACACATCAACAGTAATACATACTGAGTAATAGTAATACATAGTAAGCAATACATGAGCTTATGAAACATGCTGAGCAGCCCCAAAGCAGAACAGAGATCCTTCTCTTGGCTAGATCAGGCCCAGGGGAACTCACTGAGAGGAGCATTGATGTGATCGATGGAGGCAATGAGGTAAATGCTGGGCAGCGAGGATAACTGTGCAAGGATCTGCTGACTTCTTTCTCCTCTCAACATCTGGCTGTCCAAGTTATGAATGAGGACGTAGAGCTCTAAAGATGGATCTGCAAGATCAGAAAAAACAGCAAAGAACCAATCAAAGAAACTGCACACAAGCTGGTTTCCCATTCCCAGTGCAGCACAGCAGAAGTGTATTCCACCACTCTCCATCCACATCACTCCAATATAACTTTCCTTGTTCAGCTTAGTTTGAACCTACACTGGGTGTTTCTGAGCACCTAAAAGGGTTTTTCTCAATTCACTGTCATCACAGCTACAGGGTTGTTTTTTTTCAGTTTAAACTTTTCTGTTAGAATCCTCTTACCACTTGCTCACAGCTTTACCAGGAATTGCCCTTCAGCTGTGTTTTTTTTGCAATTAAAGATTATTGAAATATATTTTAGAATGGAAGTCTAAGCATAGTTTATTCGGCTGCTTTTGATTTACATGACTAGGATCTTTAAGCTCCTCCTCACAGTAAAAAAGCATTTTCTACTCAGGGTTGGATCCAAAGCATTGTAATTCCATTTGAAATTTTAACAAGTTCTGAAAAAAAGTTCAAGACCTAGCTCAGATAATGCAAAGGGTAGATGTTAAAATTTCCAGCTTCTTGCTGCTGTACTTATCCCTGGGAACAACCATTTCCTGAGTCCAGAAACAATTCTAGAACTGTGACCAGTTTTTGTGCAAATCCATACATCTTTACCTGCCAATGGAAACCAGTCAGATCAGCTGTAGCATACTGCAAGACTGACTTACATACATTCAAGTGGGAACTGCTGTTACCCTGCCTTTTTCACTTAGTGCCACCAGAAACATGCATAAGGTAATGATGAAAAACAGAATGTAAACACTGAAACACCAATGCCATCCTCAATTAAGATTCCATGGCAGTTTGACTATGAATATACAAGCAGTAAGACAGGCATTCAGATATAATTCAGCAAGCATTTTGTGAGGCAATACCTGTTTAATTTTGCCTTTGAAACCAATTCTAACCTGCTTGTTTGATACTGCTGTCCTGCTGTAGAACACTGACTGAGGAAACAGCTTACATGGGGTTGTTACACATGTATGTACATATATACTCCTAGTGCACGCATGTTTCCATACCTGTTGCATAAATTACAAGCAAGAAAGTATACTAGCTACAATGCACTAAGAAACTGTAACTGCCTGTATAAAAATTGTAATGGATGAAAATGTCCAGGCTCTCTTAACAGTAAGTAGACACTAACATTTTTATGCATAAAGTTAATCATTTTACCTTCTTTAAACCTTTTGGTAATGAATTCAAGTTGGTCAAGGGGGCTGCGGAAGGTCCCTATATGCTCCAAAACCTCCTCTGTGATGGAGTTGAGAATCTGAAAAAGAAAACAGGAGTTCCTTATGAAGGGCTCTGATGCTGAAGTGCAGAAAATCTGAAACTGAGCCCTTGGCTGCCTTCTGAGAGACAATCTGATTACTGCCATAAAATCCCTAAAACGGTGAACACAAACAAAATATTACACCCCTTTTCAAAACAGTGACATAAAACAAGGCTTTAGAGTGATGAATATCAATTAATGACAGAAATTACTGCAATTCCTTGGAAAATGTATGCAATAATTTCTTCAGAGTATTACAAGATAAAGGAGCTGCTCTTCATTTAGAGTCTGTTGCTATAGGGTGCAGCAGGTTTCCTTAACATTTTACATTGAAAGATTCTAGAGGTATCTCTAACACAGGATGATTACACAAACCCACAAGCTTTTCCCAACTTACAGATCTCACAGTGATGCTGGGGAAGTATCCATTAACCACCAGGTGAACAGAATCCTGGAGCAGAGAGGTACGAAACTTCTCTAACAGATCACGCTTTGAGCCCAGTCCATAAAGCACAATATTGAAACCCAAGCTGCAGAAAAGCCAGCAAATACACTGGATCAAAAAAGTGCAAGTCTGGTTTTAGGTCCATACATTTGTTAAGCAAAATGATCCACTGCAATCTCAGTTTTAAAAACTTCACGTTTTGTCAACTCCAGGCTTACCTTGAGCTTACAGCTGATAAATGAGTTAGCTACAAGGTGTCTGAAACCTGCCATATACATCCTAGCAAAAGAATCATTTTAGCAGCCTAGAGGCTCACAAACTTAGCAAAACATTGATGGAAGAAAATGTTATTGACTAAGAACAGAATACTAGATCTACAGCTTCAGGCAAGAAATAGTAATCAACATTCACATGCCTCCCCTCACCAGTAATTACATGTTTACTACAGGTCACAGTAATTACAAGAAAAAAAGCAAACCTTCATACTGGTTTTCCACTATGGTCCTCAGGCACAATTTCAAAGCAAAATTACTCTATACTCGTGTATTTCTTATCCTAATTGTTCCACAGAAAAAGAGGCAGGAAAGCATAAGGACCACACAGTATGGAATTGTAGAGACCCAGAAAAGGTGACTTTAGTCACACCCCTCACCCTCTCTGGCTGCACTACGATATGGGAAATGCTCATTAGGCCTCAGCCTTGATGAACTGCACCTAGACTAAACCTCTCTGCAGCTTATCAGAAACACTGTCTGTTCCCAGGAACTAATTTTGTCTAATGAGCACCCGTTTTTTAATGAACAGCCTTGGAAACTCATTTTTCTTGCCTGAATAACAATCCAAGGGGAATAATATTTTTGTTGCTGAACCTTCAAAGACAGTTACTGACTCAAATTGTGGCCAGGATGAAGAAACCACTCTGAGTGAAGCCCACTGTCTTGTGTCTGTTTGTGAATGCCCTCTAGCTTGGTTCAGAGCAGCACAGGCAAACTTAACCAGGCAGAATGCAACTTCACTGCACTTCAGACATTCGGTTCAAGGTGTTAATCAGATATGATCTGGTCTACAGGAAGCACTAAATTAATGTCACTCACTTTTAAATTTAAGCAAACAAAGAAAAAAACCTGCTCCTTAATTCACCCACAGGATGTTACTGACATGAGGGTAAGTTTACTGGCAGTGCCTTTTAACTAAGTTTCTTCAGTGATTCTCCTTGGATACTTACTGTAATTGCAGCATCCACTTGGAAAACAAGGATTCATGTTGCTGGTTAAGGTCTCTAATTTCAGCAGCATAAGCAAGGGGAGCATTTTTCAAAAGATCATGCAGTGTTTGCTGTGTTGAGAAAGAGATGACAGCCATTCAAAGCTCAGAAAAAGCAAGAGACATACCTGGAGTCCTTAAAACACCCTCTAGCATGCTCCCTATCTAAAGAGAATAGTTTTTATTGTCAGTGCACTCAGTTTGTGGTTAGGTTTTTTCCCATCCCATGAAGACCCCCCCTAAGCACAGTTTTGCTACTGGAGATACAAAGCAGAGATTAAGTGACCTTTTTTACAGTATAAGGCAGCTAGACTAGGTCTAGAACAGATGACACTGTATTTTTCCCTTCCTGTCAAGTATGGGAAAACTACAGGAAAAACGGATAGACACAGACCTTACACAGCATCAAGCACTGCACCAACAAGATACAACATCACATCCCTGCTCATGGGAACAAAGGCTCCAATCAATATGCTTAGCAAGGGTTCAGGTGTTTGTCACTACAAGAGAAAGCTCCAAATGCCCACCATCTTAAAAAAAATGCAGCAGAAAGGATATAATTTGCAGCTGCTAGCTCAATGTAGAAAAGCATCAAGAATCAATGGATTAATTCAGCTTTGAAGATATGCTATGATGCTGATGTTTAAACAGCACAGTAGCATGATAGCATCAAATCTACACAGGCCTCTCTTTCTCTTCAATTTTAACAGCTCTGCTTCCCACTCCCTTGCAGAAGAAGACATTTCACACTAGAAAAACAGCTGCAATGTATCAGACAAATGATGTACTGAGAGACAGTACTGCTAAACCTTCAACTACTTTGAAGCCAGCAGTAGTTTTAACACTGTAAGCCTTGATTTCCTTCCACAGCTGTTATGAAAGAACTTGTTAAGAATCCAGACGTTACTCTGGGCAGTAATTCCAGACAACAGCAGGTATCAGGCAGTCTGCATATATGCCATCTTTTAAAACACAAATGGATACAAAAAGAGGCACAAGAGCTCCAGGTACTCTACACCATTCCCTGAGACCTGTCCTTGCAGGGACACACAACTGCTTGATGTGAACTGTCTTGTGGAAGTGACACGTGGAGAAAAGTCAAGTAATTCAGTCACCACCATCAGACTACTCCTGTCTCCTAGAAACTGCAAGGGAACAAAGTACATCTAACAAACTAGGTGACAACATTTAGAGCTGCTCCAGTTCTGCAAGTGGTTTGACCCAGTAATGTTCAGATGAAGTCAGCTCTCTTGATTTCCTCTATACATAATAAGTCAAGACAGTTTGTAATTCCCCCTACCATTTCATTGACAAAAATGATGTTTTAAAACAAGTCTCTACAATTCTGCTTCTCTCTCTTCTCCTCCCCCAAAAGCACACTTTGACCTTTTGTGGAAACTGCAGCTTTCAGCTGTGAGCTCATCTGATAGTGCCTTCTCCCTGCATTTTCCCTACTGTCTCAAGTTCAAACAACTGGGCACTGTCCCTGCTCAGAGCAGCAGTAGAAAATTGCTACCTCAATCAGCATTACCACTGACCACATAGTCAATAGAAATAAAGTGAAAATAGCAACATCAAAAATTTTGATGAGGGAACTCTCTATCATAGAAATCAAACCCCAGAGCTGTGTGACTCACTATGAACTGTACCTGATTCAATCTTCTCTTCCGCAGCTTCTGCAGCGTTCGGTCTGAAGTGAGCACTTTGGAACTACTGTGAGCTTCAAAGTATTCCTCCACCAGGTTGCCCTAGAAAAGGCCAGCAAGATCAGCAACACTCCTCCTGCTATCAAGTTACCCCTGTCCCTAAGATGGCCAATGAGACACAGAGCAAGGGTGAATACAGAAAGTCAGAAAATATTTGCAAAAATGGCTTCTATAGCAGCATTCTGGCAAAGCTAACCTAGTCAGATGATTCTTTCCTGAAGAGAGACAGAAAAGAGATTCTGAGAGAGGTAACATAACAGTAATTCCTAACTGGTGTGGGGATCCCTGGTGCTGGAAGGAAACAAGACAATTAAGCTGAACACCAAGCCAGAACACTAATGTGTGCTTCTTCTGATACTACACGAATCAATTTCTTCATCCTGTCTCAATACAAAGTCTTCTGCTCCATGGACATCTTAGACTTCTCCTGAAGCTGTTAATGATGCCAGCTGGATTAGCACACAGGTCCACATGGTGCCTGTCCAACAGTGATTACTCCAAAGCACAGCAAAAGCCAGCCCAGCTGGTTTGACCTGAAATGAGTTTAGCAGTTCGTGCCCAGGGTCAGGTGTGGTCACTAACAGCTTATTGTCATTATACATCCCTTCATGTTTGCTAGCTCATGGATATATTTTTGCACACTCACCATCTTTTGATCCTTAATTTTTTTGGCTAGGCTGTTTCTGGGAGGAGGTGTAGATGCAGCCTTAGTTTTTGTTGGAGTCTTTTGATCTGATAAAACAGTGCTGACTTCTTTCTGTTCTTCCTCATCCTCCTCCTCTGAGCAGGAAGCAGAATACTCACTCTCACTTTCTAAATAGGGATCTGGAGCTAGAGCATAAATTTTAAGATTAAAAGCTAGGAATGACTTCTTACACAGAACTCATTTTGCACCATCTCACACACATTCTCTAGATGTTTTACAAGGACATGAATCCTAAATATATTTCACAGAAAAGTAAAATCAACACTTAAGGGAACTGCAAAAAACAGGTGGCCATTTCTTTTGCAGTTCTAGGATCACAAAGTATTGTTAAGTAAAGCTTCTTCCTTGATACCAACTACGAAACATCATCATACCAGAAAAAGAGACTAAAAATGGACAATGGAATTCCCTATTTCTCTTGGCATCTCTAGGTCAGTTTTCCCAAATGCCAATCATGCAGGCTGAGTCTCTTCTATGTCACATTCTGCAAAAAAGTTGTAAAATATCTCTGTTAGCAGCGTTGATTGAAGAGCACAGATGAAATCTGGCTCAGTCTTGGTCTCTCAACACAAAAGAAATAGAAGATGAAATACCATTTACTAAACTCTCCTCTGCATTCATTCTGGTTTAGCCAACCAGTTATTGGAAATACTTTGACATGGATGTCCCAGCCATCATCAAAAAGTTTTATGCCTGGTTCAAGCAATTGGGCCGCACTAAATGTCAGCATAGGTAAGATTACTGAAAGTTTTGTCTCTTTTGATCATGTTACTGAAGGTCAGTAACTTGGTGCTTCAAACCCTTCCACCCCTCACCTTAGTAGCAAACAGCTGTAGAGGAAAGGTCTACATAGATTTTCTTAAGGACATTTCTACGCTCTGCAGGATGAATCAGGTTGTTTCAGTCACACTGCTACCACAGACAGAAGCTCAACAGGAAAACACTCTCCCTTGAACACAGTGCCTCATTGACTGTGGCAGCTGACTGCAAAGGCTGATCTTTACCTGCTAGTCTCTTTCTGAGTCTGTAAGGTGTGGTGGACACAAATTCTTTCTTTTTATTCTGGAACAGCAAAGAAAAAACATGCATTAGAAGAAACATCTCTCTCCTCTAAACAGCCTTCTGCCAAGCAAAGACAGGTTACATTTCCAAACTCAGCCCACAAGAAACTGGAAAAGCAGAGGCAGTTAAGTATGGAGAGAGTTCTTGTTTTCCCATTCAGAGGGAGACAGGATGAAGTTCCAAAAGGGACTTAATTTTTTCAGCTCAAGATGGAGAGTAGAGAACTGTGAAATCTCCAACCAAGATGCCAATCTTGGCCCCTCAGGAACAGTCAAACCAAAGCAACAAAAAAGTGGAAATGCTTCAGTCCCCACAGCAGTCACCTTCTATACTGTCTACATGCTGTCTACCCAAGGTCATCTGCATGTCCTCTATGAAAACAACTACCAGAATGACACAAGACCACTCAGCAAACTAAGCCCAGAAGTACAGCAAGAGAATCCAAGCTGCCTGGGCTCACCAAGTTGTAGTGGCACATCTTCCTTACATATGTGTAAAGCACACGCCTGACTCGGACACTGGATCAAGTCCACAATACTTAGGAAATACTTTTGTTGATCCTGACAAAGTGGATGTGAAGTCATCAAGCAGTGACTACGGCATCCCCAAACAGCATGTCTTTTTCAGGTGTGTCTCATCCTGGAACCTCACACCAGAAAAGCTCTGCACACATTTCTGCTACGATGCTGTACCATTTTAGAAAGCCAACTCTTTCACTCCACAGCCACCACAACTGGCAGTTCTGGACTGTATCTCTCTGTAGCATCACAAAACACAACATCAACCTACATCCACCCATTACCCAAATTTATAAACCAATGGAAAGTAAGAAACTGAACAGCATCACAGTTCTGGAACTCCTGTTTTAACAGCATTTCTTACCATTAGGGCTGTTTCTTACTTTAGTGAGAAACTGGAAAGCTGTGAGTTTAACTGTGTATTAAGGGACTGTCTAGCATCCTCACTTGTGAGATGCAAGGAAATAGTTTTCACCCATTATAATTAAGCTGTCTAACCCACTATTTGCCCACCGACTCCAAACCCCATAGTCCTGATTAATGGTTCTCACTTGAGTTACTCCTGTCTGGTTAGAACAGAAGAGATATCTCTACTGTGGATTATGCTTTTCAAGGTCCTTCCTTTCCAGAACTGTAGTAATTGGCCAGTACAAGTGGGGAAGAAACCCAAGCACAAAATCCAAGCAATATAAAGTGATTACTCACCCTCTGCTCCACTTTGTCTGAACTTGAACGTTCTGAAAAGGAAGAAACAACACTGTAGAGAGTATTGCAAATTTTCAACAGTGGCACAAGATGGTCCATTAGAAAAACAGGCATTCACTGTTCAAAGGTACACTGCACCAGAATATCAGCTCCCTGGATAGTTAATCCTATGAGGGAAGCCTCTAGCTTCTCACATGTAGGCAAGGAGAGAACAAAGAGTTGCTGGGAGGAATGGGTTAGAAGTGAAAGACTGGCAAGGAGAGTTGTAAATATGCTCAAGTGACCATGAAGCTGGGGATAGCAAAGACTCAAATGGCAATGCAGAAAAACAGATATACCATGTCTATTGCTGTTTACCCTGTGTTTGCTTTGGGAAGTAGAACATCTGTATACAGATAACATAGGTGCTTGGTAGGCTTGGAGGCACCCTAAAGGACAGTCTTGAGCACTCTGTCTTGGTACAGAAAAGATCAGAACACAGTGAAGATGACAGCAGGGGGATAAACCACACGTGCAAAAGTGCTGACAGACCAGTGTGAACAGCAGGCTGGTTCTAGCACTGAACCACATGTAAGGGTGCCTGCATCTCCACTCAGTGCCTGCATCTCCACTCATGTCCCTCTGCCCAGGTGTTGCTTCAGGAAGGTAACAGAAATAAATTTACTCTTTGTATTCTGGCTGTGAGTCTGTGGTGGCTCCAGCAGCCTGCCTGTGTCAGCTCACACAGGAGTCAATGTTATTGCCAGAGAAGGCAGCTTTTAATTCTTGGTCACGGCTTTGGGAGGCCAGGAAGGAGGGAGGAGGCTGAAAAATGAGCTACTGTGCTCTCCCTGAGCACATCAGACTCCATTTCCAAGCACAAATGCACATGCTCTTGTCAGTGATGACCTCCATTGACTTCCACCATCAGTATTTCTCTCTGCAGCACTAAGTGTTAAATATTACATAATAAAGCATGAATTTACACATGAACACCCACACAGCCCTACCCAATCGGTGTTTAACACACCAGCCCAGCTCGTAACTCTCTCAAGTGCAAGTATTTTTACTGAATAGAGAGGAAGTTGTTAAATGTCACAACAACAGATGAGAGAGAAGTTCATGTTTCCTCTAGAGCACCAGGGCAGAGGAAGAGTTCTGACACCCAGGTGAAGCACAGGCCACACACATCAAACAGCTCAGGCCATGGTGTTATCCTGACCAGAAGCATGACAGAAGCTGGAACTCAAGCATCCACTCCACCACCCAAAGAGACACATAACCCCTGTTCACTCAGCTTCAGTTCCCCAAACCATCACAGGACTTACTGCTTTGAGGGGTTTTGGCCATCTTCTCAGGGCACTTGGAGTGATCAGGTGCCACATTCTTTTCTGGTGTCTGGGCTAATTCAGAGGCTGTAGGAAACAGGGAGAAGGGAAAGAAAGACATGCCAGGTACAAAACTCCCAGCTCTGGACAGTCAGAAATGGAGCCTTACACCTGAAATACTTTCTACATATTAATTTCCCAGCTATTTAGGGTACCAAATACTTCTGGATTTTTCTAACCCTAAAGGTGGCTGTATTCCTCAGCAAAGATTTTCAAAGGCTAAATTCATCAATGAATTAATTTTACAAATATGGTCGATGCAATGCAGAGCATGTTTTGATCTCTGGGAGATCTCTGAATTACAGCAAGGTTTGGTCAGGCTCACTTAGTCCTTTTAAAACTGCTCATCTGGACATAGCAGATCATCAGATACAGTAAACACATCCGTTCCCCAGGAGCAACAATTTACCTGTGTCTACTCCTTATCAGTACAAGCTGAAGTTGACTGACTGAGGCAAATCTGAAAGGTCACCACACCCTGCTAACAGTCCCT
>JANPWX010000331.1:2488251-2538272 GCA_024734555.1 Trochalopteron elliotii | reverse complement strand
CTCGCATTCGCTTGTCACGCGCGCGCCCCCCGGGCTCGTGCCCGCGGTCGCTGTGGCGACGCGAAGCCGCCGCGAGCCCCGCACCGGAACAGCGGCCCCGCCACATCCCCCTCACAGCTCCGGCTGCCCGGGGAGAACTCCCCTCCCCTCACCAGCCCGGATCACACTTTTAAAAAAACAGGAGTTCACAAAGTATTCATTTCTGTTCAGAAACAGCACGATATTTATTTAACATCTTTATATATTTATATATATATATATATAATTCTGTCTGCATTGCAGATTGTGTCGAGTTTTATACATCTCTATTTACAATGATTTAAAATAATTATATTTCTTCTCTGGCAGGTATTTACAAAGTCAATAGTAACTACATTTCACATTTCAACAAGTCAACAGCATGAACCAGCTCAGTAAGACAGTTAAGATAATGGCTTACATGCACCAAAAACATGATCTTCAATACGTGCCTTCTTCAGGACTAAGAATGAAGACTTTCCCTGGTCCCCAGGTTAAAGGACATCATACAGCAGAGGTCATGGTTATTAAAAACCTGTTTGATGTAGTCCTTCACCAGTACCGAATCTCGAACGTCTGGGGTTCATACCAGCAAGCAGGGCTATCTATGCTGGTCAAGAGGGGCTCACTCCACCAATCCATGTCCTTTTGCCTAGCCTGTGTGTCCACAAGAAGTGGGCCACGTGCTGCTTATGCTCCTTCTATGAGATTACATCATGCTAAAGTAGTAAAAATCCTCAGAAACCTTAGTTCAGAGAAACAAACCTGGTATGACGAAAAAAGTAAGAAAATAATCTTTTAACCCTTGCAGAATGTTTCTTTTTGCTAGTAAAACAGAGAGCAAGTCCTGTATTCTTACAAGGACAAAAACAGATCAAAAAACTCATTGTCAAGTACAGGAATTACAAATTTAAAAAATGCAGCATGGGGTATATATCAATTTAGTTGTTGGGGTCTTTTAATAGCAAATAAAAGCTATCATAGTAAATCTAAAATGTATTAAGAGTAGCTGATTATTAAAAATCTTTATTAGCTTTTTCCTGGAATCTTCAATATGAAAAAAAGTGTTAAATGACTCTTTTATTTAATCATATGGTATTTGTCCATAAATAACCAGCTGGTAATATCCACCCCTAAAGTATGTACTATGTGCAAGAAAACAGAAGTCTTGTTTCAAAGTAATCATTGAACACTGACACACACACACACACACCACACACCCCAGTACTAGGAATCTATTAATACTTTGACATGTTGATTTATCCTGAGTGATTGTTAACTCACATCTACTGTATACTTGAAGCCACAAAGTTTTTACTACTTGCATTTTTCATAAACTAATAACATGAAATTCTAGCACAACAACAGTAACTGTCTGAACAGAGAAAGAACAGTGTCAATAGCCAGTATTTCTGTTACTGCCAAGTACTTGTTTTAGAACTAAAGGTAAAAGGTTGCTCTACTTTTTCTGTTTTGTGATCAGTTCTGGGGAGGATGAGGACTCATAGAGGATTCACTACTGATTTGTAAGGAAGTTTCCATGACAAAGCACCATAGAGACACGTTACCAGCAGATACTTCTGAACTCTCCCCTGATCATTTTACCCTCTAAAATCAAAACCTGTGAGAATTCTCAACCACATTTTAAAGCAATTTAAATTTTGACTCCTGAATAGATTATTATTCACTCATTAAAAATCTGTATCAGAATGCAAAGACCATCTTCTCTAAAATGTCTCAAATCTTACAGACTGTAAAACACTGGGAACTCACAACCAAGTAGCTGGTCAATAAAACTTGATCTCATCACTCTGCTCATCGTGCACAAGCTAAAATGTAGGGCAACGTTTTACTGTACAGATACAAAGCTTTAATATACATCTGTTCCCATCAACAGCTCCTCATAGGAAAGCCTTAGTAATCCTTTATGACAGAAGGGATAATTTATGGACCCATTTTAAATTCAGTTGGTCCCTCAGATACCACCTTTGGTAAAATCTGATTAACACAGTTAAAAAAAAAATCAGGGAGAGGTATAGCAAGTAAAAGGATGGAAGCAAAAATTGTAATTTTTTTTCCGTTAAATCTCAAATACAGATCATTAAATGGGACAGATTTTTACTAAATCCTTTTCTTGAAGCTGTAAGGTACCCTCAAGACTTGCACAGCTTACTTCTAAACTTTTAGTATCACAGGCCTTGACACTTCACAAACTCACTAGGCAAGTTTATCTAATATGGTTGGCTGTTGTTTTAAAATCTTGTTCCAAGATTTATTTTAAATAAAAATTCATAATGACTATGTGGAAAACCTCATAAATATCAGTCTTGCAAAATCAACTTATTGTTTTCAGGCACAAACCAAGTTGCTCACACCTCACCACCATCTTCCACCACTGTGGACAAGGCAGGGAAGTATTCTGTCTCTTCAGATGGTCATGACAGAAATTCTGACAGACTGATACATGTACTCACTAACACAACACCCATGTCATGATTTACTACCCTGAATCACCTACAGAAAAGCTTTCAACAGCAAAGTTTATCCAAGTGCCAGTGAGGAAAAGAACAAAAATAATGAACAGAGATTAAGGCCCATATGCTAGAAACAAATAGCATTTAAAATCCTGAAGAAAATATAAAGTATTGGAAAATTATAAAAATCTAAATTATATTAAAGAATGTGATGCCAATACAGAGGATCTGGCTTGTTTGCTTAGCATGCAAAAGGAGTGATATTTTGCAACTTTAGTCCTGCAATTATGCTAAACAAGGAACTGAAACAAAAAGGGCATGTTTACTCTTCTGATGAAAACTATATTCCTATGATATAAATGCTTGTTACAAATGACACCTAGCTAATGGCTTTTATGTTATATTAAACATGCCAAGGTAGCAATATCTTTGGCAATGAGAGAATTTAAGGATGAGATTATCAGATCTACTAACATCAAAGTATTTTTGTTTTGTGTGCAGTACATTCATTCAAACATATTCTGTTGTATTTGCCACACCTCCTCTAGGATTATAAGTACAGTACCTATACTGTACAGCTTGATTTTTATGAATTATTCAAAAAGTTATTCTTGATTCTTAGTCTTCAAATTAATTAAGATTTGTAAGCCAAGATAAACAAAAAAGTCTAGTTTGTGACCAAAGTTAAAATGCTGAACACTTATAGGAGATAGCCATTGGTTCATGATAAAATAGGACAAGTTCAAACTCTTAGGTTAAAATACAGCCATAGCATAGAATTATCTATTCCAAAATTAATTTTTCAAAATATAATTCTCTGAACATGTTATACATTAAATATTGAGGAAAATTTCCCTGGAGCTACAATTTTCCAAGAACACTAATAAACTTCATTAAAGAAGTAAAACAAACCACATAGTATCTGAAGACAAAAAGCAGAGTTGGGGTCACCTTACTGCAGAGTAGCTTTACCACCACTAAGACGCAGGTTTCCCCCTTAATCTTGAAAAATACGTTCCTATTTACATACAGTATACACACAGTTGAGGCAATTGATTGTCAACACGTGACAAATGTATGTACCTACTCACACACAAGTAAACCTCACATGGTGAGAAAAAACCCTGTCCCAGTAAACTCCAGTATTCATAAGTAGTGCAAATAAATACTTTGTCAGAAAACATCTCTTTTTTTCTCACTATTTTGATGACTTTAATTATGTTAAAGCTAGCAGGTGTATGTTGGAAATGCATTTAAGACCAACACACTTGCAAACTACAAATACTAGATCTAATGCTTACTGGCTGCAACATGATGCTCAGCATTACAGAATGAAGTATGCTGGTAAAAAACCTCAAATTCACATCAGAAAGGGGGGGGTCAAAGAAATCTGCACTTAAAATGGACAGTGATACAGAAGTATCCATTTTATGAAATTTTCCAAATGAAAACGAAAGGGATAATACAGCAATTTAAACAGTCATCTTGCAACATTAGTTTTAATAGGTATTTTTACTTCATCACTTTGCTCTCTGCAGAATGAAAATATGGTTCACCTTTCAAACACTTTTCAACCAAAAAGCTGCTCACAATAAATCCCTGAAAAGGATAATCAAGCTAGAGTTCACAATCCCAACATCTTGTATTTTCTTAAAATTACAAAGTCCAAAAAAATTAGTTGCAAAATGGCTGCATATTGTGATGTGTATCAAGGAATATTTCATTTTTCCCTACTGAAGTATATGTATACATCAGAATATAGAATCTACCCTTCCTCACCTAAGAATTGCATGTATGTGCATGCATGCACACATATGGAGGGAAAAAATCATAGTGTTCTGCTTCTTGTCCTTTTATTATGCTGCAGTTGCACTCAAACAGTGCAGAAATCTAAATCTAGTGCCTCAAGTACAAATGTTCTAAAAGAGACAGCAGAGTGAATTTAGGATAAGGAGGCTTGATTTAAGTCTTAACATTTGTCACAGGTGTCAGAAAATTGAAGTATGTTTTGTACTTTGTTTAGTATTTAGCATACATAATCAGAAACCCAGCAGACTATTCCCTCCACCCATATCCCAGACACTTCTAATTTTATTTCTGCCACAGTACTTTAGAATGTACTGAACATAGTGTACAAAGCTTTGCTACGAGCCTGACACACCTTAGCACAGCCTGAGACACGTCTAGAAACACTAATGACAAACATGATACACAGCACTGCAGAGCCTGCTACTACAGCTGGTTTGTAGACACTTGTGATGACTTGATTTGTAAGGTAAATCTTCAACAGTACTTGGCTGAAAAACAACAAAACAAGTTTCCACTGGAACACTGCACTAAAAGGGCAATTTTTGAGAAGTCATAGATGTACCACATCAGCACATAGAAAACATAATTTTTTTACAGGGATAAATTTGAACTCTTTTTAAAGAGACTGATATGGAGTAGGCATATACACACAAGAACAAACCAAAGTACAATGAATGAAACAATAACAAAAGGCACATGATCAAAATGAGAAGTGTAAAAATATTTTAAAGGTAGTTTGACTGAGGTTTTTGCCAATTTGAATTCACACATGTACATTTGACTTCCCTATCTGAAGCCACTAAAGCTGTCTCACTTTCCTGAAATAGTTTTCATAGTGTGGGACCCCACACAAAAAAAGAGTTTTTAACAAAAGGTTGTAAAATTTGACCTGATGCCAGTTTAAGTGTCCTAAAACTTCTGGAGGAATTCATCTAATGACAAACATAAAGTAGAGAACCTTGCTAATGAACAACTTTACTTCTTAAAATACTAAAATTAAGTGATTATTAGGAAATTAGCTGACACTCCTGACCTTTTCTTTCCCAAATATTTAAGCAAGTTTCCTTTTCTGATAGTCTCTACAAAGTATGAACTTGGTATTTCCAGTCATGACTTACCAATTGTCTCCACTAGGAAAATTTTGTTTTATAGAGAAGAGTTTTAACCATACAGCTTTTGACATTTTTACAGAAATGTAAGCCTTGTAGCTTCATCTCAGCTTTGCCTTAGTTCCATCTGTGCATGACTGGTGGTCCTTAAACATTAATTTCCATTTAGAAACTGTCAGGTTTTCCTTCTGATGAGTCTATTTATCTGAATTTCTACATCACATGCCACTAAATTCACTTTATGATTGCATGATATGAAGACTAGGCTACCAAAGTGACTCATCAAACCACAAAAAATCCTTCAAATATTTTATGATTTTTAATGTAAATTTGAAAAAAAATCTATCTGAAATAAAGCTTAAAAATAAAACCCCACCAAAATCAACTATCAGCAATACCACACCATGTCATTCATTGTTCTGAATCTCTTAAAGAGTATCATTCAAAGAGAGCCTGCTGTTTGTAACTGCTTACATTTATCCTTCACAGTGACAGGGAAACCAAAGTGCCCACATAAAAATCTGAACTCTTTCCTGTGGGAAGTTTCTAAACTTCCAGGATATCATACAGGACTTAAGCAGAGAGGATGAACTTTCCCCTTTTCTATCAATCCAAAAAGAGACAGAGAGATGGAGAAAGAATGCCAAACATTCTCCATTGTAACCAGAAATGTGCTTCTAAGCAGTGTCCTCTAAAAGAAGTACCAGCCAGTGCCCACACACCAGTCACACACATTTGAGGCTTGGCTCAGTGGCACGAGTTCAGCATTTTCTAGAGTAGGGCCAATCCACGAAAATAAAGAGTTAAAAAAAACCACAAAAGATTATATATACCAAGGCAATGAAGTGTGATCCTTCTGGGAAAAAAAAGGACTGTCAGTACCCCTTTGCACAAACGGCATTGCTAGAAAAGCATTTCACATTGAAGCTTCAGTGTTTCTAGCAAACTGTTGTCTCTATCCCTGAGACAGCACCTTGAGAGTATGGTCTGTCTGGACTGCAGGATTCCTCAAATGACTCCATCATTGAATTCAGGGACATTGAGAAAGCAGCTGAAATGGGTGGGGTTGTCCCAACAGCCATGACACAAAAGACAGCAGCCTGAGAAATACTCTTTACCCGAATACATCTTTCAATTCGGTGATTAGCACCTCACAACAACAACAGCAACAACAAAAATGAAGCAGAGCTAGCCATTATTTCCTGGGGAAGTAGTTTCCTTCCCACTTACAAACCAAATTGCTTTAACAGCACGATGGTGTCTAACTTTAGTCTAAATGCAGAATGACCCTGTGTCCTGAAGGGGAAGACATGTAACATTACAAATGGCTACAACGCCATTAGAAGTGCATTGTAACCTACATTATCAACCTAGCTAGAATCCTCTCTCCGAGGGAAAACAGCTTCTTAATACGCACGTCTCAGTTGCTGAACATCAAAAGCTTCTGGGATGAGAGACTGGGGGCAGTCAAGAGAAAACTACCCTCATTTTAATGAAAAAAGTGCTGTAGGCAGCCAGGAGCAGCAATGACAATCCCCTCCCCAGAATTGATTGCACAGACTCAGAGAGGTCCAAAGTCACACTATAATCTCTGAGGCACTCCTGGTTCTGAGAAAGACAAGTCAGGATCCAGTAGTCTTTGCAGTACTGCAGACCAAGAAAACAAACCCGTTTCTATTTCTTAACAAAGCCAAAGCATCATCTCATAGGGATCACATTCACCATTTCTGCCGGTGTCTCCAGTCTCACAGTGTTGAAATGGGACTGATCAGCCTACGATGGATTGCACATCACCCAAGGAGAAAGGAAGGCATGGACAAAGGCATACAGTACATTATATACTGCTTCACAACCATGTTTACAAGGGGGAAGGAGGATGAAGGTGAGGGAAGAATTATTGCTGTTTCAGTAATACAGTATGATAGCTAAACCAAATCAAACGAGATCACAACAGTCAGTATTTTCACACTGTGGGATGATGGTTCATGTTTTGCTTAAGAATGAACTTGCCAGGGATTAAGGGGGAAGAGGGAATACTAAGGAAGGGAGTCAAAGTTACACCTGGGATATCAGCTGCATATTGAAACTTGGAGATCGAGACTGCTTGGTTAGGGGAGCTCCTGGGGAAAGGAGATCTTTACCTTCCCCAGCTTGGCCCAGCCGGTCCTCCTGTAGACTGATGGTTGAAAACCGATTGGTGTTGCCAGCTGCTAGACTGGTAAAACCCTCTGTACCAGCTCCAGCACTGGAGCCTGCCTGACTGCCATTCACATAGTCAAATGATTTACTGGAGGAAGCACTGGCGGTCCTGATCAGGCCCAAACTGTTGGCTTTTGGCACCACCTGCCCAGCAGGCAGGCTGAGATGTTTCTTAGTAGGTGTCAGCTCAATTATATCTCCATCCAGGTCAGAGGACTGGTGCGTGTACTGCTTTCGAGCTACTGAATCTCGAGGGCTCTCGTTGGATTTTGCTGCAGAAGAGGTCTCCTTCTCCTTAGCGGAACGCCCACTTGCTGTTTTCCTTAAGCTGCCCTTCTGGGATACAGAGGATAGAGGTTTGGTCCCAGCTGGCTGGCTGCTGAGGGAAGCTCCCGATGAAAATCCTTCATCAGCATCATTAAGGTTCACAGACTCCTCTCTTCCATTTACACCTTCAGTATCTATTAAGAAAAAAAGAAGCAACCAAAAAACCCCCAAACCAATCAGAAAACACAGAATGCATTCAAGTTACATGAAGATAAAGATGTGCACAGAATGTCAAAACAAACCTCATTTTCTAATCCACTTGGATTCCACTTGCCCAGTTTGTTTTTTTTTATTCTCAGCCAATTTTCCTGCCATATTTAGCAGAATAACAGAGAGTAACAGTAAGTGCTGCCTGAGCTTGTCTGGCCTTTCATCTCTAATACTGTTATCAGTCAGAATACTGGTCCCAAACTTTATAAACAAGAATTGGGCCCCATTTGGTTAATTTGTTTTAGCTTGGTCTGCAGATTCTGCTACCCCTTCTCCTACTACATGTCGTTAAAAAAACCAAACCAAAACAAACCCACCACCCTTTCAGACTATTTTTATCCTATTTTGAGGCAAGATCTAAGAATCTCTGCCAGTCAGAGTAAGTTCTGGTGAGTGCTCAGTAAGCTTCAGAATTAGGCTACTTCCTAGGCTAGCAACAACAATGTTCCAACAGAGGTAGAAGGCTTCTCTTGTGTGCAGCTGGCACTTTGAACAATGTGACCATACTTTCCACTGGAGATTAACCTAATTCCTAGTTCTCTCTTCTCCAAAATTCAATCCTCCCTGAATTTACATCAATCCAATCCAGGTGCTTCTACCATATTTGTTTTTATCTTAACATCTACATTTTTCAGAGAAAAAAAAAGGCAACCCTTGCACTACGAGAAATTAAATCTCTGAAACACTTTGTTATAGAAGAGGTGCTGTGCTTTTGACTGGAATCTCAAAGAGCAAGTAAAAGCACTACAATATTATTTCTTAAATCCTTATTTTTAGGCCTATAATATGATTAGGGCTGCACACTAATACTTTTTTTCTTTTAATCTTATTCCAGTCTTTTTCTAAGCTCCAAGTTCTCAGAAGAAGTTACTGTTTCAGTAGAAAACTGAGCAGCATTTAAATTTCAAAACTGAAAACGGAGCTACAGTTTTTGCTCCATGTATCTCATTTCAATGAGAAAAAGGCATAAATTTTCACCATGTCAGCAAAAAAGGAGTCACTCAGGCTATAAGAATTCTGCTTTTCTAGCTGCAGTCTGATTTTTTGGAAGAAATATAGATCCAGCCCAGCTAAAGTCACTGTGGTGCTCTACTGTTGAGATTGTTCAACCGAGCTTGCCACCAAGTAAACATGTTTAAATCTTTTTTGTGGAATGGGAAGAACATGGTGGCAAGTATCTGAGAGAGGCCACCATTTGAGTGGAAGCTCATCTCTCATGCTGAGTGTTACCTAAGGAACATTTTACATCATGGCAAACAGATCAGACAGAAAGCTTTTGGTGTTGTTGCCACCTCTGTG
The DNA here is from genome assembly GCA_024734555.1 of Trochalopteron elliotii. Lineage (NCBI taxonomy): Eukaryota > Metazoa > Chordata > Aves > Passeriformes > Leiothrichidae > Trochalopteron > Trochalopteron elliotii. The sequence goes on along the minus strand of JANPWX010000331.1, from coordinate 2,528,827 downwards.
TAGCAGGAATACAGCCTGATCCAATTTCACATTTCTGAGGTGTAATGCAAACCCAAAACTTTACAGGGAGGTTTCATTACTCCGCTGTACATTTACTACTTCTTTTCAGGAAACTTTGCCTTGGAATTACCATTGCGGTGTATCGGCTTACAAAAGATATTTAGACATCTCCAAATCAGACCACTCTCAGCCTCTCTCAAAACAATGCAATGAGAGATTCTGTAGTTTTCAATAGTTCTATTTGACTCATTAGTCTCCCAGAAGCAGAAAAATAATATAGTTACTGCAGTCTTCTTTCCTTGGATTTCTAACCCTTTTGCCTTAGAAAAAGGAGCTCCTTAGGTTCCCAGAGCAATAATTGAAACGAAGGCTGCATTACTTGCTTTAACTTCCCATAACCATATTTAAAATGCATGTACTTTCCCCACTTCCTGACTACCCCGTTTGGTCAAACTAGGCCTTCCTCTTCTCTTGACACATATCTGTCTTTTTTGACAGGTATATTACAGTGATATGTTTTATCCACAATCCACATCGACACTCCCCCCTTCAAGCTTCCCACACACAGTCAAAGATACTGATAAAAATCAGACATTACTGGACCATACCAAATGCAAGACCACTTTTTCAATCAACCAACATTTATGTTACTTTATATAACCATGCAAAGCTGGATGAAAGCGTGTTCAGCTACAAGCAGCAAGAGAAGCAGCTGAAGCCCCCTCTCAAGCCCTTCTTATTCAATAGAAAGAAGTGGAGCTTGTAAAAAGGTATCTCCAGACAACACTGCTAAGTTTTTTATTACTAAAAGAAGATCAGAAGTCTTCAAAGCTTGTGTTAAAACATTGCTGAGTAACAGGAGGCTAAAGCACATGTCCTATTCAGGGACAGTGAAGCAGAGTAGTTACACTGAAAAAGTGGCATTTTATGCACAGGATTTAAAGATAAGACTGAGAGGGGTTGTTGCAAGCTTTTGGATGCTGCAACTATGCAGAGGCCGAAGCTGCTCAGCAGTGCTCAAAAATGAAGAAGATAGAGAAGATAACATGCAAGAGAGTTTCTGTCTAGTCAGACCCACATACCTACAGAAGTTCCCAATGGGAATAAAGTAATTCTGCAAACACATTCTTTACCTAATACATCTTATTTTTCCTCTAAAAATGCCCTCAGAAATAATAATTAAAAAAATGCTTGAGTCCTTACATACTCTGGGAAGGAAAACAGGATGATCTAACAACAAAGTTTTCTCTTTTTTGTTTGTTTGTTTTTGGTTTTGTTTATGTTCCAATAGACCAATAAGACAATTTCAAAAGGAAACAAAACCTAAAAATCTACTCCCTTCCAAATACTCCTTATTTTAAGGCCAAAAGAGAAAGAGACAGTGCAACCCAATAGAAATCATATCCATTGCACTACACTGTGTATTCAGGACTCTCGCTGTTTCTTATCAGAACAAATCTGTCCTCAAATAATTTATTTGTGCATATACACAACTAGTACTTTAGATACAGACTCAGTGCTCTCCACTGACCCAAAATAGTGCACATAACCACAGCTGCAACCACCCAGAAGCAGAATACCTTGTACAGCTTTACTGAGTCATTCTTGAATGACTTTTTCTACTTAAGGGGTCAAAACACTGATCCGAAGAAGGGGTTTTATATACCTTTTTAAAATTACTTTTAGCATGTTTATCCTTCCTATACCTGAAGATTGAAAAGTCACTAGAAGTACTCAGTCTCTCCTTGTGCTATTTGACATCAAAGTGGTATTTATGAGAGGGACTTTTCTGGCTGAAGCTTTCTGTGAAATCAGCGTCAGAAAACGAACAGGGCCTCTGGATATAGACCCACAATTTTATGTTGATAATCAAGCCAGACTCCTTTCCTTGGCCTTCTCCCAGATGCTATCAGCTGGAGAACTCAGTTTGATCAAGAATGCAATTATACATTGCTGATGTTACAGAAGTAAATGGTATTCAATCCATTTGTATTCAAGCAGAGAATGTGGAATGATGCCTTATCCAATAGTATGCCAAATTATATCAATGGCTTCAAACAAGACTAAAATGGATCATCTTTGTCAACTTCTCTTCCCACTTCCTGTCTGTCCCAGAAGGTTCTCTGCAGCTCAGGACTTCTCTATATCCTTCAGGTCATGCACATGCAAAGAGTTATAAAACGGAGTAAGACCAAGTGAAAAGTGAATTTAAGAGAAGACAGGATCATTTACTGAGCATGCTCAAATTCATAATGCACCAAGTAGATTAGAAACCTGCACTAAATATTTTATGCCACTCTCCTCTGCAGAAGCATGAGATCTTAATTATTGTTTGATAGCAACTTTGTTTAAGTGTGTAATGCTTCTTGATTACACTACATTTAAGTCTCCAAATTCTCCAGATTATTGTTTCCTGAAGAACAAAACCTGAAGAACAAATGTAGCTCATGTCTGAATGTGCAAATAAATCTCATTTATGTCCAACTATTATCCTTATAGAGGCTGGAAACACCAAAGGAATGTTCACGTAGAGAAGACAGCTTAAGATAGGAGAGTACTTGAAAATATATTCAACCAAATCTGTAAAAAATTAATTCTCATCTTGAGGAGAAATCATGATTCAAGTTCAGTACTTGAAACTATGTCTTTCATCAAGGAAATCATCTTTACTCAAAAGTAGATGAACTTAGGTACAATAAAATTCTACCACCTACTCTATCTGCTATTCTTGGCTGCCAAGCAGACCTCCAGAGCCCTACAGCATTTGTGTGGACAGCATGACTGAGAAAGAAAGCAGTAATTGTTTCTAAAGTTTTTAGAAACATGACAACCTCATTTCTTCCTGAAAACACAAGGCACTTTTTTGGTGCTTGTAGAGCAGCCAGATCTAAATGAATTGTTCATATATGAATTTCCAATTAAAGGATGACTGACAAATCAAACATCAGTAATTGTATACCTGTTTTAGATAAGCTTGACTTTTAATGGCAACAGGAAACCTCATTCTTGAAAATTTAAAAACTGCAGACTAATAAGACACTATTTTAACTAAAATGGAGCCAAATCCATTTATACTCTGTACTGTCTACTTTTCAGGACTAGATTCATGTTCATCTGGTGCATATTTTTTCTTCTTAATATTAGATTAAACATGCTCAGTAATAGAAAGTTTCCAAGCAATCCCAAAGCTCTTGGATATTACCCCTGTCTTTTTTTTTTGTGCCATGCCAAGCAGTGTTTCACCACACAGATGCAAGCCCCAGGCCAGCCCACACGGTAACAAAAGGTAGTTCCTGACCTGATGTTAGGTATATAGGGGATGTGTGTATTGCAAAGAAAGCTAATACACCCTGGGATAGCGGAAACACACACTAGAATGGAAAGAAGTTCTGCTTGGGGATAGGGAGCCAGGATCCTCCTCCAGCAACTGCCTCACTGACTTCTGCCTCCTCATCTCTGTCCTACCCTCTGTTGTGGCTGCTGCCAAGGTGGGCTCCGGGAAGCCATGCTCAGGGGTCCTGCGCATCAGCACCTCCCCCTCTTGCTCACGTTTGATCCCTAGGTCTGTGGAGCCGTGTTGGATCGGTGAGCCAGGAATGCTTGAGTCAGCCTCGATTGAGAAGTCAAAGCCATCTGGGATTCAACACATAACATTTTAGTGCTCTTCTATTCCTTTCTTGGCATTCCAACCCAGGCAGGGAAAATAGAAAGTTTATGCAGACACGGAACAAACACAAAACACTACCCATGCTTAGTTCAAAGTGGTGAGAACATCCACAGAAAGGGAAGGCGGGCTGTACTGTAGACCAGAGACCAGCAAATGAATATAATGGCAACTACAGGGAAGACAAACACGATGCAGAGTCCTGGAAACAGGAGACAGCTACTTGTTGTCCTGGACATCCTGATTCAGCTGATGACCAGACGTCATCAAATCCTTTCGCATGTGACCAAGAAGAATAATAAAAAATAAAAGGGGAAAGAAATGTACCACAGGAAAATATGTAATTCCTGTTTTCAGACTTTTTACTATCAGTTGATTGTTATGTTATTCTCCTTTTTACCTTCATTGATTTATGCAGCTTTTTTAAACTGATGTTTTATGCATGAAGTAACAAAGCTTTAAAAGTAGACAAAGTGATTTCAAAGGAAGTTTTTTGCTACACCTAAACTGAAGGTATCATCACATCAAGGTAAAGATCACTACCTTTGTTATTCTTCGCACAGTCAAGCACACTTCTATAGGATGCAAGTACTCACTGAGGAAAGACTAATTCTAAGCTATCCAAACCTGCTTTATAGCCCCCCATAAAACTGGGCCATATGATGGTAGGTGTGATGTTCAGTTTTTCCCTCTCCCACTGCCATCAGTAGCTTTAGGCAGTTGGAATCCTATTAAGGTCTAGATGTTAGCATTCATTCCCTGAGTTATTTACAATGGGAGGCAGTTGAGTTTTAGTGCAGATTTAACAAAGAACTCAAATTCTAAGCCACACATTACCCCTACAATTTCATAATGTGTTACATGGAGAAAAAGAAGTCTTATTAAACATTTTCCAATTTCTCCATTTCCTCATCTACCTCACATTTTAACACAAAATCAAAACCAAAACAAACACCCAAAATATTCATGTTCATGCAGTGCTCTGAAGATGTAAAATGCTATATACTACTATGGAGTATCACTTTCAAAAACAAACAAACAAAAAGCCCCCCCCAAGTTCTGTAAACATTCAAACTCAGAAGCCAGATTACAGTGATGGTGATGACTACAGTACACTGTAATATGTGCTCCTGACAGAGGGAGCTCACCTTCTCTCCTCCAGCGATGACGACGGATAGAAGCTGTTGTAATAGCACTCCGAGAAATTCTTGGAACTGTTGGAGTAACTTCTACTTTCAGTACCTTCTGGCCTTCTTGAGATGCATCAGGAGCATCAAAAGGCAGCGAATTCTTCATGGCATTTGCAACCTAAGAGAAAAGTAAGATGCTGTACTGCTACTGTCCTTGATTGCACTAAGGGCAATATTGGATCTTTTGATGGATACAGAAAGAAGAACAAGCAAGAATTGGTAATTATGCCAGATTCCCCTCATGATGGGTGACGCCATGCCCAGGATTCAAAGTTGATTACATGGAAAAGCTCATCACAAACCTATTCTCAAAACCAGAGTTCATTTTCTCCGGGTGTTTTTGAGGCAACTTATTTTGTTCTATCTTTGCCATCTGTAGTGACAGACATTAACATCACATACAGGAAGGTCTCCATCCAAAAGAGACTGCAATATGACATGGCAAATACCATTTATGTTTTATGACAAGAGTGTCAACAAAATTAAGTCACAGTCCAAGTCAATGCAAACAGCCAGTGGCCTTGTGCACAGGGGGACAAGACTGATTTCCATCACACCTTTCCCCATACCACTTCCCACCTCTCCCTAAAACCAACCCCAACAGAACCTAACCAAGGGGACTAGACTGCAGGTACTTGCAAGATTTATTTAGGAAAAAAAATATTTGCAACCTAAGCAATGAGCATCAAGTTATTATAATACACTCATCTTTATTAAACCTAGTTTTTTTACTGTAAAAGCCTATTATAAAGTCAGAAGTTATGTTTTGCAGCTTTGATGAGAACAAGTGACTTCTTTTGGCTTTGATGTTTTAATTGCTTCTTTAAGTTTCCCATAAAATGCCTTTGGGATTAGAGGTTTACTTTAAAAAAGACAAAAACAACTTTCAGTAATGTTTCTTACTTTACAAGTAAATTGTCCAACAAAAGTGACTTTGTGTACCAGCTCCAGAAAAGCAAACTGGCTCTCTATGGCATATACAGTATCAACAATAACAAAGCTGATGCACACCAAGTATTACTTTAAGCTTCAAAATCCCCCCAAAACCACAACCCATAAAATGAACACACCCTGATTTTCCAAAATCTTCTACTCATTGGAGTTGCTACCTCTTGAATAGATACCCTTGTCAGTATACAAAAAAAAAAAAAAAATCCACAAATTTGTAGCAAAAGACTTCTGCACCATGACCAGAATCATGACAGAGCATTTCTGCTTGTTGAACCTTTTAACAGCTGGCCCTTTCTAGCAGCACAAACTGTACTTCTGAGGACTGAGGAAAACCATATGGAGATAAAAATCAATGCAACAGTAAATCTTTGAAACAATCCAAACAACCAGTCTGAATGAGTCACAGTCCTTGTCTGACAAAAACACCCTCAAAACCACGATCTTTCAGGATGCAAAAACACTTGCTCACGATGTCTAATCCAGCACTGAAAGGCAGGAAAACAAACACACAGCACAATTCAGACTTGGCAAGCCAAGTCTGCAGCTATCACTGACAAAGGAAGGTTGGTTTCAGGCCAGACATCCACTCTTGCCTACCAGAAAGGAGCTCTAAGGAAAGAATGTTCAATAAGAGCAGTAAGTGCATCAATAAAATACATTGAATAAAGCTGCTGTCACAATAGGGACTTGCTGATCCACGGTTCCTGTGCACTGGACTTGGAAAGGCTGTGTGTCTCTGCTCTGAAGATTGGGATTTCTGTCTGGGGAACATGCAGAACTCTTTGTTGAGAGGAAAAGACTGACTGGAACCAGTCTGCTCCCCAGGTCCAAGGTGCTACTAATTCTGACACTTGGAGATTAGTTTGTCTCTGTAGAAGCTCTCAGGTTTCCTGACCACTACCCAGTGTTTGTTAACAGAAACACTTTTCTTTAACCAGAAAAGGCCTTTCCCTGGTGTAACTTCCTGCCCTTTCCACTGCAGTCTCTGGGTAAGAGTGATAGATCCTTAGTGACACTTCTACATTACAGATATTTTATAGCTTTCTGATGCTGTTTTTCCATTTGGGTTTTTTTTAAGCTTAGGTGTTTTTTTCTACAGGCAATAAAACCCTATGTAAATAACAACATGGATCTTCTCAATGGTCAAAAATGTTTCTCCAAGAAACAAACACAGGGATCATGATGTTTCTCATTGTAATGACTGATGGTATTCCCATAATTACAAAAATAGGTACTTGAATACAAGTATCTAAAAATAATCCTAATATGAGGGGGGGGGTTGCCTGAATATTAAATAGACTTCAAAGAATTTGCTGCTCTTAGGAAATCCTAGGCAGAAGCTGAGCTTAGAAACTTACCTGTAAAGCATCCCAGATGACATTTACTTGGTGCTAGTAGTTTTAGGTTTAAGATACAGAATTTATGCTGCTAAATTATACACATCTCCTGAAGAATGCAAGTAGACCAAAGGACTGCAATCTTTGAAAAAGTCAAATTGCTTGAATACATAGCATTAGGGAAGACTTGTATTTAATTTTTTAAATAAAATGGACAATTTCTTAAAGCTACTTTTAAAAAATGTTAGCAAAACAAGACAGGAAGCAAGCAATGATGAGAGTATTAAAAAAAAACCAACTCCCGCAATAGGCCTGCATGCATATGCAGGAAAACCCTGACAATCAGGAAGGGATAAAAATTGGTGATGTCATGATGTCACCAAACAACAGCATGGAGAATCCATAGGAGCTTTGGAAAAAAACATTCTAGAAGATTCTTACAACTAGAAGCAATCTGAAAGGACAAACTGATTAAAAATGAACAATGAAAACTAAAAATTGTCATATCATCACGTTCCAGATCCTCCTACACACTTTTCAAATGTAGTAGTTTGATAGGATGGCCCAATTCAGCAGGTTCAACATTTAATTTAAAACTTTCAATCTAATGGAGTGATGAGTCATTTCCAAAAGGAACCAACAATTATAATAATTCAATGCATAGCAGGCATTTTAAATGCAGCAGTGTCAGAAATCCTGTAGATAAAATTTACAGCCAATATTAATACATTTGGAGAATAATTTTATGCAATTTAGTTCAGAAAAGAGTGATCTCAGATTGCCACATAAAAAGATTTTTGCCAATCTGCTCCTTTGTCAGTTATGTAAAAAGCAATGACATTTTACTGCTGTTAGTTCAGAGGAGGACTAAAGGCTTCTAGCCACAATTCTGATGCAGAAACTGAAACAGCAATCTAATTTACTTTATTCTCCTTAATTTTCCTTCTTCTTTTAATTCTCATTCCTACCTCTGACAAAAATTTCCCCTTTCTCTCTTTCAACCTTTTCACCCTTCCCAATCACATGCACCTGCTTCCAGCCCAGTTTCTCCACTTTCCCCATTTCTCTTCTCTCTTTTCATGATTGAAACAGCAAATACAGTGAAAACTAAAAAAATCCTCACCCCAATGAGAACTACTCCATTTTATTGCTGTTCCTTCAGAAAAGGTAAAGATTAAAATCTGTGTGACTTTTATCAAACAAAATCTGGCACTGACTCTGGGACTGAGCTCCTTTTCACTTTCACCTGTATCCTGCTGTTGCTTTCTCTGCTGTCAGTTAAAACCCACAGTTTATTCTCAACCCTGATGAAGCTCTAGAAGCAAAGAAAACACCTTTCTGGCAACCAATGCCCTATAACACACAACTATTCACAGTTAAGCTTCTTTGAACCACTCATCAGTAGCTTATGTCAAAATAACAAATATTTAGAGCCAACTGTAATATATTAGCAAAATCCTAACTTTCAGTCTCACTGAGTCCTGGAAGATCCCAACACCCTGGCTTAATACTCAGTGGAAAAAGTATAATATAAACAGCTATGTTGCAAACACCAGCTGTTAACAAACCACTTGCATTTGATAGAGCAGTGAATGGACACAAAAGCTCTCATTACCAGGCCACTTCAGAAACACATCCATACTCCTCTTAACCAAGCCCATAAATTACAAGGGATTGTTTCTTACCAGCAGGGGCTGGGAGTAGAGTTCAAGCTGTGCTCTGTAAATTATGTCCTCCAATACCTCCTGGCCAAGCTCCCACTGACCATTATATCTAAAAAGTAAAGACATATTTATCTTCCACATCTTATGAAAACAAACTTGTCCTTTTTTCTGCCCAAATCCAGCTTTGTTCTTCTCACCTTATGTAGAAAATTCATCAACTCTATGTACACCCCAGTGTACGTTCACTTCTTTTAACACTACAATGTATTTTATTACCTTGGTGGTGTAACAAGAAAGCTGTTCCATGTTCTCTCCAAACAAGACAAAATTGATGCCATAATCAGGACAAACTTTAAAAGAATGGGGGTCAATATGCAAATATTAATGCTACTTCGCAGAATTGAATTTGCACCAGAAATGTATTTTTGCTACTTCAGATGCTACTGACATTTAAGAGGTCTGCATTTCATCAGTTTATCTTGGCATCCAAGCTCATTATGCTTGTGAACAGAAGGTATCTGTGGTAATGGCAAGGTGGAGAAAGCTGAAATCAGAAGCCTAACTCTCTTCAGCACCTACTGCTGCCCCTTCATCACCTAATTCAGTGCTGACAAAAATATTTTCAAATTATCTGTTGGCTGAATAAGCAAGTAATGGGAAATACAGTAATCAAATACAAACTTGTATTATGAGTCTAACTATTTTCTTCAGTTATAAAACAAGCAGCATTTATATTTTAATTCATGTAAAAGCAGACCTTTCTCTTTAAGTAAGAAAACCCTGTCCACTTACATGGCATAATAGACACCTGTGAGGAGCTGCACCATGAAGTCAGGGTCTAACACCACTCTACCACAGTGTTCTTTCCAGCGTTTCTCATGCTGCCGTGGAAATCCACTCACACACAGCCTAAAAACAACACCATTACAAGGAAGTATTAACTCCACAAGCACTACAAATGTCTTTATATCACAGAGATTTTAGTAATTTTTGAATTTATTTTTTTAATACAAATACACAACATAGAACATTCTTGTGTTGCATTCCTAATCATCAGAGCAGTTCTGTAGCAGTGCCTTGATATGTGGCTCACTGATAGCCCAGTGTTACTCCCACGTAGCCAATAACTCCACCTGTTTTCCTCAAAACATAACCAGCTTCTAAAGAACAAGGGTGCCAAGATGTTCTCTACTACCAGCCAGGAGACTCTCCCTAAAATTCAGTAACTGAAACCAATTTTCTTTAAAGGAAACATTTCAGTGGTACAGAAGGGAAGTATGTCACCTCCCATCTAATGTATGATGACAGCATGCAGTCACCTTACACAAAGTCAGATAACACACATAATCATAGTCTTGAGAACTGCTCTCAGCTGCCTTGTAAGAAATATTTCTGACCCTTGAAAAAGTGGCCTGCCTTCCTATATACTGCCTGCATTAAAACCAGGACAATTTATCATATCCTTATTGCATCAGTTTACTATCTGAATCTTCATGGAAGCAACACATGGCCACTGATCCATAGCAACTGTGGCACTGTCTCCAAAACAGCAGAAATCCCCTGCATATAAAATGTCTTGCTTCTCTACTCAAAGAACAGATCTAATTTTCAGATGGAAGAAAATGAAACATATTTGGCAAATTTAGCACAGTCACAACTCAAGTAAAAATGATGGAAGCATACCAAGAACCAATCCATCCCCATCAGAAAGCCCTTTTCATTACTGGATGAATATTTAAGTCTAGATGACCCTGAAGACTACTTCAAAGACAAGTGTCTCACCTGGAACCCATCGTACAGAGTGACTGGTAAGAAGAAGCAGGCATGTAGACAATAGCTGAATTGTAGCACAGCATAAGAAAGCTCAGCACCTCAAACCTGAAAACAGAACAAAAGAACAAAATCTTGCATTGTTTACAGTCTTAATATTTCACTGAAATTTAATACAAGAAATCTACAATTCAGTCTCAAAAAGCACCCCACAGGAAGAAGTGTCAGAAGTAAACACACAAATCCTTTAATCCTCTTTCATTATAATTCACTAACTTGAAACAGGCTATCAAAGGTTCATTATAAACACTCAAATTTATTATTCTGAAAATCTTGAAAGCCATAAGCATATGCAGTAACTATGAAGGAAACAAGACACGGAATAATATTTGGACAGTTACAGAAGTGGAAATGTCTGCAATGCATTCAAAATTATTTTATCAGTTTTCCCAGTGCTGTCTTTAGACACAGGTAAAGCTGGCAGTCATTAAACAGCAGGGCAATTTCTCTCACTCCTGGTTCTGTCTATCCACTTAGCTCCACTCCCTTTTTCAGGTAGAAAAAGGAGTCACAGCCCCTGATCCAAAGCTGAATTTTGTTACACTTACAGGAAAAATCGAACAGACAGCCATAAAACCAAATATATTCTTTGCAGTCACAGAGATAACAGAGAAGTTATTCTTCAAAATTAACTAGCATAAGAACATACAAGGATGGAACAAAGAAAAAGAAAATTGTACCTCAAGATTACTAAAATTGTTCTCTAGATTTATTTCCGAGCACTTCATGATGAGAAAGGACTAATCATGAAACATTTTTGTTTTGTTTAAGGTCTTGTCTCCTTAGTGAAGCACCTTTAATATAAAGAGTACATCCACCTACCGGTTCTGTGCTGTGAAGGTTTCTCTCTGAGGATGAAGATCACTGTAAACTACCCTGATAAGATCATGCTGACTTAATGCTCCTTCAGTTAAAGCCATGGATCCAATGGTAGAGGGCTACAAGTAGGTGACGGGAGAAAGGAGGAAGGAGGGGGAGAAGTTAAGTTGTAAGTAAACATTCCCCAAAAGCATTAAAACTCCCAACTACCTAAGGCAAAAGACACACTTATTTTGTGATCTGTAAAAATGAAGACTACTCCAGAATACAATAAATCTAAAAACATTACCTGGTTTCACTGTTATAAAGTTTACACACTTAGAAGTAATACAGTAGGTGAGAGCAATTTTCAACTTTGATTCTTACATATCCATGTACAGTAAGTTTGTCCTGATCGCACAGACCTTTTGTCCAGAAACAGTAGGGAAAGAAAAACACAATTCCAAGTTCTAACTGAACTAAGAGTTAGAAGGAAGACTACTTTTATGCTAACATGTAAGAGCCAAAAAAACACAGTTGCAACTACAACGTAACTAACTCTATTAAAAATGGGCAGTCAGCAAAGATTTTTTAACATTTATATTCCTGTTCTTTTACAAATTCTATTGCATTTTTATTATACCAACTGCAAGCTACAGACATTGAAAACTTACTTCAACAAGATGCATCTAAAATGCCTGTGGCATCAAATGGATCCAGTTTCCATTTCTCTAACAGATCCAATTTTAATTTACCACAGCAGCTCTCTTACCTCATGATATATTGAGGGTTTTGATAACGAAGGGATGGTGAAAGACAAAACTTTGTTGTTTCCATCTTTGTCAGCAATTTCCTGCATTAAAAACAAAACCAGAATTCAAACAGAAGAAAGGAGATAGGAGGTGGAATAACTTTCAACTCTTAGAAGGAATTTAACAAATAAATTCGATGTCCTGATCCAATAAGACTACTAACACCCCAAGGACTTTGTGCATTTGCAGAATACCAACAACATCCACATACATATTTATTAAGTGGGAAAACAACCTCTATCACAAACTGCTCTGCAGAATTCATGTGCAATACTGAAAAAACCCCAGCACTGGACCCTTGATGACTAAGACTAAAGATACTGACACAGAAGGGCTGATGAGTCACTTGCTGACAATGGGTAGTATTTCATAATAAATGTGCCACAGAGAAAAGGTGAAATCAAGGGGACTGGCAAAGTTTCCTCAGGAGGAATCACACAGTGTTTTCTTCAAAGGCTTTCAAATTGGTCAGATTTTGCAGTTGCTAGGCTACTACATAAGCAAACCCTGATCTACTAGGAGCAATTACATAAGACTACACCAAAAAGGAGTTTAAAATCCTGCCTTTGCACTTTGTACAGCAAATTTTCAAACAATAAGCTCCAGTCATTCCAGTTTATGTAAAAGTTTAGCCCAAGGTAGATCAGTACTTGTAGCAGGCTTCAAGGATTATAAGAGAAGGATGGCTGACAGAATTTGTCAGAACACAGGAAGATTTATTTATCCCTTTCACTTTCTAAGTATTCAGAAAACAACTTCAATCTCAGTATACATGCAGAAAAATATTAGCTTCATTAAAAATCAAAAGTAGTGGAAGCTTAGACTTTCAACAGAACTGCAGAACATTCATGAAAAAAAGGGAGAAAAGACAAATGTGCTACTTCAATCCAATAATAGTAAAAAAAAAAAATCCATTTCCAAGGAGTTTCCAGTGCTTTTTTCTATCAGAATAAATCTAAAATAACCAGATATTCCACCTGATAGAGCTGATCTACAGACAAATAACTAGAATACATTTTATTTTTAAGAATCACAGAGTGGTTATTCTGTGTCTGATGTGTAGAAATACAACCCTCAACTTAAAGGAGGGGTTTACAGTGACATTAGAGAGAAGGGTGATACTTCAGTAGAGTATGTTTTAAGGAAATTCCCACTAGAGAATGTCTCTTATGGCAGTATTGCTGAATTTATCAAATAGTCTCATAACATTACAAAAGTAAATTACATTTGCAGTCTAGGGTAAGGATGTAAAAAACTGCTTTTACCCAACAACCACATTTAATAATTTACAGTTCCCCTCAAGACAATTACCTGACTCAAATGTACACGTGCATGTATCTGAGTGCTCACATGCAGAGTGGCTTCACCTTCAAACTACCCTTAAAAAGGACTCGTTCAGAGTATGAGGGAGGGCAGGGGAAGTGACACATCAAGACTGACTAAGCATATGAGCCTGACAATCATAAAAAGTCGTATTTTGCAACATTAAGGAGGGCTACCTAATTCCCTTACAAACAGAAGTATATAAAAGTTCAAGAAAGCCCATGAGATGATCCTTTTCAGTGAAAATGTTTTTTCCAAAAAAAGCTAACTATGAACAAAAAAAAATTTGCAAACACATCTTTACTAAACCTTCATTACATTATGCTTTTCTCCATATTAAATACACTTTCCTTTAAGTGTATTTTAATTTAAAATATGCTGTTCCAATAATTTACTTTATTCCCAGCGGTCAGTGATGCAAAACTTTGCATCAAAGCTTTCCTCAGCCATTCCCACTCATCTCACTTACCAGGTTGTAAATGCCAAGCAGCAATGCTTCAATGCAACCATTACTCTGCCTGTCTCTGCTGGCAGTGAGACGCAGATAAACCCAGATCAACTCTGGCAAAAACTGCAGCGTGAATCTCTTGAGCCGAACTTCAGAACTCCGATAAAGCTCAAAGAGCTGGTGGCAAACAGGCTCCAGGAGCTGAAAGGCAAAAAGAGCTCATTATTACTGCTAGGCTTCTCTACTAAGGGAGAGTGAAACAACAAATCTAAGGGCTGTATCATACAGCCACTGCAGTCAGTAAAAATTGCATTCCCTGATGGCAAGAAAGTGAATGAATCACACTGGGATCTGCATTCTGTTTAAGCAGATCCATAAGGACAGACCTGAGGGGCACTGGTATGCAGTATTGGGACATGTGGTCACAACAGCCACTACCATGTGTCCTTTGAGAAGATTCTTCTCCAGGGCTGTCAGTACAAGGTTTATTTTCTGTACAGGTACTAATTTAAGGCATGTGACAGACACGTGGCTTGAACTGTGTGCATTGTCAAACTTCAGTGCACTTGTAAGGTTTATAAAAGTACAAAGGTCAAAGATCAGCTGCTAATGACAAGTCCATTGACAGAAATATGAATTAATTTCTTACTTACACCTTTTGAGTCTCAAAACCAATAACTGAGCATGCTCATTATAGTGCAAACTGATCTTTTCATTTTGAGCTGCACTTCAGGTTTCAGTACAAGAATGAAAAAAAGGCCCCTATCAAGTCAGTGTGATAAAACCATGAGGTAAAGCTGCCATTTTAAGAGCCTAAAATACTAAACCAATACCTAAGATGCATCCATGGAACTGTTAGGGAACAGGAAAAAAAGCAGGAAGAACCACACTAAACATTCTTCCCCATGACTAATCAAGTTTTTATTACGAAAATCAAAAGTTGTGGGAAAAAAAATTGAAAAAAAAATTTAAATTTCCAAGACAAATTTTTCTAAGGTTTGTGACCACTACCTAATATTGTGTTGTACCAAATGAGATGATCTGACATAAGGAAAATACTTATGGGATTCACTGTCCAAAAAGACAGAGGCATACGTGTAACTGAAGGCATCCACATTTGTACAGAAGAGCTACAGAGTCAGAAAACAGAGGCCAGAATCTCAAGTCTCCTTTCTAACAGCATATGCTTCATGCAGCTCTCTTACACATACAGACATACAGATTAGATAAGGCATATATGACCCCTCTTGCACTCTGAGGCATATGCACCTTAGGACTTTCAGAGCATTAGCAGCATATTTCTCGGACTTTGATGCATTCTTTTTTCATTAATTTGTCTATTCATCATAATCAGAGTACCACAAATTTCCTGTAGAATTGAGAGGCACACTTCAGCCATGCTGCACAAAGATATATTTCTGTGGTTTATTGTGAACTATCCATCCTCTTTAAAAACTTAAGAGTCCCTTACTAACAGCAGAGGGACCAATATTTCTGCAAGCAAATAGTCTGAATGTTTGATAAATGTGCAATGCCATAAAGCTCTATGAATGTACAATTTCACATACCTGTATTTACACTAAGATAGTTTACACTGGTATATCACAAACATAAAACATAAATTTGACAGAATTATCTATTAAGAGAGCATCACCTAGGAAACAGTTTCATTTCCAACACACAATACTCTGGTCAATGTAGCACACCATATTTAACCACTGATTACGTAAGCCATAACATGACATTTACGTAAAATAAAACTCACAGCTGTCAGAGAAATCTCTTCCTAAACAAGGCTCTGGAATAAGTACCTTGTGTAACAAGGCTTCTGATTGACAGACTTGTTACTCTAAGGTAGGAGCCAGCATTTACAACAGAATCAAAGAGAGATTCTAAAAGGAGAGCAAAGAAAGATGACACTGACAACGTTGACACAGAATGTGAGAAGTCCAGTCATTTAGAACAAATGGATTTTTACAAGTCATATAAATCTGTCTATCTATACACACACCCCCCTATATTTATATGCATGTATAGAATGACAGATAGAAAGACAGATATAAAGTAACTGACCACTTTTTTTGGCTTGGCATCTAAATGAAATTAGAAGTCTGTGAGGCTTCTCTTGCAATCATTTTAAGGAAGAAATAGTACAGCTTTCTGGTAGTATATTTATTGCAGTATTTCATATGTGTATAGCACTTTATGTTCAAAAGAGGCATAAGTATATCCTTTCTTAATTAATATTTACTTAGTAGAAACACCTATCTAAAAGTAACAATAATTATTAAAACCAATTGTTACAGTACATGTTCAAATCCTCAGAACTGTATCCTCGTTTTATGAAAGGCCTAACACATTTTAGATGTTCAAATTTAAAAAGTGGTTACTAAGTAATTTGGATGTCACTAAAAAAATTTGTAGATTTTTCTTCAAGAGAAAATATGATCAAGAAAAGAACAGAAAGAAGAAAAAGATCTCTGAAAACAAAACATACAAGCATATCTGCGGGGAGATGACAAGTGCAAGAAAAGCTAAAAATATTAGCTGAAACCAGACATATACAATGGCAATGCTATAAATAGTACTTCTATTAGATTAGAGATGACAGCAGCCCAAAGCTGTTTCCTATTTGAAATTAGCCAGTCTAATCCAAGTTCCATCAAAAACAGAGGAAAAGAAAAATTAATTTTAGCTAAGTCAGATGACACTCAGGCAGAGCAGTTACTGGGTTTATTCTACCTACATTCAAATGAAAATTTTATAAAATTAGTCTTTCAAGTAAAGACTAGGAAAAGAAAAAGATATTGCAATCTAGATACTGTATCTAGAAAGATACAAGCAATATCCAGTCAGTGCTGCTGCAAGCATTTGAATTCTCCTTATATTTAGTAGTTGTAGTTGTAATATTTGCTGTGGAAAATGTTTAACAACTGCAATTACTTAGGTGAAAACCTGCAGCTACTATAGCACTTCTGGTGTGCTCAGAGCTGTAAGAAAAGCTGCCACCACAAAGATGCTACAACATCAATATTTGCAAAAGCACCAACACCCAGGATTTACCTATCACAGTACAGTATGATAGTCTCCCACCTGGAAACACAAAACCTGACACTATGAGAAAGAACAAATGTTCTCCCTGCATCCTAGTTATCTGGCTTTCCAAAGAGCCAGTCTCTTCCAAGTAATTCTCTGAATACACACACTGAGAAGACACTGGGTAAACAGAGGAAATGGAGCTTGTCATCAGTAGTGGGTGTATACATGAACAGGCACACATTTTTTAATTCCAAAGATCTTTCAGTCCAAAGCAAAAGCAAACTGAACAGCACAGAAGTCAGCAAAAAAATTCAAAGTAAAATATCTCTTATAATCCTCTCTCTTTCCTAACAAACAAAATAATTTTGATTATAAGAGCTTTCTTATTAGCATAAGCAGCAATAAGCATAAAAAAACAAATTACATTTTTACTGGCTTAAATATGCAGTGAGTGTCAATGATCTAATTTTCACCCTTCATTTTATACCTCACAGAGATGAAAACCACTCATGTTTTAAGGAAGATGATGAATAACTTTCCTTTGGCTTATTTTACAAGTTTTCCAAATCCTAAGAGCCATATCTTGAAGTTAAATATAATGCTTTATAAAATGCATGGCAAATATGGGAGATACTTGCCTTTTTGAAAAATTCAATTGTAGAAAATAAAATGTGCTTATTTTAGACTTAACTATAACATAATGGGTGAAACCATCTATTATTTGAAGATTAATGGGTCTGGGATTGCTTGGCATTGCAAAGGTGAGCTCACTCTGCTTCACAGCTGCCCTGAGCTAAACCTAATTAGCCCCACATGACAATTCAATATTTGAATTTCAGCAGTGCATTAACTTGGCATCCATAGAGTATTGTCTACAGCCATAAACCAACCCTAAAAATTATAAAAATACCTGAAAAACATTACTTCAAAAGCACTTTACCTCTGAATTCAAATACTACACAAAAACCAATATATTATTCAGTTAAATTAGTTGTTTATGAGCAAAATCACTCTCTATACTTTATGCAAATCTCTGCTCCAGTCATCTTTACATTTAAAAAAGTCAGGGCACTTCCTCAAAGGCAAATACTAACAACTGTGTATTTAACTTGTCAATATGCTTGCCTTCATTTAATAGCTCACAAACTAGTAGACACCTGTCAAAAGGGAGAAACACCCTGGTTGTTTGGGACCTAAGCATGCTGATTCCATGTTAAATTAATAATCCTGGTCTGATCAACGTAGAATGATGTGATTGTAGAAAAATTCATGTTTGCCCTAAACAGTTTGTCACTTTCCAGAAGGTTTAAAAAATCAGTCTACTTTATGATAAGTTGTACTAAAGAATTACTTGCCCATCAAGTTTAAGAATCCAGAAAGTGTAATTTTATAATAGTCTACCACATATGCTTAATCTTCATAAGCCATGAATTTCCCTTCTAACAAATAATGCCCTATAAAGCATATTTAAAAACCCCTCTCAGTTAGAGACAAATATTACTACAGAATTATGTAAAGTAATGAATTCACTTTGGTTATATTCCTGACACGCAAATAACATTGGAAGAAGTGCAACAAGGAAATACATCCTGCCTGAACAAGTAGAACCTGAAGCTGGACATCTTTGTGTCTAGGATTGCTTATCTTATACCCAGTACCACAATCAGGCCCAAACAACAACAGCTGCTCCAAAGAGTAATATTTGACAAGCATCAGTGAGCAACAACAGAAGATCACCCTAAAAAGATACCCTTTTTGCAAATCTGATTCTTTGCTCTTACAAAAAAAAAAAATAAAAAAATCAAATGCTTATTCTCAAAGCAATGAGAGACTTTTACATTTTCAGGAATCTACACAAACACAAATACACAGACAGCAGCAATAGCGGCTTCAAGTTGAAGAGAGAATAACAGCAGTTTTCCAGTACAAAGAAAAAGGTCACCATGCAGGTTATTTATAATAGTGAAATGAAGCTGACAGCTATGAAGCCTTTTTTTTTTTTAATTACATGAGCATTATGCAATCTCCTTGAGGCTCAATCAAGCATTCAGCTTCCTAAAGCAGCTGAGCTGTACTTGGGAAAATAAAGAACTTCCTTGCTGTGTACACTACCCATTTAATTTATAAATCTATGAGAAGTCACAGATGATACATCAAGTATTTGTAAGCATTTTATCTGAAGTAGCTTACATGTCAGAGAATGGTATGCTTGCACAATTTATTCAGAAGTTATTTTTCACACACTTGCCCAGGAATGCTCCTCACGGAAGCCAATGGGTTGGAAGGCTCAGTTCAACGTCACTTGCAACATGAATTATGTACAAGGGTAAGCTAAGTTTTCATTGTGTCTATTTATATTTTGGGGCCCTGCTTCTGCTCTTGTTTACAGCAGTGTAAACCAAGTTAGACAGAAGTGATACTAGTATAAGCATGAGAAGATCTTGTTATCTTAATGGCATTTAAAAAATTGATTCCATCTTCCACTGAAATAAGCCACCACACAAGAAGTACATTGGTTTTTCTGAGTTTTGCTGTAAGGCCTACTTTGTCTCAGCTATAACTGAAAGGTGGTTTCTGGGAACTAAAAAAAACAAATTAAAAAAAAAAACCCAAACTCGAAACCCCCCAAAAACACAACCAAAAAAACCTCCAAGCCAAAACACCAAAACTAACTCGTGCCAAATAAAACACAACAGTCAGCTGTGGCAAGGAGAATCTATCAGACAGCATAAACAGTATTTTTGGAAGCAGATGAGATTGTGTCTTACTAGAGAGGCATTAAAGTAACTGTCAAAAAAACAAGAGACTAAAAAGAGGGATGACACCCACGTGTCATTACATTAGAAAAAAGAATCAATCTTCCTCTCCATTACTTTAGTTTTAGTTCTTGATGTGAAAGATCCAGGAATGAGAATTAAAATAGTTTTTTTAAATCTCCTACCTCATTATTTGGGTCTTGAATGACCTTATAAAGAGCTGGTACCAGTGTTTTTTTTCGGTGCAATGTAGCTGCATAGCTGGAAATTTGTGATTCAGGTAATGCCTAAAGAAAAAAAAAAAAGGTTACCCTGACAAATAAATGCTTCCAAATATTCAAGATCTCCACAGAAGAATGAAGTCTCACCCCAACATCAAAGAAATGTTCTGAAGTTCAGTAAATTTTCAGACTTGTAATCCAATTGTTGAGTACAAGTCCTTCTCCATACAAATACAATTTGGGAGCACTTAAACCACTTTCAAGGTTAAATCCAAAAGCAGTTTAGATTCATCTTTCATAAATCATTTGTTCTAGTTTGATATGAGGACTCTCTTTCTTGACAGCCTGTATAGAACAGGCTCTTTTTGAAGACTTTATCAGATCAACTCAACTTATTTAAGAGGTGTGGAGAATATAGAATGAGCATGGACAGCCTCACGTCTTCCCCAAACAACCCTGTTTGTGGATTTTGCATCCTTGGAACTTAAACAAATTTCTAACGACAACACATAATGACTCACTCTCATCAATGATGTGAGGAATTACTAATTCTTCATTTGAATAACAGACTAATTTGTTATCAGTCATGAAATCCTGTTTTCATGTATATCCCTTATCCTGTATTTCACTCAGCATAATTATCAACATGCAAAATAGCTTAAAAATACTTCACATTCTTCATGATGAAACAATTATTTTATGGAGATCATGGATGGGGGGGAGGGCGGGGAATAAAGTATTTTTCTTTCACTTTTTTAGAAGCCCAAATAAATATATATTAATTGTTTTTAAATTAAAAAGTTCCTCAATTGGAAATGTGGGCAGCATTATCCAGCTGTTGGTTAAATTCTATCAGCTTGACCCACACAAAACACGTGTTTAAAAGACCACATTGCTATTGATGTGTTCTACTCTCCAATAACAAACAATGAAAATAAACTCCTATTAGAATTATGCACTACATATTATGTACCAGCCAACTCAATTACACAGACCTTTGCATGTTTTATGCGTTATAAGAAATCGAAAAATCAAGTAATAGATATTTAAAATGTTAATTATTTGATATTGAACAAACCCCACTACTATGTTTGGTGGCATAAACCAACGGTTTAGATATCATTCATCTTCTCAGTTCACCTTGAATTCTGACAGCCATTCTTCCACAACACCTCGTTCTGATCCCAGCATTTTTCTTACTCCTTTTGCTTCTCTCTTACCTTTAGAAGAAAGAAAAGAAGTTTAATATTAGTTATGGCAGGAAAATTTAGTTTTTTACAATCCTACCCAATAAAAAGGTGTTAATATCTTTCCAATAGAATTATAGAATACAAAGCAATAGAAAAAGCTGCATTTTGGGCAATCAGTCCCATTATTTAACAATGATGTAACTGTTTTCTATGCTTAGCCTAAAATGCTGTGCATTAATGGGGAAGGAGGAAAAAGAAGGATTCACTGCTTCATGCCAATCACCTTTCAGATGTGTTTTGAAAATTATTTAGGTTGAACTAAAAATTACATGTTTAACATATAGGTTATATCATTGAAGTCCTACAGCAAATGACCTTTTAATAGCCAGACTACATGACTGGAATCACCAATTCTCTTCTCAGAACGTATTTGTTTTGAGTTCTGAAAGATTTCTATTTAAGAACTATCGGTATTTGTTACATGAAAAATGAAGTGAAATAAGATAAACAGCTTCCCAACACAATTTTTAAGTTAATGTATCATTTTTTCAATGGCCCTTGGCAGGATGTCATTAAGAGAATACCAGCTTTCTTATGGGTCAGCAACTGCTTCAGATTTTTAAAGCATGTTTAAATATCCTAAAATACAACAAATGCAGAAATAACATTAATTTAAATTCAAGTAACACTTGAGTGACTTATTTCAGCAGAAACATTGAAAAATATTTCTGTAAAATAACAGAACAACTAATTAGATCCCTGCAAAAAAAGTTTACAAAGACATCCTTTTTGATACAGAAAAACAGATACCATGTCTCATACTGAGACACGGATAGAAGAATTTAATTAAAACATCATAGGGCATGCTATAGAAGAAGCTGAGTTCTAGTTCACTCTGCCTGGGAAAAAAAAGCACAACATTCAACTTTACCTCTTTAAAGAAGTCAGTTTTCTAAAGGAGGAAGAGGAGAAGGAATGCAGAAATTTTTCAACCTGGGACGCATTTGTCGAGCCTTCAAGTACTGCCCTGTTTTCTAAAAGATAAAAAAAAAACCTATGATGACAAAATCAGGAAAAAATATAGTGAGGTAAAGCAAACATTACTGTAAACATTGTGTGGCCTTACAAATTCAAGTCCACGTGAATCCTTCTGCAATAAAGCAACTTGCCACAAAAAAAAAGCTCAGTGTTTTAACAGGAGGAAGGGAGGAATTGCCTTCATCCAAAAAAAAGGGCTTTTGTCACTCAGCAGAAAGTAGAAAATCCTTCCGTATTAGTGGTGCACAGCACCACAGGCACAGTACTTACAAGGAACAGTGTAAGATGAAAGAAGAGAGTAATAATTTTATAAAATGTGAACTGAATTCATACCCTGACTTTGGAGAACATGTAATTCTTAAATTGAATATATTAAAGACTTTCCTATACCATAATTTCCTTAGTACATATTTCTTACAGAGCCAAAATTTCAGTGTCATTGTGAAAATGACATATTACACTAAAGTTCACCTTTTGTTGAAGAATCCCCTCATAGTGAGCCTGAGGAAAACAACACACACAGAGGAGCAAACTCTAGGTATATTAGTGTTTTTGCCATACATTGAGCTTCAAGCTTCCCTATTTGGGAACTTCTTTCAGTGTGAATCAGTTTGAGAATCACAACTGCTGTATCAATACAGAAGCAGTCCACATCTGCTCTGGCTACGGTCACTGCTGGTTCAGTTTTAGGACAAGCCATCTCTCAAATTATCCGCCTGCATATTAAAGACATTTTTAAGGACTTGCACGAAGAGGCAAGACAGGCAGCTGATGGATTCCCAGCCCACAAGCTGCACAGGAAGCCTGAGGAAAGGCAGGGTGAGCCCCTCAGCTCGGTGCCCCGTCCTGCCCCGCACGGGCTGGGCTGCACCGGGAGCGCGGGGACGCTGCTCCAGAGGCACAGGAGCACGGCTCAGCCTCACACACAGACACCTCTCTGGGATTTTCAAAGGGCCATCTGGAAAGGACACCTCATGCTTACACTCACTCCTGGTTTGCTCTACCTTTGGGGGAAAAAATATAAATGTACCAAACACTGTGTGGGTGTGTCCCTAAAGTAAACTGGTTCAATACATTAAGCCCTGTGCATATTTATTCAAGGCTGAAGTAGCCTGAACCAAGAGTATTGAATTTCATTTCCAGAGTGTTCACATCTCTCCCAAAGCAAACAAAATACAGGGAATATAAGAGATTTCTCATGTTTATTTTTAAAACATTGTGTTTTTTCTATTATGATTCAAAGATTCTTATAATATATAGGAACCATAAATATTAATTAAAAATTTAGTTATTAGTAACAGTAATAATAAACCAAAACATTTTTACATATGGTCTGATGAAGACTTCTTAAATACTGAACAAGTAAGCAAGTTGGTATTCATACTAAAGCACAGAACAGGAAAAGTTATAATTAGGAATGCAGTCACTCCATGTTAAAATCAAATACAAAAAATCAATTACCAAAAAGCTTCCCCACAAAAGCACCTGAAATGATAGTTTACCTGTTCTCCTAAACTTACTCATTTGGCATATACAAAGCAGAATATGACACATAAGGTTGTTAAATTAGATGTGGACTCTTTATGGTTAATATTAAAGCTACAATACTCTGTTCTGAAGGAAGTCACAGTCTTGCACTGTGCATCTGTCAATTACAGTTAAAATGTAAACAGGATTTTACTAAGTCAGAGCACTCTCCTAGATCATGCTATGCACACAAATCATGGAATCCTAGAACTATCTTGATTGGAAAAGACCTTTAAGACCATTGAGTCCAACCATTTACACAGCACTGCCAACTCCACCAATATACCGCATCCCTCAGTGCAGCATCCACATGGGTTTTTAAATCCCTACAGGGATAATGAATTCACCATTCCCAATATTTTTGCCTTTGAAAATACAAAAAGTCTGAAAAAAACTTTATTCCAACAACATACTGGCAGAATAATGAAACCTGAAACTCAGATAACTTCCCAAGAAGTTCTGACTACAGTGAAAGAAATAAAAAAGGGTTTAATCAACTATGCTCATTGGAGAACTTGTTTTTCACTTAAATTTAGAAGAAAGACATACTGAATACATTACTATTTACCAGTCTGCATTTAAACCACTAACCAAGATCAGTCTGCAACAGCAAAATGATTACCCAAATCATCTCAGCCAGTACCACTCACTACACTATCAACTATAACAGTGGGGATTAGAAAGAAAAATAAAATGCCACCAATTAGATATTCATATTTGATGATATTTAAGAAGATATGATGATTCAAGTATGCAGAGGGGTTTTTGTCAGTGGTTTGTATTTTATTCAGGGTTTTTGTTTGCATGCTTGTTTTAAAGAGGCCAGTAGTTTATACTGGTTTAAACATAAATGGGAGAGATTTCATTACAGTACATGCACTTCAAAATGAGTCCAGTTCTTGGCCATTATATACTAGATGGCATGATGCACAGAATGCAATTTTAGTCCTAGGTGCACAATGAAAGAAAATATGATGCATTTTTTACCTTAAAGGCCAGGAGAAGAATAATTTGCAATTAAAACCTGAACTGTGTCAGGACTGACACATCTAAAAGAACAGAAAACTCCACTATCAATTACAGCTTGTTCTTCCAAGCTACGTAAACACTCCTCTCATACTGAGCGTGGAATGAAACGTATTTGAAGAAAGATTTTTCCATGCTGCCTCTGTAAAAAAAGTAGCATGGAAAGCATCAAGAATGCATCCTTACTCTGAACTAAACATACATTCAGTTTCTTTGATCCAGAAAGTTCATAGCTCCGTAAGAAGAGCACCTGTGTTAAACGTGATTAACACCCTGGAAAGCAGAATAGACAGAAGGCAGCAGAAGATGAGGTGGTCAGAAGAACACAGGAAAGAAGCTTCCCCACCACACACCCACGCTAAAGAGACTGGGAAACTCTGGAGGAAGAAAACCAAGCAACATGCTGATAAATGCAGATAACAAAAGCACAATCTGAACTTCTCGTGATGAGCTACTCCTGAATGCAGAGGTGTAAAAGGCTAAATGGAAAAAGACTAAGTATTACTTTTGATGATGCAATGAAAACATTTGTTCAGGAATGCATCAGCAGCCAGAAAATAAATCAAGATGATCACACAAAGTCATTTAAAGTAAACCTGAAAACATAAAAGTAGAGCGTACAAAACTGGTAATATGCTCTTATTTGAAATATTGGCCTACATTTGATGCAAACAACCAAAAAAGAAGTATGTATAAGGTAGAAAAATGTTTAAGAAGCAGTTGAAGACAAGGATTGCGAAAAGTAACTTCTAACGTGGATATGGGAATAATTTTTTAAAAGCAGAAAAATAAAGAACTCCTCGTTCTTAGAAGCACATAGAATTATGTGGTTGAGAAGGCAGAATGGACTTTTTCTTGCAACAGAGTAATAAAAAATAAAATGTTTGAATGCACCAAGATAGAAATCTTAGATTGTTAACAGTGTACTGTTTCTCACACTGTAAGTTACCTTAAAATATCAGGAAAATAAGAAGCTATTACAGATAAAGATTGTAACACCTGTTTCACATAGTTACTTCTGGTTTGTAACAGAACAAGAAGAGTAAAGAAAATTCAATTGTGTAAACTAGCACTTCATTGATACGCTTTACAAAAAAACTTCTCTTAAAAGCAACTCCTTGCTTAACCACTCAGTATATAGCTGTAAACAGCTTCATCCAGCTACTCTAGTTATATACCAGAAAATATTAAACAGCCACAGTATGGTCTGTTTCCACACTAGAAAAGGTTCTGACTCTTATGCTAACCTAATCCCAAGAAAAAATAAAACCAGCCTTGGAAATGTTCAGTTTTGGCAGATGACTTCTTGTACTTATTTAATAGTACATGAATTGTAATATATATCTCTTATGACAAATATAGTACAAATACCATTGTGATTTCCCTGTATCCATATGCATGAACACATTATTCTACCAGAATCCTATTTAGTAGACACTTACATAAACTGCCATTTTGGTAAGAACAGAAAATAATAAATTTAAGAACTACTGTCCTCAACAAATCAGAGCTACAACTAGAACTTGCCATTAGAAACAGGTTCAAACATTCTGCCAGAATTCTCTTGGGCATACAGCTCCACAGTACAGAGAAACAAGGTAAAAACTGACAAAGACAGAAAGAAACAAAACCTCTTCTGGAAAGTTATTAATTTAAATTATCAGCTCAAGCCTTCTCCTTAACAGAAAGAGCACTCTTCCAACTCTAGTTTTTAGGTAATTTAATTGCAAGCTTCAGCAGACAGGCACGCATTCCAACTTTAAAATATAAATGCTGATGTATTCTGTATGTGGGATTTAGGTTGCCAGCCTTATTAGACAAGCCTTAGTCATGCAAAACAACTTGGATAAGACATTTCTTCCCTGCCCACTCTGACTCACTAGTAATAACCAGGCTAAAAAGCTTTCTTTTTGGATACCAGAAGCAAAGAAAATTATGTGAAAACAATGGGAGAAAGCCTTACCACAGAGAAGTCAAAGATGATTGATAATAGTCTTGCAAACTTTCATGGTGCCATACTTGCACAGTAAGATCCATTTCTTATCAAAATGGTCACATCAATTTCAGCAGCTGCCAAAAAAGGGGTAAAGAAAAGATACAGCCCATCTGTTCCAAAAAGCCTTCTCTAAGTCATTTTAAGCTCTAAATCATCTTCTGTGCCTTTTCAAGCAGCACAAAGCTCAGCTGCCACCCTCCATCTTTCTACCACTCCTAGACTGAAATTGTGCTTTACAGATACAAAATTGCTGAAGACAAACAATTAGGGCAGTGGGAATGAAAATACAACACTGAAAATAGAAACTATGTAACAGTTTAAAAAACTACTTTAAGGCTGACGTTTTCATAGTATTGCACAGAGCAGCTGCAGAGAGCTGCACAAGTCAGGGGACCCTACAGAGAGAAATTTAAGCGCCATTTGCCTCACAGAGGCAAATAAGCAGAACCTGAACTAAACACAATTGTAGACTCATAGCTAAATCTCTCTCCTAGGAGTTCATGCAACAAATAAAGCAGAAAAGAGTCAAGATGATCGAGAATGTGGAACAAGAAACTTGTCTTCTGTATTTGCAGAAAATACTCCTCTCCATTACTTACAGGATTTTGGAAATAATAATAAAGACATTATCCTGCAGCCTTAAATACCACAAAACACACATTAATTATTCTATTACAAGGACCTGACGCACTTAAAAATATATATACACACACACGTAGGTTAGCCACAGAAATGTTACCTTATTCTCCCAGCACCAGTTTCCTTAGAAACAACTTCACGCAGTCATCCTACACTAAACCTAAAACATTCTCTTGTCAGGATCCTGGTGATAACCCATCCCACGCCAGACAATACAGGTTTGTCCTCCCTTTGCATCAGTTCATATGCAATAACTCTTCCTGTGCTAGTTTGTCTGCATTAACTTCTTTACTCTCAATAACACTTCCATGCAAATTACTTTCCATGTAACCCTACCTCTCCCAAACACCTTCTCCTTCATGGTTTTGGTTCATGAAGTAAATTACTTCTAGATAAGTAAAGATACAAAATGCATAGTAAAAGAAAAAGCCTAAAAAAAAGCCTCAGCAAACTAACACTCGCAAAATCACAGCTAAGGTGGTCTTTTTTTAAGGCTCTCAGTGCTAAGTCCTAAAAATGAACATACACAGGCTAAGAGAAATCTTGAAACAGAATTTCTGTGGGAACAAAACCAAAACAAAATTCAAAATCAAACCAAAACAAATCAACAAAAAGACACACCATCAAAACCCCCCCAATATGCATTTTGGAATAAGACTGCAAACATTATGCTAAGATCACTATGTGGTCTGTAAAGGAACGAAATTCATGCAAAAACGTTCTAGAAATACCAGCTGAAGATTCTAAGCAGCTTCCCACTTTTGAGCTGTAAAATCGTCACTTGAGAGAAATAAATGCCTGCTATATTATAAAAATATCCATAAAAAAGTTGAAGTCAATCCCAGACCAATACCTAAATTCCTATACCAGTATATATTTCTCACTGCAGTGTTCCCTACCAATTGTAATTCACACAAAATGGAATTTAGGTTACATATTCATTAATTAATTTACCTAACCTCCTTTCTTCTACCCTATTCTCAAAGAGATCTAACCCAGAGGGATCCTCGGCTGAAAGTAATGAAATCCCTTGTTCTAATCTTTCCAACTTCCAGATGGTAAAGTCTCCACCTCCGGGAAGAGGAGTGTAAATAGATTAAGCTGAAGTGACAAATTTCCCCCCATCCATACATTTACTTACACATTCACAAATTCTTAAATGAGTGGAGTCTCCAAATTTATCTGAATTTACCTCAATTATAGCTAAAATTATGTCATCTTGATGACTTTTAAAAAATGATGCAGTAAGAACACGAAGTTCCAAAATAAACTTTCAAAATGGCAGAGTTAAAATAAAGACCCATAAAAATTAAGACATTGTTTTATTGTATGATGCCATAAATTTAATATGTGACTCAGATGTTTCATTCACATTTAAGATGCACCACTTTCAAGGATAAAATTAATTCTGATTGATATGCTGGTCTTACTTTTCCATGACAAGTTCCCAGACCTTAAAAAGTGAACAATAAGTGTAGTTAAATGAAACATCACTGATCACACCACTCCTCATCAACATGACACAATATCAGAAGAGCCCAGATCTCTTCTGCTTGACCTAATGGAATATACAAGCAAGTAGAACCCTACACACTAACCAGAAGGACTTAAGTCACATACAGAGGCTGTTCACAATTCAGAGGTAAAGCAGAGTAGCATCAAGAATTCTGAAACCTAAGATCTACTTCAACATTCACAGCTAAAACTGTAGCTGCCTTTATTACTTCCAACTGTCACTGCAGAGGAAACAACTTGTCTTCTTCCGTGTCATCCATCACAGCATTA
Source organism: Trochalopteron elliotii (assembly GCA_024734555.1). Lineage (NCBI taxonomy): Eukaryota > Metazoa > Chordata > Aves > Passeriformes > Leiothrichidae > Trochalopteron > Trochalopteron elliotii. Next base: position 2,499,593 of record JANPWX010000331.1, on the reverse strand, counting down.
TTTCACTGCCAGTCAGTCTCACACTAGTTTTCTGAAAGGTAGAGAAGGGTTTTAAGAACTGCAAAGAACAATCTCACAAAACAGAGAGAAAACCACTGTTTATTTTATATTGAGATTAGACAGACTGTACAAGTCAGAATTTCCACACGTAAAAAATAAAACATATTCCTGACCATGTTAATTCTATACAACACAATCCATTGAGAGCTGTGTGAACATCAGCAACCAAGTCATTGGACCCAACTGATTAAGGTGACTGTGCTACAAAAATTGATGCTTATGACCAGCCCTACTACTACCTTCACTAGGATTCCTCCACATCAGGAAATGACATGGCCTTTGTTGGACCCTCCTTCACAGAAAACAGGCAAAGAAACAAGTGTCTCTAAAGAAAGGGTAACTCTTTTTCATCACCTCATTAGAAGCTCTCATGAAATTCTGAAATTCACGTACTGTAACTGGCACTCTGTGGCCTATTACTTGGAAGTATATGCTGCTTCTCAGTGAAATAACTGTGTGAGAATTAAAACAGTAGTAAATGTAAATTAGTGCAACAACTACACCAGGTACCCCCTTGGTCTTGGTATGAGTTTAATAATTAATCTTCACTGCTGAATAGTTAAACACAATGCATATTGTTTACAGTCATTATTCTTCTACTGCTAAACCAACATTACAACACAATACAAACTGACCAGTCATAAGAAAGGACTAATGAATATTTTAGTGTGAAATGATTCATTTTTCATGTATTTTCTAAATAGTGAGGGCACTAAGTTACTAACATATGTGGGGGTGTTACTTGGGGAGGGTGTTTGGATGGTTTTTGTGGGATTTTTATTCTGAAATTTAAACTTTTTTCTAGGGCAAAACTTCATATATATAATATCTTTAGGAACACAATATAAACTCAGCAGAAACAACTTAAAATCAACCCAATCCTTCATGCACCATGTTAGGCAAGATTTTCCACAATATTTTTCATCTCAGCTACAGATCAGTATAAAAAATAAAGTAGTGTAAAACCACAACAAAACAAAACAGAGACAAAGAGAAAACAGCCTTCCACAGGTGCTTGATGACTCCAGTTGGAATACACAGCCTTTTTTCCTCCTCTCCCCAACACCCCAGAAACAAGAGCAAGATCTTAAATGCACACTACTATTTTCATACAAATTTTCTGTTTACAGCCTGAACAAAATTAAAAGTTTTTGTCAAATACTATCCCAAGGTATATTCAAAAAATGTGACTCTTTCAAGATGATGAAAAATTACAGATTTGACAGGCAGCATTGAAAATCCATGCAGCAAGCTTCACGGGTATGCTTCCCCAAGGTTATTTGTGTGGACATGGAAATGGTATTTATGTAGAGATGGTTAATTTTACAGTATTCTAGGTTTTTAAACATATTTTCTTGCACTCAAAAATACCTCACTGAGGACTCAATGTTCTAATCTTCAGTCATTTTTACATAACCTCATCCATACACAGAGATACTCTGGGTTTTTGTTTGTAATACTGAATAGTTTTCCTGCTTAAAAAAAAAACAAACCAGAACTTCAAAAGCATTTGGTAAAATAGTGCTTTTCCTTTCCTCAAGTTTCTGGAATAAATTTACCCTTGGAAAAAGACCAGAGATGGCCTTATATGCAAACTTATAAGGAGTTATAATGCTTTTAGCAACAACAATCTTCTTTGAGAAATTCCATATATTACATCTACTTCAAATGGAAATACACCCACATTAGCTATACTAAGCATAAATAGTTTCTCTAATCTTTTACAGGTACTGCCCATCTGGGTAACATTTATGACCTTTTACTTTTTTATTAGTTATACTGGCATAGAGAAAATTCAGTTCATTCTCTTCAAGCACGTCAAAAATTTTTAATCAGAGCCTGAGTTTAATTAAAAATCTGTTCTGTTTCCCTGTGCAATTGTGCTGATAGGGATCAGCAGCATTTACCAAAGTTCAAGCAGCAGGCACCTGAAATTGCTAGATTATACATTTTTGGTGTAAGTAATATACTCATCTTTCATACAGCATGCTCCACAAAACACACAAGTCTTTCAAGGGCAACTTAGACAGAAGGTTTAGAAATACTGAGGTCATTGGAAAGCACAGTGGACCTGCAGAGAGAACATGAAGTAACTTCTCAAAAAGTAGGGTTGATCAGGTATAAAGCCAAAAAAAACCCAAGAAAAAACCCACACCATCAGGACAGAAAAACCCCAAGAAGAAGCCAAAACCAATGTGCACAGTCCACATGTGACTCCTTCAGCACATGAAAAAACTGTTCTGAACAAAATACAAACCCAGACCTAACACCCCCGTACTTGCAATTATCTTCAGATTTGCAAGTTAAGATGATTACACCATAATTATTTCTCATCAGTGAACAGCAAGGGTTTCATACTTGGGGGGAAAATCCTCGTCCTTTTTGCCTTATCTGCCAGCTATCCAACTGGCACTTTGAAAAGATTTTCATAACATATTTTAACAGTTTTATTCCCTAATCAGTTCTATCTGTTTCATTAAAACTATTAAAACCAAGAAGATGGCAACTTCAAACATTCCCCTGCAATAAAAAAGGAAATGCTAATAAAAAGCTTTTCCATTTTCCATAAATGCGACGCATATGCATAAACATGCAGAATTTACTTATAGCAACCTTACACGTTTCAGAAAGCTCTGAAATCTGCATTCAGAAAGACAAAGAGATAATCATTGCAATCTATTCAGAGTCAGCACACATTACTAAAGCAGAATGCCCCAGCAGTTCACAGAAATAGCAATAAAAATAACTACTACTAGAATTCTGCATAAAGCCAGGAAAAGCCTTCATCCTTTCCCTGTAGAAGATATTTTGTCTTTCGAAAGTGACCCATTGGAATATTAATTTGAAGTACATCAAAATTTGATAGAGCTGACAATGGACAACATAGTGAGTAAGGTTTCCTAATTAGCATGATAATGTCCATTTAAGATTTGTTCCCTCCTCTCTCTCACAAGACCAAAAATTCATTATCAAAATAAGCCATCAAATACAGCAGTTTGCAATCATGGGAGTATCATCAGCAGAGAAGGGCAATGGACCATCACACCCACACACATCTTCACCAGCCAAGTGTGGTAAGGTTCCTGCAAAATGTTCCAGTAAAACAACAAGATGCTGTGCTGAAGCAGCTCTTTCCTAGCAGTTGACCAAGAAAAAAAAAAAGACATAGCAGTCCCACTTCCCCGTTGACCAAGAAATATTTAAGCTTTCTGCATTTATTAGACAAAATTAATATCTACAGGCACTGTACTTTAATTTTCTCAAACTTCCTTCTACTTTTCCTATATTGAACCTACCTAGTTTTCTGTCTTTATCACAGACCAGAACTTGCAAATCTAAGAAAAAGGGCACAGAGGAAATAGCAAAACTAACCTTTGAACATTTAGTAAATTTTAAGTCACCAAATAAAGGGGAGGGGTTTGGGAGGGGAATGGAGGGGTGGCACAAAACACACTGTGACAATCAGCACAATACTCAATTACACAATTCCAGCAGCATCAATGCCAATTAGTATTGGCTGCTGACCCCTAATTTGATCTGGAATCCATCCACGATCTTAACCTGACTAGGACTTTGTGCACAACAAACATGAAATCTCACTGTTGCACATTTACTTTTCTGCCTTAGCATCCTAAGTTTCACTCAATTTAAACACTGAAGTAGCTAGGGGAAAAAATTACAAAGTTAACACAGAAGCACTATAATGGAATCTACTGGAGCATCTTCAACCATTTCCCTAAAAATGTCAGAGTTTAATTTTGGGCTAGTTTGGCAAACTAAAAACTAGATATATAGGGATAACATTTTAATTTAAATTAAGAAGTAAAATTAGTGCAGTAGTTTTAGTTATGCCACATAAACTGTACCATTCACTGTGAAAAACCATATTAAAGCTGCAGCTAACTGAAGGGATTTAACCTATAGAGAGGAAAAAGCAAAGCAGGTACTCTCAGAGTTTAATGCCGTGATTCCCAGAACATAAGGTATGTGTGGAACTCAGCTGCCATTTGAATGATTTAAACATCCAGACACCTCAGTAACATTTTTTTATGGCTGAGGAGATAAATGCAACAAACTCTCAAATTGCAACATCCAACAAAATTTCATTTCTGCACCTACAGGAATGATTGCATGCCTGTTTTCACCCCTGATGCAGAAAAGGTGCATATTCTGAAGGCAGCACTTGTTCTGACGTGACCACACATAGTCCAAGTGCACTCGACACCTGCACAAGCAAAAGGGCATCTCAGTTATTTCTACTTTATTTCTACTTTCTACTCTATGACTCCTTTGGAGACACACAGACAACAAGCCATGCCTTAACTGTTGTAAAATTTCTATTTGCTGTCTCAACTTCTAACACAAATTGTAGTGAGGAGCAAGAAAGTCTTGTTCTCCCCTTCTCCCCCAAACAAAAAGCAAGCTAGGAAGTTTTCTTATTCAACAGATACACAGAGGCTTCTCAAACTCATGTGGTGTTTACACTAACAGGGTGAAGGCAAAGCTGAAGACTCAGAACACATGAAACAAGTCTTGGCAGATGCACAGATGTAAACAAACAGAAAAGGCAGTAGCCTGCTCCTAGCCTTCCTGCTCAATGGAGAATCATGCAATGCATGTGACACTTGTGATTTTAAGGAAAGGTTCCTGTCATAGGATGTCTATGAAAATAAACAGTGCAGATATGCAGTTCATAAATGCTAAGCTTAAATCCATTTAGTATTTTAGGTATTTCTTTTCTATTTGCACTCAACTTACCCTCCAGTCCAAGACTTATCTCCAGCTGTATGTCCATAGTTACGACAGAACTGTTTCAGAGACTTTTATTGCCACTCTGACATGACAAGATTTGCACTGCAATTTGCTGCAGTCCATTAACATGAAGAAAGCTATCAAAATGGCTCATATGAAGTCTAACAAAATTAGCATCTCTCTTCCCAAGAAATTGCCACAAATATGGTTTAGTAACTTCCAGAAGCTTAAGAATGCTACTGTTTGAAATTATTGCACAGATGCAACATTGGAGACCATAGGGTGTAGTGCTTTGTAAATTATACAACTACCAAACAGAACAAATGCATAATTAACAATCTAGAAGCAGCTCTGGAAGCTCAGCAATTTTCTCCAAGGCCTGTTCTATGCTAAGAACAAGAAACAAACACCTTAAAAAAATCCCAAACCCACAGGCATAAGGATCAAGTAATTTTTCCATTTCACATTTAACCCCCCTTGTTCTCCCCTCTGTGTCCATATTTAGCTTTTGTCTCTGTGCTGTTTCAGCACAATAAAACATCTTAAAAAAAAAAAGCAACGGAAAGTTCTCCACTGTTACACAAAGAAATATGAGCTTGTGCTGGGATAAATCCTTTGTCAGCATGTCTTACATTTCTATGTAAAAGGGCACATTACTATCATTTAAGCTCCTCAATCACTTCTTGTGTAAGTTCACTACAGTAAATGGACTTTAACCAATCATCTGTCTATCCCACTGCTGCAGACACTAAAGACCAGTACAACATCCATTCTATGTAGGGAGCTTTTTTCAATTACCATTTTTAACTGAATGTGTGCTTCCAACCCTAAAGCATGATGATGATGGTGATATGCTGAAGAATCAAGAATCCCTTCCAAAAAAGTGTACCTCTAACCCAGAGTAATAAACAGATATCAAAACTCAAACATGAGCATTTAGATTTTTGCTCTTTGCCCTACTCTGATGGCATGTACCAGGGTGCTTGATAAATTGCTCACTCCACCCTCTTTATAACTAAGTTTACACAGAAGCCTCCGACTTTTTGAAACATCTCTTGTCTAAAAGGTTATTGCCCCTCATGTTCAGCCACCACAATGCTAAATGGGATTGTGGAATCACCACTGTAGCTTACACTGGTCTTAAGACACCACATCTTCACAAAGCTCATGTTTAAAAAAAAAATAAATTAAAATTCCAGCTAATTTTTCACACGCAGGAAACACAATATTCCAATTTACAGATACAAGCTAACTTGAGCTATTTCTACAACAAAATCTGCTCTGCTTATGCCCATGTGTCTCCAAGATCTTGTGCTCAGGATATTTAGGCAAGTTATTTGAGTAAGTACTATGGACTTCTTATAACCTTGTCTAAATCAACTTTTCTACCTTGTGGCCCTACTCCAAATCAGAACAGAGGCAGGCATGCAGAGAGGCTGCTCTCCAGCCTCTCCTTAAGCTCAAGATATCCTCAAACCTAAAGGAAACAGAAAAGACAAAGCAGAAATTAGGAAGAGACAATGTAAAGAAGAAACAGCCACCAGAACTCCCAAAAATAACCAAACTATTTGAATAAAAAGAAAATAAATTCAGACAGGAAGGAAAAAACCCAAGCAAATTTTATACATATTTCAGCTCATTATCTTTCAATCCAATATCTTCTCAGCTGAATGGCCATGAAAAATAAGATTATTCTTTTAAATTTTCTCACTGTCTTTCCAGATAGATGTCAAGTAATTCCCCCAGCTAAGGCAAGGCAGAAGAGGGAAGACCCTAAATAAAATTACAATGTAAAATTTATAAACCACTAAATATAGGGAATGAAAACAGAGAACTATGCCAGACGTATCAATTTTGCCCTGTATGAATCAGCAAACTGCAGTCATGCAGTCTGCACAAGTGTCCATGTCACACATTTCAGTTAAGCAGAATTCAGAGGAACTATTTAAAGAACTCACGAACCATACACAACACAGACACCACTGAAGGAGATCTAACCAGTTTTTTTTTTACTGAAGAATCACAGTAATTACAATAAAAACATAGTAAGATTAGCTAGATCATGGAGATTAAACACAAAAGCACACACTTTGCACTTCTGGAATGTTAACCAAATGCTTGTATAACAATACAATATAAAATGAGATGTCACAAACTACTTTGTCCTGTAGGGAAAAAAAAAAAAAAAAACCTACAGAATATGCAGAAAGAATTCCTGGAAGAGTTTTTTAACAGATTTGAACTGCACCAACCATCTCCATCAGGTCCTGGGCTGAACAACGTTACACAGCTAGGGAATTTGGTGGTTTTCAATATCAAATGATAGCAATGATAATCACTACTAAGAAATAAATAAACAAATAGTTTACCACTTTGCAGTAGTTATACACGTAACATTTTATTTCTCTGTCCTAGCAGAATCTCTTTCCAAATGTCACTGGCTCTCTATTTTCAGGCAAAGCTAATAAATTTGACCATAAAATCTGTATTTCTTTACAGAATCACACCAAGAGGTCAAGGCAGCAGATCTGACATAGGCAGTGAGCAGCAGAGGCAAGCTGGACTGCCTGCAGAGCAGAAAACAATCAAGGAAGACCAAAAAAGTGACTTGCCAATGATATTGTCTTTCACTAATCATCTGAATTGATTAATAATAAAAATATCTGTTGAACCCTGTGCCCAAATTCATTACATCTGATAGAAAAATTGCTGTGTAGCCATTCATCATACAATAAAAAGCTTTTTACTATTATAGATAATCTGTAGCATGGACTGAAATTGTTTGCAGGCTATATCCTATTTTACCCAGTCCCTGATCTTGGCTTTTATGTTCTCTTCTTTGTAGCACAGCTGGCAATACAGAATTTTGTTTTACAGTAGGGTTTTCCAAAATAACTCTATTTTATTTCATCAGAAGTGCCCCTCTACCTCTTGAGCTTTTATTTGGAGCTCAAAAACTAAAGTCAGAATTCTATAAAAAAAAAGAGATCCATTGAGTCACTCCATAAATCTGTCCTATGACCAAAAAAAAAAAAAAAAAAAAGAGCACTGGAATTATTTGCCTTGCTACTAGAAGCAGGAATTATCCAAGCAAAGGTGCAGAGAGAAAAATTCAACCAGCTTGCCTTTTTATCTACAGTAAGTTATACAAGCATAAACTCAAACTACTTTCTTACTCAAAAAACCCTGTTGAAAACAGCATTAAATAAGTCAAGAATTCCTTCTCACAATTATTCTGTTTGGAAATGAAAATACCTGACTGAAGTAGCAGTGAAACTGTACTACTTGTGACTGTCTCTGCTCAGATCAGTTTTCCCTGAGAAGGATTTCTTTAATGATTATTACTGTGGCACAGATGTCCTTCCAGAAGACTCAGCTGGGGAAGCCTCCACCTGCACTTCCTGATAACTCGTTCATATCTTAATACAAGGAAACAAGCATCAAGAAAAGTAATGGAATTGAAAACTCTTTTCCAGCCCAGACAAGCCCTTGAGTGAACACATGACCCCAATCTTTAATGATTCTCAACTCATATTAAACTGCTTGGTAAAGAGCCAAACAGGTCTGCCTCTCCTCATACAGAACATAGGGAGTATCACAAGAAGTTCCCAGGTAACAGGTTCAAAACAGAACAGAGGAATGACTTATTGACACCCCACATGAAATGCAGCTCCTACTGACAGAAAACATGGTAGCTGCAAAAACCATACAGGAGCTCAAAGATTTTTATAAGAGAAGTGTATCCATGAAACACAAATCCATAGAACACATCATCCCACTGAGACTGGGAGAGCTGACCTGAGGAGTAACCCTATATTCTAGAAAAGAGTGTCAGAGTGAAGCACGTGCAGTGAAACGAGCACCTGCTCAGCCAGCAGACCAGCAGAGCTGGGAACAACGATCCTGTCACATGTCAGGGCCCCCAGCTTTAGGCTTCAGGAGAGAACAACAGATCACACCAGCATGGCTGTTCCTCTGAAGGTGGTCTTTGTCTTGCCCCCCAAAAAAAAAAAAAAAAAGAAAACCAAAACAACCCCCCAGCAAACAAACACCATAAACAGAAAGAAACTAAGACCATTGCTGCAGCCCATCACCTCTCTAAAATTGAGGGGAAACACTGTGATACTCTCCATAAAACATTTAGCTCTCTAATTATGCCTGAGAAGATAATTTCCTTCCCCACCATTCACAGCTTTCTTTTGAAAAGCATTCAAAGAAACCAAGGTGAACTAAAGAAAGATTTTTTTCCATCCTTATTGTAATTAAAGCAGCATTAACCATTTTATCCAAATGACAAGAGGCTTCCAATGACATAACTGACTACTAATACAACATCACAAGAAGTAACATGCAATTTCAGGGGAAAAAAAAAGATGTAGTATTTAAATAGTTGAAATATGTATTCTGATATTGAAGGAGAAAAAACAAAAACAAGAAGCCCACAAGCCTTTCTTGTCATCTCAAAATTGAAAACACTTCCAGTCACTGTCAGTCACAAGCTCTCTACTCCAGAAAACAATTATGAAGAACATAACACTAAACACTGTCCAGTGCTAGGGAGAATTTTGGATGCACAGGCAGAGAAGAGTGGTTCCTATAATGTAGCTCACAATCTGTTAATCCAGAATGCAACACAAATTGCTGGAAACATGGACTTTTGAAAGCTATCCAAGAAACCCTGCAGCCTCCCTCTAGCTCAACAACACAAGCAGGAATCCCAGCAAACCATAACCAGCTTGGCTGTATACATGCTAACGTAACTTTATCCTAGAACCCTTCATCTTTGCAGTAATTATCACCCCCATAAATTAATTAGAAAAAGAAAAGAAACCAAAAAAACAACTAAATATATCACAAAAAGTACTGATTATTTGTACATGGAGTTTCAATGCCCTTTCCTTCCTAGAGGACATTCAGTTGTTTGTTGGGGATTTTTTACACAATCTCTTTTATGTTATTTCCTTATGCATACTATTGATTTCTCCAGACTGACACTGTAATTATGGTGAAACTTCCTTCTCAAAACACATTGTAGCAACACTTGTAGGCCCCTTGAAATTATGCAGACTCACTTACTTGAGGACACAGCATCAAAGAGCTCACTATATTCCAAAAATATCACATCCCTCATATTTGCAGTCTAATTTTTAAAAGAGTATGGTCCATACTGCAAGAAAAGGAAATACAGGAAGCAAAACATGGCAGAGCAGATCAACTGATTGCATAAAGATTTTCTTAACATGAGTTTTTATGTACTTGGGGGGTGAGGGGGAAGGTGAAAACAGCTCCTGTAAACCTTGTTAAACCTTGAAAGCCATGCTGGACCTGAAGACAATCCCTACCAAGTGCACTCCTCTGCTACAACTCCGTTCATGCACAACACATCACACAAAGCCAATGCTCTGTGATCAGAACTGAATGTCCCTGGTGACAGACTCAGCAACACCAGCATAGTTTTGTGCATAACACTCCAGTCAGGCTTCCAAGCACCATGAAAAAAAACAAAACAAATAAACAAAAACAATCCCCCCCAACAAATAATAAGAAAAAAAAGCACCAAACACAAATAAAACTAAGAGTTTTATCTTTCTTTCAAAGAATAAAACCAAGGTATCTGGTATCTGACATGTTTATGGGTCAGTGAAAAAAAAATTCTGAGAAAAATATCCACATTCCTCAGCACCACTGGACTTTGGACACGTACACATAAGCTTCCAGCCACAGTAAGAAACAAGACAGGGATTTAAGCACCTCACAAATAAAGAGCCCTCCTACAATTCCACCCCCTCAAAACGTTACAGCAAAACAAATGTGTCTTCTCACCCTGAGAAAAGACTGCCCTGAATCTTCCAGACTTTATCTCACAGAGAAAAACATTCAATGCTGAAACCAGACTGAGGCAGTCTGGATTAAACAGATGGCACTCTATTTAGAATAGTTTCACTGTTAATAACATGATAATGGCATTCCTCCTGGAAATCTTCTCATGCACTTCCAATATCCCTATTAACAAAACCCTGAAACCCAGAAGTAAATTTCCAGCAAAATACATTAGAAAAAGGCACTACAGTCTATCCAAAAATTCTGCTGGCATCATGCTGTAATATTTATTCTCGTGTTAATAAGAGTATCAAAAGTTAATATAACAGTTTGTCTTCTGCTAAAAACAAACAATATTGTATTATATACAACTGGGGAATAATTTAAGTCTTTATAAGTCACTGACTGTGTAGTTAACTTTTACCAGTCTCCTTTCAGATGAAGTAGACTATGGGCTCAAGTTAGATGAACGTAAAAATAATTGTAATTAACCAGATACTAAGGCAATTGACACTTTACAGTCACACAGCCACACATGCAAAACGCCGAGCTCCCGACACAAGCGCTCAGTGAAACCAAGTCACCACCTCACTCAAGAGGCAGCTACAAGAGGATTCTCCACTTTCACCTACCTTTCTGTGCACTTCCAGGATGTCGGGACGTCTCCCCACTTCTCCTACGGAAACAAACATCAATGTTCTTTTAGGACA
>JANPWX010000331.1:2465552-2487878 GCA_024734555.1 Trochalopteron elliotii | reverse complement strand
GGCGGCGGGGGTGGGAGCGGGGGTGGCTGTCACGGCGGGTTGTGCCCTCCCTGCCCCGCTCCGTCCGACCTCTGGGCACAGTTTGTGCGGGTTCTGCTGGCAGAGCGCGCCCCGCCGGTGCTGCAGCGCAGCCCGCTGGCCGCGGCCGGTGCGTGACAGGGCATAACCTCTCTTATAAAAGGTCAATGAATATTGGTAGGAGAGAGGCCTTGGGTTTCTGTCACAGGGTTGGAGCCTGGAATCTAATTTGGGGGGAGCTTTTCGGGTAATGACAGCGTTAATGCTGCTCTCCAAGTGTCTCATTGAACGAAATCTCTGCTTGCCTTCACGGCCTGGAGTCATCTTCAAGAATTACAGGCTTTGAAGCTGTGTCCTGCTTTCCAGTCAATTTTCTAAAAGTTATGGACAGTGAATCTGTTCTTTGCTACCTGATATGTGTTAAAATGGGAAACTTTAGCCCAAAGAAGATGCAGGTGCTTTGTCAAAATGGAGCCTCAAAAGCTATCATTTTCCAATCCTTTGTGATCTCGCTGAAAATGTTCAGCTTCACGTCTGTTTTTAAAGAGAAACTTAGTATTTTTATAGTTCTCCAAGGTGTATGTAAACAGAGCATACATATTTCAGCCTCATCAGCAATGGCTCCTTGTCCATGCATCTGTCCTGGCCCTGTTGAATGCCACAGTTATATCTGACTGAACTGGAGACAGCTGAAAAGGAGCTGAGGAGCCAAGTCTTTGTTTTTCTCAGGTTCTTCTGGAAACCATTGGTTTTCTTACACTCTTTTCTGGCATAGAAGGTTGGCATAGCTGCTCCATGACTGTAGTGACTTACAACACAGTAATGCTGAGGTTTGCTTTACTGCACATTTTGCTGTACTGTGTGTGACCACCAACCTCTGAAACACAGCACCAAGACCCTTGGCTCTTTGTTCTCTGTTTCTTCTTGTTGCCTGTCTATTTTTCCTGTAAGGAGATTGTTCTTTGCAAGAGTATAGAAATAAGATGATGCTCTCTGCAGAGTAACAAAGACCTTTTCCTCCAGGCATGGGGCATGGGAGTGAGCACGGCCATGGCCACGGCCATGACAAGGTGGAACTCCCCGACTACCGGCAGTGGAAGGTGGAGGGGACTCCCCTGGAGGAGGTGCAGAGGAGACTGGCCAAACGGGGCCTGAGGGATCCCTGGGCTCGGTGAGTGCAGGAGCCCCAGAAATCATCCTGAGGTGTCATCTGGGGCCATCAGCCAGACCTTGTCATTGTAGGTAATTCTTTTTTCAGTAGAAACAGTGAAAATTAGTCACAATTTCAGTGAAGTTGTTATTTACAGTTTTTGCGTGAAGGTCCCACCTGGCAGCACCTTGATCAGTCTCCACGTTTTGTAAGGCAGCCTTGCACTTTGTGGTGTTTCATGCTGACACAGACCAGCGTGAAACCAACCCCTCATTCACCAAAATACCTGTGTAGTATTAGGTCTGCACATGGGAATAATCCTGTCCTTCTCTGCAAAGAGATTGTGTGCTCAGATCCTGATGAAGGAGATGGAACTTGCACTGACATTCTGAGTAGGAATAGCATTCCTCATATACAGCAGGAGGCTTTTATTTGAAGAGAAGAAATGTACACGTATACAGGGTGGAATTGCATTAAACTGAGAATGACATTATGGAGAATCAGCTTTTTACTTCTCGTGCTACCACTCTACAATAAATATCTCCCCCTTTTTAGATATTTAGGCAGCTGTTGAAACAGGGCTTAATGTATTTCTCCCATCGTGAATTATGCAGCACTTGGTTCAACCACCCTTTCATCTTGAGGAATAAAAATACTTGTGCTGAGTAGTCTGGTCCTTCTGTAAGGGAAAGGTTGCATGAGCAAACTGTTGCAGGAGTCTTCACAGGAAAGGCTTTACTTTGAATCACTACAAGAAAAATGGAAGAGCAGATAGGTAACTTGTTAAAAAGTTGCTTCATGCTATAACCTGTGGAGGGATTTGAGGCTGACAGCATTCTTTGGAATAGTTTAAAGATGTAAGCAAAAAGTAAGTCATACTTTTAATGATGATAGGAATCATTTGAATTATGAGCCCTTAATGAACTTTCTAGGCCTGTGTCACATTTATCTTGCGTCTATTTCTGTGGAGTGCAAGCAGAATAAGCTTTGTTTCAAACAAAATTGTTTTCAGCAAGCAATAGGCTTGTTCCCATTAAAAAAATATATGTACAGTTTAATATTGGAGGTTTAGTGTAAATTACCTTGACCATTAGTGCCTACACTTCCAATTTCAGGAAGTGCTGCAAAACAACACAGTGGAAAAGACACTAATATTTGTTGCTCCTCCAAGATAAAAGAAAATTTTTGTTTCCCTAGTAAAAGAAGGGGATTGAGCCAATCATATCAGGGGTCAAATAAGGGAAAAAGTCAAACCCAAAGCATGAAATTATTCCTTCTGGACTTTTAGAATTTTTTATAGTTAAGCATTGTATTGTGAAACAGAAAGTGTCTCCACAGTAGGATGAGCTATGTCTGGATTTGACTGTGCTACATATTGTCTAGTGCAGTGACTAGCCTATAGTTAGTCCAGTGCAAGTGCTAGTGGGCTCTGATTTGTTACAGAGTAAAAACAGCAGAGTACAATTACATGACTTCGGGAAGGTGGTTCTGTTCCTATAATTGTGTTGTTTGCTGGCAGTACTTGTATCACCTTCATCATTCTTTAATTCATATATATATATGTATATATGTATGTATGTAACAGAATTACTAAAGTGATTTTAATTCACCTTCTTGTTAATTTGTATCCCAGTGGCTCCACTGATCTTTTTTCCTTTGGTTTCATTTTCCTTTCTAGTAATGAAGTCTGGAGATACCAGGGTGGCTTTGCAAGACCTATCACCATAACAGAAATCTTTACCAGGGGATTCAAGTGGGGAGCTGCAGCTTTTGTCATAGCTCTGGGCATTGAATATGCACTGTTTCCTCCAAAGAAGAATGGGGGCCACCACTGAAGATCAACTATGACAACTTAATACTTACTATTCATAAGCTGAAGCCCACATAAGCCTGCTGCTCACTCTGTACTTACAACATGCATATTAAAGTCCATCACAGACAAACCCGTGTTTCCTTGATTTTTGTTTTACTTTTGTGGAAGGTTCAAACAACATGGCCAGAGCAATTTAACTGGCTTTGATCTGGGGGAAAAAAAACCCAACCCAAATGGCTCTTGGGTTTGCTGTACTGTCCTTTATATCAGACCACCTCTTTCCAAGCCCTGCCAAGATTCTGTTCAATGAAACTGAGAGGTTTGTTGCTTTTAAGAGAAAATTTGTACCTTATTTATTACAGGTTTAACAGCTATTATTACCCAGTAAGTGGTAATGAATGACTTGTCATTTCTTAGACATGTTTGTTACTATTCGCTCTTAGTCTCTAAATAAAAACAAATATTAACTTAAAGCTTTAAAACCAACTCCAGACTGCCTCAAAGTATATGAGAGCTTACCAAAGCTTACACTTTAACATATTGAACAGTTAATTAGCCTGGCAGACACCATGCACCAGAATAATCTGCTGTGTAATATCCAGACATCAAAAATTACATTGCTGCCAGAAGTAGAATAAAATGTTTAACTCAGCAATAACTGTACCTTATCCTAAAATGTCTTCCACCATACTTGACTGTAATGTGAAAAAAGAGAAAAATTTTTTCCTTTGCTCTGGTGTATTTATAGTTTTATTTATTTTTAGATCTAGTCTCTTTTAGCCAACTGTTTTAAATGTCCTGGTTTTCCTTACATTATTTTAGCAGTTTCTGGAGTGCTTTAAGAATGCCTGGATTGAAGACTGTAGCAGAAAAGGACCTGTGGCCAGTATATGTCCTCTGCAGTACCAGAAATTATAACTGTCAGAATATTCTACTGTAAATTTTGTTATGCCATTAGTAACAAAGTAAGGAGGATATATTATGTAGTTTTTCAATCCAAACAACAGGACACATGTCACTAAAATGAAAAGCAAAATTAGACAAATGAGAAATGGTAAATGCCACTAAACAATTACACAGTACTTCCATGGTGACGAAATTGAAATTTTTAAACAGTCCTGTCACAAATTGCAAGTTTACAAAAAAGTTGAAGGTCCTACCAAAACATGGCTAAAATGTCTTTTTTAAAACATATATATTCACACACAATGCTTCTGAGTGAGATTATAATAGAGCTTTATTTTTAGAGCCAATAAACATCTGTTACTGTGTGAGTGCAGATGTACTGTTCAGTGAAGTTTGTCATCTTTGTATGACAGTGCTCAAGGCACTGTTCATAGTGCAAACACTCATTGTAGTGAACTCTTGCCTAATCCTTTCCTCAAACATTCCTATCCAGTTGCATTATTCCCTGAAAAACAAACCAAGAACCTAGGTGCAAGGTCTGTTGCACAAAACATTCCTGTTGTCCCTTAGGTCCTCTTACCCAAAATACACATTTTCAAAGGCTGGTACTCACTGCTTGTTTTCTATTTGGTTCCAAGACAACTTTCTAGGGAGTACCAAATCTCAGATGGTTGTTCGGGAAAACAAGTAACACAGTTAATTAGTATAATGTTAATAATCATTACTGTGTTACTAATGTTAATAATTACATGCCACAGAATCAGTCTTTTTAAATGGTATAAGCCTGCCACTTCACTGATATAGCAAATATATCAAGCATATTCAGTTAGACTAGACTAGTTTTGGTAAAATTTATGCATTTGTGAATTAAGGTGGTATCATTTGGTGAGGAAGCATACGGGAAGCATACAACTTAATAGCCAGATGGCAGCCACTGCCCTAAATTATTGTCTTTAATTTATGAGGAACATCTTTTGCTAATCTTGTAGAATATGTCTCATCATTGTTACACATACAATACTCATAAAGATTTTCTTTCACGGGTATAACAATACTGACCCTGCCTGGGGAGGAATATTTCCTGTGTATTAAAATAACAGTACCAAATGTGTCTTCACTGTAACCATAGCAATGTCTGTCCTTATATTAAAACAGCCTTTCTACCAGCATAGATATTTTTCAATGAAAAAAACAGGTCACAAACAGCAGTGGCACCAGCAGGGCAGAAAGATACATGATTGTAATACCAGTCAGGAAGTTCTTTTTGTATCATAAGGTTTGAAAAATAAAACTGATGATGCTCCACTTTCTGAAATGCAGGTGGAACTCTGTATGGAACAGATCCAAGGAGAAATTGTGCATATTGATTCACAGTAGGTAGCTAGTTTCCTTCTGAATCAGCTACATATTAATATCAGGGATACTGTGATAGCCTTGAATGATTGCTATTACAGTGGGAGCCTGACCATACAATTTCAGTAAGAATACAAGTATTTTTTCAGAACATAGAGCTGCCACTTGATACAAATGTGGGCAAATATTTTCTGTCTCCTTTTTCCCTGCAGTTCCAAAGGCAGTGTGACTCTTCATGTGAGCTATCCCAGAGTACTGCGCTTCCGCTGCTCTATTTTTAACAGCGCCAAAAAAAGTGACTCACTGTTTCATAAATGCTTTGAAATCCATTGAGCTGGAAGCTATTTCTGTCTGATTTCACCATATATGGAGATGGCTTTTGTCTAGTTCAGCAGAAAAATTTTAGATTTTAGGCCTTTTGGAGGGCAGCTCCAGTTCCGAGGCTAGCATCCCGCAGTTCATGAAAGTTGGTAGTTAATGTCAAGGGAATAGCAACGCCCAGTTTTCACCAACAAGGCGTTACGCAATATTTACTTAAGAATATACAACGGGAAGCATACAACTTTCACACAGCTGTAAATGATCCTCACAGTGAACAAATTCAGTGAGACATGAGCCATAGTAGGGGTTACGGCTGAACTCCCGCCAAAACACGTGCCCACACTGACCGCAGGACTAACCGCTCACCGAAAACCCTGCTACTACTTCATAGCTCGCAGGGCCAACACAGAGCCGTTCCGCCTGTCCCCAACCCAGCAGCAGGACAAAAACACAGCCTACAAACGCCTGTGCACATGCTGAACTCGGGACCGCGCCGCCGTCACGGCCTCCCCTCACGGCGCTGCCCCCGCCGCAATGCCCGCGCCCGGCGAAGGTGCCGGGACGCGCCGCAGGCCGTGTCCCGCCTCCATCGGGCGGTTGTGTTTGTTCCGTCCCGAGTGCCGTCTGCAGCGCTACAGCCGGAAACAAAACTAAAACCACCATCCTGTCTCGCCCCCCCGGCCCGGCGCTGGGCAGCCCACGGGCCGGTACCGCCCCACCTCCGCCCTGCTCCAAATGCCGGACCTGGCTGCCGTAGAGACCTCCCCGAGGCGTCTGGGTGCGTTCTACCTTCTCCCCCTCCTTTCCCTCACACTTCCCTTCCCATCCTGCGCTTTCAGTAGAGGCGGCCCAAGGCCCCGTGCTCCGGCGTCGTGTCCCCGGCTCTGCTCACGGGGGAGAGGCGAGAGCCGTCCGGGGCCTGAGCTCGGCCTTGGCTCGTGGCGAGAACCGAAACCGAGTGTGATTTAAAATGACGTACTTTGAAAGATTACTGGAAATCTGCGTAAATCACGTTTAGTAGTTGGGGATTTTTTGTTTACTTTTGGGTTGGGGTTTTTTTTGTTTGTTTTTTGGTGGTTTTTGAGGGGTTTTTTTTGGGGGGGTGTTGGGTTGTTTTTTTTTTTTTTTTTTTTTTTTTTTAATTAGGAGGATTGGGATGTTAAAACAAATTAGCCTGGTCATACTTGTTTACATCGGGAGAAAGCTATTCAAGCCTAGCAAGAAATGCCATGGTTCCCGCGGAAATTCCCTGGATTTCTGAGTACGTTGCACTAGTCCTGTTAGAGGGCGTAGGGCAGTGAGCAAATAGGGAAATTCGAAAGCTGTGGAGCGTGCTCTGCACTTTGAAAAATGCCAGATTGGCCTTGGCTCCAAGTGCAGTCTCTTCAAACAATGCAGAGCGGAGAAGCACAAAACACAGCCGGCGCCGCCCGGAGCCAGGTCACCTTCCAGTCTCTCCTTCCAGCACGGGATCTTCCACATGAGCTAGTCTTGTGAAAGAAAGATAATTTCCCAAATCAGAACGACAACCACTGCTGTCATACCCTGGTTTTGTTGCTGCAAAGATGACTGTGAAAGGTTCAAGATACAAAATGCCAGCAAAGAGTTAACTGGAGCCTTGTGCGTGTTTGTGTGATATTTTAGTATGTTATTTCCTGCTCCTTTGCATGGATGTTTTTTTAAAAAACCAACTAATTAGACATGCGCACGAACACCAAAATTATTGAGGCAGCTTTATCTCTGATGACTATAAACTTCTTTATTTTGTCTTAGAAGATAAGCTGATTTTTCTCTTCTCTTTGTAGAGAATTTACATTCAATAAGTCATGTTGCAGAGTCCAGATAATCAAAAGCCAGGCTGCTGGGTTTATGTTGTGATTAGTTTTTTTCTTTAACTTTTGCAGCTATGATAACTGTATCTGTGATGTTAAAAAAGTGGTCATCAGATGGAAGAGTGGAGCATGATGCCCTTTATCTCCTATGGCGGAGTGGATCTGGCTAAGATGCACACACACGGACTGTATCAGGCTTGCCCTGGTCCTGTGACATTCCTGCTATCAAAATATGGGCACATGGCTTTGGGATGCAAAATTATAAACTTTCAGTTTATACTAAAAAATCACTTCCCCTCTTACTCATTCCCCACGCAGTACCCAATGAATGTATGTGCACAGCTGGTTTTCCTTGGAGCTAGATCATCATTCCTGGTTCACTGCAGTCATACAGAACAATGACCCTTGGTCATTTTCTTTTGTTTTCCCACCCCCGTAAATTTAGGATGTAGCCCCCCCCCCCCCCCCCAGCAATTTGTGATCTTGATATTTGTCCAACAGAGAATGAGTTAATGTACTCACTGGAAAATCCTGGATGGAAACCAATGTGTGCTGGATCTGGATCACTGATTTGGCAATGGTCAAATGCCAGTTTTCTAGTGTTCTTGTGAACAGATTTGTATACAGGTAACATAATTTCAACACTGAGAGTATAACCAGCATTTTTTTATAATAAGCATGTGATGTACCATATATAAAGGAAATTCACAAAAGAAGATGACTCATATGTGTGTTTTAAAGGCAGATTATTTTTAAGTTAACATATGAATAGTCATTTTGCATGCCTGAAATTCCAACTCGCTAGGAAATTCCTCCCCAACACACACCCTCCCCCCTCTATTTTCTTAACTAGTTTTAAAAGATTAGATAAAAGTCAACTGGAGTAGTTAAAAAGTTTTTTTGCTATTTCCAAAAATGACCAAAGGTTTTAAAATTCCTGTTTCACTTTAGAGTTAAACTATGACTTCAAGTTCTTTTGAAAGTCCCAGCTGAATGTACCAGGGAGATTCTTTCATATGAAGATGCTTTGTGCCTCCCCCTTCTTGACTGCATTATGTGACGAAAACAGTGTCATTCTATAGAATTCTCACAAGTGTTTTTTGCTAGATTGAAAATAAGTTAGCAATAAACATGCTTTTCTTCTGATAGAAAACTTTCCAAAACACATTACAGTGCATGAAGGGTTCCTGTGTTTTAGATGAATTTATCTCATCTGCTTAATTATGGACACAATGTGTGACATTTTTGATTGTAACTTCCAGAATGTGTAACAAAAGGAAGAAAATGCTGTAAAATGATATTATTCAGGTGCTAGAATCTTTTGGTATATTAGGCTTTGAAGTTGAATTGGCCTTTGCTTTCCAATATGGTTTAAATAAAACTCTGCAGTATAGTGATCAAACTCTGTGGATAGACTAAGATTTGTCTTTAGGTTTGCTCATCTGCCATTTCTCCATGTATGTAATGGAGGTCAGAGGAGGTTAGATAGAATTTCCATAGTTGGTGGCAATGGAAATTGAGCACAGCACCCTACTGATTTTGTTAATCACAAGGCTGGGGGCTTTTCTACGTTTGAATTTTTATTCCAGTTTTCAGTATGATGGTACATGAATGTTCAGTGAAGTAAAAGGTGGTCTGTGGCTTATATATAACTTCAGAATTAACCACCTTGCATATTTAAGGTTGGAGTATTTTCTTTGAGTGGCTTTTCAATCCTTTTGAGCCTGGAGGGTGTGTGTGGAAAATACTTTTAACCCCAGACTGGAATCACTTTAAATTATTCCAAATTATTTAAATGATTTAAATGTTAATAATAAGAAAATCCACACACTACTGAATTTACAGATAATTGGTGTTTTAAAAATTACATGTTATATTGTTGCTCAGAAAAGGGCAGAGCTTTTGGAAATACTTAATCTAGCACTCATCGGCAAGCTGATGACTTTTGTTTCACTTCCTTTGGAATGTACAGACTCATGTTAAGGTAATTTACTCTAAAAAGAACTTGCATATCTTTCTGATTAGTGTGACTTTCCAAGTACTTTTAGTTTTGTAATGAACAACTGGGAGAATCCCCTGAATAAAGGATATCTGTGTAGTGTATGTTGGAGCATTAGTTGAAAGTGAAATACTTCAGATAAGAGAGTTAACTGAACTTGTCCTGCAGATCACTGATTTATTGCCTTTTAATTCTCTCCCACAGAACTGCCCTTGCAAAAATGCATCTAGTTAAGAATGAACACAAAAGAAGTGCTGTGGTAGACACAGGCTTCATGTCATGCTGGTTTCCTGTTTAAAAAACAGAAGGTTGGCAATTTTAAAGAAAGAGCAACAAAGTGATGACCAGGTGCCAAGTGCCAGCTTTCCTTATTCATCAGATTCAGGAGGAATTGGATAAAGAAGAAGAAGAGATGATGGTTTTCCTGTGCCGAGACCTTGCTCCTGATTTGGCCGGTGCTGATCTCAAAGAGATCTTGGTGGCTTTGAATGAGAGAGAGAAACTGACTCCTGTTGGCTTGTCGGAGCTGTTGTACAGAGTTAAGAGGTTTGACTTGCTGAGGAGGATCCTGAACACTGAGAAAGAAACAGTGGAAGCTCACCTTGCCAGGAGTCTCAGACTTATCCCTGATTACAGGTAATATATCTATTTCTGATTTCAAAGCTACACTGTCTTGTTCAAAATAAGTGGTTTGCTTTTTTCCTTTGTTTGGGGTGTGGGGGGGGCAGTATGGGTGAGGTTTTTTAAATTTATTTTTTTAATACTTCACAGATTCAGAGAATATTTATTGAAGGGAGAAGAAAAGCAGAAAAGGATGTTATATCTTGAGTTATAGTTAAAAAAATATGTCAAATTTAGTCCCTGAATTAAACTTTAGTATTTTCTTACTAGTGATGGCATTAGAAGCATCTGTATTTAAGGAGCTTGTGTGTTTGTGAATAAAATCAGTGATGTTTGTAGAGTTCTAGAATAGCAGCTAAAAAAGACACTTTAAAGGAATATCATTGGTTAGAGATATTTTCTTTTCTGGTTTGCTTTGGGCATGTAGCCATGTGGTATAGCTTTTCCCAAGGGACCTCTCTCTTACTCGTTTTACTCTGTTAGTTTTGAGAGGCTTAAATTAAGAAATTCCAAAAATTATTTTCTTTGAGAGACTTTGGAAAGAAATCCATGTACTCATAAGGAAGATTTTGCTGTATTAAATTCTCAGTAAAATAAAAACCCTGTAACCAATAGGTAAAAAAGTTAAGGATGTGTTCTGTTGTCTCATTCTCTCACTTCATCTGTATTAAACATTAAGGAAACTTCTGTTTTCCTAACAGTGGCTATTACATTGTCAGTCTGAAAAACACCATTGCTGCAAGAGGAGGTATTTTATAATTGGATCTTGAAACAGGGTAGTTTTTATACCTGTTTATTAGTTAGAAATGGTAGATTAAGACTGGAACATGGAGAGAAGTTGAATAGTTGGGAAAGGGAGGAATCTTGCTGCAAGCTAATCTTTGAGAAATATCTCAACTTTATTCCAGGGTGCTAATGGTAGAGATAAATGAAAATCTGGAAAAAGACGAAGTGGGTTCTCTTGGTTTTCTACTCAGAGATTATGCACCTCGTATGAAAACAGCAAAAGATAAGGTATGTTTTCCTGCTGGCATTCTCCTCTGGAGCAAAGACATCAAAGTGAAAAAATAAGTAGCTAGACAGCAAAGGAAAGGAGACAGTACTGCTAGGAGTATTGAGGCAGGCTATTTCATTTTGTTGATTTTCAATTCAAGGAAAGAAGTATGGAAAACTAGTAAAAACATAAAGAGGGACCAGTGCTTGTTACAGTGTATGGTGGTTGAATTAACTTCATGGGCAGAAGGCATTTTACAGAAGTCTTTCTTCAGTATTTCTGACCTGAAAGTTCATGTAAGGATGATCTCAAACCAATAACCATTTGAACTGTATCTTGAAATACAAGGTCACTTTTTGTTTGTGCTCTGCTTCACTTACAAAAGAACAGATATATTGTAATTATGTCTTTATACCTTTGCATTCTGAATATTTGTATTAAGTCCTCTGAGAAAGCAGAAATTCAGTAGAGAGGATTCAGAAACCTTGACCACTGTGCAGAGAAGACTGAAGATTTCTGTGTTCTTCCTTTGAGAGATTTTTTCCTTTTCTATCTTCAGTTAAAGAGGCAGAGAGGCCCTGAAAATTTCCCAAAGCTCTTCTTGCCTCTTGCTGTGTGGTATGTGAGGTGACATTCCCAGTGCCTGGCTTTTTAGCAAAAACAAAATCCAAAACTGTTTCCTCAAAAATTTAAGATTGATTTTTAAGAATATCACTTTCTAGTTTCTGTTACTCTTGTGATAATATCAAGGAGTCATATGTCTCTCAGATAATTTTCTTAGAAGAAATCTCTAATTTTTTTTATAGCCTTTATGACCTCTCCGTGGTATTTTCTGGATTGCTTTGTTACTTTGGGTAGAGAAAAAATTACTGATGTATTTGGGTTTCTGTTGCTATTCTAGAGTTTTCTAGCTCTTATAATTGACCTGGAGAAGCTAAATTTGGTGGCTCCTAATCAGCTGGATTTGATAGAAAACTGTTTTCGAAATATTCACAGGATAGACTTGATCAGGAAGATTCAGAAGTACAAAGGTAAGGTGCTCTTTTTGCACTGGTTACTTTTGATAGCAACAATCAGATGTGCTGAAGATAAAACTATGACTTACAAATAAGGACATTTGCATTCTTCATAGATTTAGGTTTTTAAAACAGTTGAAAGATCATGGTGTAATTGTGTTTCTGTTAAATTTGCAGCTTCGCTGTGCTCCGTTCATTCTCAGCCAGTATATGTAAATGCTCTTCAGGCCTCTCTCCCTAATCTCAGTCTGATTGATCCTCCTTATCATTCAGGGGTAAGTAAACAAGAAGTGAGACAAATCTTTTATTTGTCAATATTGCCAGACTTTAAAAGGAGATCCATTTTTCAGAGCCTGAGGAAGGAGAGATGGCTAGTGACTAAAATATTGCTTGGTTTATTTCTGTTATTCCTGTTATTTGCTGAGTTTAGGGTCTGATTTAAATCTTCTGACTGAGAAAGATGCCCTTTAAAGGACTTCTGTGAATTTTTTCCTATTAGTTCAACATACAAAATCTCTATCCTGAAAGTTTTTTTGTACTACACTGTGGAGTGAAAAATTTTGCTTTTACTGTTCTTTGCAAAACATATTCTTCTTCTTTGTACCTCTGGGCCTTTCAGGGAAAATAGCTTTTATTTTTGAAGCTGAAAATTACAGCTTTTTTAAAGATTTTTTAGGGGTTTTTTTTGTGGTTTATTTTAAACTCAGTTTAACAAGGTATCTCAGTATCTGAAAAGTCATTAAATCCTATTGCATGCAGTATTCTTTATATTTGGGTTAGCTCTGATATTGTATTAGTATGACCTTCTTTGAAGTCTTTAACCTTGCTAAATTTGATGAGATTAGTCATGTGTTCAGTAAACATGCAGCTCCCTGCTGCTGTAAGGAAACAAAGTTCACATCGTCAGAAGCTTTTCCTTGCTGTTCATGACAAGCTGGTGATTTTTTTTTTTGAGGAAGAGGAGCAGTTGGGTGTTTATTTTATTTGTCTGTGCTCTGGGTAAGTTTTTTAATCTGTTATGTTGTAATTTTATTTAGCTGATAGAAATGAATCAAATACTCTTTTATTGAGAAAGAAATATTACAGTGTTTTATTTTGCAACATGTTTGTTAATTCTTGAAGGAGAATAGGAAAATTATGCCTTTTTCTTATTTCAGATTCAGAATGCAAACACAGAAAATTTGCAAAATGGATCATGTCATAGTCTGGGTAAGAGCATTTTATCTAAGTTCTGATAATCTAAAATGATGAATTTCATTACATCAAAAAGACTGTTGTTTTATAGCTGTGTTCATGGCTAATCCTGTTAATTACATCAGGAGCAGAGAGTATTTGATACCTCTCAGAACTGAGCCTGGCCTTACTGTTTGGTATTGTATTTGCTTTGCTTGTGCTGCCACATCTTAAAACATTCTTAAAAGTTCTAAGCTTCCACTGTCAAAACTTCCTAACAGAATAAATACTTTATTAGTAAAACCATGGTAGCCAGCTCTGGAGTCCTGTGTAGTGCAGTTCTGCCCATTAACTCTGGAGTAGGAAGTTTTTGTGTCAGTTCAGCAGTGAACTCCCCACCAGCCCAATCAGGAAGTTGTGCATTGAACACCAGGTTCTTTCCATGTGTGTTGTGTTTTCTTTGGAAACCCCAAATACCTCTCAAATATGGTGGTTTTTAAAAGTAGTTGGCTGAATTCTTTCAGTGTAAAAGAGATTTATTGTTTCTTCTAGTCCCGAGCAATGTAGAATGAAATCCAGATAGCATTTTAGAGGTGAATAATTTAGGGATTTTTAAACTTCAGTAGCACAGGAACCAAGAGGTCCTGATGAGTGAGAACTTTGCTGAAGTAGATACATTCTTCTTTGGAACTGATCTGGTGACAAATATCACTGGTACTTACATGCTGAGATTACTTCTGTATGTTTTAACTGCAGCAGAACCAGTTCACATGTCCATTCAGGAGTCAGGATCAGTGCCACACAAGGTATGTGATTAGGTATATGCATGTAAATAAATATAACTTCTGTGAGTATTTACCTTAGTTTTCTTTGTATTTCATTTTGAGATTTCCTTGAGTTGCGTGCAGACAGAACAATGGGTACATCCTCAGCCATAAACAGGTTCTGTGAATTGTTTTTGCAGAATATATTTTAAATACAAAATATTTGCTGCTGCTCTGGAAGCAGCAGTGTGCAAAGTGCCCACTGTATGTAGGATGTGCACACAGAACTCGTACATTTATTAGTGGAAGCCAAGTTAAAAACTGTTGGAGTTCAAACCTCTCTTGCCACAGGCGTTAGAAATCACAGAGCTTCTTTGCATGTAGTAAGTTTTGTTCTTAATTACCTCCTCCCCCTTGCTCTCCAGGCAGAAGACTTGCTTGGGTATTACTGGTAAGAATGGCCAACTGCTATTTTCACTAGTTCTCCTGTAGGTCAGGAGCCAGCCTGTAGCAAACTGATTTGCTTCAATCAATTCTCTTCAGAGGGGAGAGGACTTGTGATAGAGTCATTATGGATTATTTAGGAATAAGGAGGTTGTTCCACTAAATAAGGAAATAAATTTTCTGATTAGCAGTGCTTGCTTGCACACCTGAAGAACACAAAAGTTCTCTACTTTTATTGTGTTGGCAGTAGAAGCTTGTACAGTTTTAGTCCCTGTTTAAGAATCTTTATGGTAGTGAGATTGTGTAACACAAGGACACAAAAACTAAGCCTGTACTAGAAATAGAGGGAAAAGAATCATTAGTCCTTTTCTCCTAATTTTTTGTTGTGTAGATAAGACACATTACAACTCAGTAGAAAGATTTCTGCTAGCTACTTGATGGAAAACAACAGAATGTTATTTAATAGATCTGATATAAAATTTGAGAAAATAATACAGTTTAAAAGCTGAGAAAGTGATGTATTAACTTTGTAATTGTTCTTTCACATTTCTCAGATGTTTGATGATTCTTACAGAATGCGAAGTCAACCTTTAGGAATGTGCCTGATAATAGATTGTATTGGCAATGACACTGGTAAGTCTCTGGAATTTGAAGTCCTTTAACTTGATAATCTCAGACAATTAGAACAATTTAGTATAAAGAATATAATGTACATTTAACAGCCAGCTTAGGGGAGTGTTGTCCCAATCATTTAATCTACCATTTCTAGTACGACTTCTAAAGCAAAGAGTTGGAAGGGCCAACATCAAGTTAAAGCCAGCTGTCCTAATTATTGGAGACAATGTTTGGTTTTTTGGTGCAGAATCTCTGAATGAAAGAACTTGGAAAAAGATAGACTAAACTTTGGGAGGGACAAAAAGGATGTTCAGCAGCCAACAGAAAAATTAGGCTTACAGCAGTCATACAGTCATACAGCAGATTATTGGCAGAGATGGTTGTGTTTTCTGCCAGTTAACAAAACCAAAACCAAAGCTGTTGTGGAGTTGAAGTGCAATCGTATTGGACAGGAGAGATTTTGAATAGTCATGAGGCCCTTTATTAATAATGCACCTGGGCTTCTGTCCTATCTTGCACAGTTTAGTTGAAAGTGTCACCACAGCTGTCAGTGTAGTCACTGCCATGGCTGAAACGTGGGGGTTTCCTGATTGCCTTTGTAGAATCCTAGAATTAGACCTTTGCACAGTCAAAAACACCCCTCGCTCTTTAATTACTGTGACACGTGAGGCTAAAAATAAAAATGAAGAGAGTATTTGCAGTCAGTTCTGTAATAGGCTGGGAAGTGTAGGGGAAGGAGAGGCTTTCCAGGCATATCTTTTGGTTTTCTCCCATGTAATGGTCCAGCAGATGAACTAACTTAAAATTGCTGATGTAGCTGAAGGGCAGTGGTTGTGGAGCTCACAACCAGTATCTCAAATGTATCAGTATATCATCTGTATCTCAGATGTTTAAAGTCACCAGTGCATTGTCAGCATTTAACATGACAGAAGGCAAGACCTGCACTGAAATGCAGTATGGTGCTAGTGAGATTCAGAGGAGACAGGGCACACAGCATTGCTTAAAGGAATTTGCTAGAAAGGCAGAATAGTTGTGCCACACTATTCTGAAGTCTGAGTCCACTGAAGAAAAAGAAGAGGGCAGGGAAAGCATTAGAAATTGTATCTGTGGCATCCATTAGAATCTGTAGCTGTCCCAAGATTTAATCTCAGGAAGGCAAACCAGTAATAGATACTGTAGGATCAAGAATTGCAACACTTTATAATGCCCAGTGTAAACAGCATGAATTTATCAAATGCTGATAAAATTCAAACTGAAATGCACCTTGCTGTTTTGTAAATAGCTGCTTTTGACTTTTCCATTTGGAAATTAGTTTTAGTCCTTACGTTGTAAAGAATGAGGGGAGAAAAGGCTAGTGTTTTATGTAGAATGAAGATGCTGAAAAGTCAGTGGAGGTTTGTTGAGAGATGGCTAATGTTGAATGTTGGTAGTTTCTGATCTCAGGCTGCAGCATGTAATGCTGGGGTGTGTCTTGCCTTAAAGTATCCAAGGCTTACCGTGTATAATTTCTGATTAATTGTTAAATAAGGTGTCAGCTCCAAGTTTTTGAGTTATTTTTTTTTAAACTGTGACAGTTAGTGTGTGTGGGGACTAAGGTGACACTTGGTTTTGAATTTCTGTGTGTATGTGCAAGTGCCAGTGAGATCAGGACATTACAGGAAAAGCATTCTCACTGCTGTAATTCTCATTTTGTACATGTACTGCCACCCCCTGACTGATGGAGCTTCATTGAGTGTGTAACTGCTAGACCATAACCATACTGAATAGTCTGAATTTTGAGAGCATGTTTTATTGCATAAAATAAGGGACCTTTATCTTTCTGTTCTCAAATCAAAAATGTCTGGATAGTTTTTGAATTATTTTACAAAATTTAATCAAACCAGCAGAACTGGAATGAAACTGTAGTTATTTTCTTATCACTTCACTATAGTGTAGAGTTTGTATCTACCTTTTGTTTTGCTGAGGAAAAGTTATGGGTTCTGTTTCTGGTGTTCACTATGGACTTCTTGGGGAGAACAGTGTGGTAGTAGAGCTGCTTTGCTACCATTACCTCTGAAATAGCCCCTGCTAATTAGGGCTTGTTAAACTTTTGAAGTCAAAGACAGCTATGTGTGAGCTTCCTATGTGTGTAAGGCATTTCACATAAACATGGCACTTGATAATTCTTTTGCTACCAGAAGCTGTGCATGGGCAATGTATATGTGCCTTATACTAAAGATACAGTGCTACAGCTGTAAGTTGTACTAGCTTGTGGTTCTCTGAACACTTAATACCTGTGGTTTTAACCACCATGTATCTGGTTTCAGTCCCATATTAAGAAACATCCAAAGTAGTTACTCAGATCTTAACACATTTTCCTGCAGCATAGCTTAACACAAATACAGTAAGAGTTAAGTCTTGGGGTTTGGCTACCTACTGTTTAAATTTCTAACACAATTGGAAGAGTTCATTATTCAGCTTTCTTTTTTACCTGAAAATGCCATTCTGTCCCAGTTAACACTCCAGTGTCCATTCTTCACCTGGAGCTCATCACTTCAAATTTTAGGAAGGCAAAATGACTGCAACAGGTTCATTTTTGACTGATGAAAGAGAACCTCTGTGTTTCTTATGCAATTCCATGTATCTGTAATAACCCTTCAGAATAATTTTGACATACTAAAAGGTCAAACGGACTTCCTATGCTGTCCAGATCACTCTTTATCATTTCAAGTGTGTTTTTTCTTGCCTTATATTTTAAGTCTTAGGAACTTGGAATACTGGCCCTAAAGGAAAGCATGTAAGTGTCTGTGGAATGTGAAACAGGTAGCAGTGCCTCTGCTGCCATGAAGCATGTAACTCACAGGAAAGACAACATGCATATAGCACTATAAATATGTAGTGTACTGTGATCAACATCAAGTATTCCTGGCTTTTTAATTATTATGATAAAATAAACTACTTAGTTTCAATAGCAAAACACTCTTAAGTACTGTAATTCAGTATAGTTGAGATCGAGCCTTGGTGTGCCTTGGTTTAATTACATCTTGCTTCTTTCAGATGTGTTGGAAGAGACCTTCAGAGGCTTAGGCTATGATGTTCATTGTCACAGATATTTAAATATGAGCTCCATGAACCAAACACTGATTGAAGTTGCAAGGTGGCAGAAGCACAGAAATTGTGACAGCTTCGTTTGCATATTGGTCAGCCGTGGAAACCCTCAGAGCATCTTCTGTACAGACCACACCTTTTCTGGATTCCCTTTGGAACAAATAAAGAAATACTTTACAGCAGACTCATGTCCTGGACTCCTAGGAAAACCGAAGCTTTTTTTTATTCAGAGCTATGTTGTACCAGAAAATGAGCAAGAGTGTACCAGTCTGTTGGAAGTTGATGGGAAAGGTGATAGTATCAGTGCTAAAGTCACTATCCCCCATGCAGCAGACATCTTTTGGAGTCATTGCAAGGTGGATGTGTCTACACTAGAACAATCCCCAACTTCATCCTCATATTATCTGCGTTGTCTGGCTGAACTACTCCGTAATCCTTATAAAAGGTAAATTAAAATAACAGGAAAGAAATAACCCTTTTTCTATGATAGCTTATTGTCATGGAGAATGAGAAACCTTGAATTTCATCCCATCTGGTCCTGAAATGTATTTTCTTGCTGTGTCATAGGCTAAAAGTCAAATATCCTCACACAACTGCATAGAAAGGTAGCCTAAAGTAGGAGTGAAGTTTCTGATTGTGAAGAGTAAAATTAAAGTGTGTTATGGCATTGGGGTTTGCAGAGTGAGAAGGGAAGAACCTGTCCTGGATAATGTATGTCATTGCTTTAGACGGGATTGGAAATTTTACTTCTCCAAGATAAACAGGCTTCTGTTAAATTGAGGATTGCCAGGTACCATTAAGAAGAGCTGTGCTTGCAAATATAAATGGTCAGTGCTTAAGTTCAGGACAAAGGCAGTAGAGAGGAAAGGGTTTTCTACTTCTCTAAATTTAATTAACCCTTTGCTCACAGAGCCAATTGATTGACAATAGGTAATCTTGAATTTAAATTGTCAGAAAACTTTTGTCTATTTAAAGAGATCAAAAGGAATCTGCACAAAAATCAGATACATTTGGATATATAACTTACCCACAAAGGTTTTATTTATACAGCTGATCTACCAGGGAACTAATCTGTTACTCAAGGCAGTTGCAGTGCTAACATTCAGTACCTTTTTACAAATCCTAAAGCCTTGTCATGAAATCATAGACCATCATGTCAGCACAATTAATGTCACAGCAATGATTTGGGTCATAAGAGTTTGTCTCAAAATGCGTGTACAGCCTTGCCTTTTAGAGGTCTTGCCTCTGCAGTGAAGACTGAAATTGCAGACTTTCTCCATGCTGAGTCTGAAGTCGTGTTCTCTCTTGTGAATTCTTAAATGGTGTCTTGCTTCATTCTCTAATGGAATGCTTTTGCTTTTGTTGCTGCAGGAAACTCTGTATATTGTCTCTCCATATGGAACTGAACAAAAAAGTTTATGATTGGAATACGACCGCTGACCCAAGCCAACAATACTCACTGCTGCTCCAGCACACACTGAGGAAGAAACTTTTTTTCCCCACTTAACTGCTGTTAGAAAGTACATATCTGAAAGAGTTAACAAGAAGCATTTGCTGTGATACAGTTTAATGCATACTTTTACTTTCTGCATTGTTATTTCATGTATATCTAAAGTGCCTGTTGCTTCCAAACACAGGAATTTACAAGCATTTTAGTGTGATAAAACACTAGATTTTATATTTATATAGTAATCTCTGGAAGCTTGGATGAGCATGGTAGCTATTGTATAGCAGTGCAACATATATTGCTAAGTACAATGGGTTAACAGACATCTAAAGATGGAAAAACATCTAAACTGTATAGCTGTTGGGTTTTCCAAGAGAAAACAGAAGTGTTTTTTATTGTTTCATTGGTGATTTTTAGCATACCTCCTAGCAGTTGATACTTAAACAAATACAAGCCAGCCCAAACCACTGAAACACTCTAAATTACTTCACCCTGCACCTAATAGTGGCAAATGTCTCAGGAAAGCTTTCCTACCCAGTAATGCCAGATCTTTGCTAGCAAGTTCCAGCTTGCATGCTTCTACAGACTGGCAAAACAGAAGGGAGAGAGAGATGGTCTTTTCAATAATCTGGATTCCATCTGTTTGCTGCATTAAAGATTGTATCTTTAGAACTGTCCACAGCACACAGGGACTCTGTGTTAATAAACGAGACAGTCTGCCATGCTTTGGCCCAAGTATGTTTTCTGCTGATGCAAAACTGAGTCTACATGTGACAGGACATTACAGTAATCTGCCACACAGTTAAAAAAAGGTGGGATATTGGCAAATGAAAGATGAAGATGGAACATGACTCACATTCATTGCACAGGCATAGTTGTAAAAAGATACTTTAAAATATTTGAACTTAAATGTAGTATGTAGCAGCCATGGGCCTTTAAGACTGGATTATGTTAAACACCCCACTCTCACTGATTTTGCTTTATGAAAAGGAATATGCCTCTATTAATTAATTTTTTCCCACGTGCTCTTGTTCTTGTGAAAAAAGGGAAAATTGTCCTAAATACAAAAATTTTTCTCCTATGTAGCAGTTGCCTAACACGAAAATTTCAGTTAACCTACTTGATGTATAACAGTATAACCTGGATGGGTTGTATCAAAGTTTATTGTCACTGGACTTAGTGACAATAAAGTAGGCTATTTGTAAATATTTAATTTTTACTCCTAATACAGTCTCCTATGTGGGAAAAACATTCAAGGCCCTGGTGTGCCTTGCTTGGTTTCTGGTTAAGTGTTTTAATGGAAAAATAGAAGGATACAATATGACAGATACTGAATCTTAGAAGTTACTTCCTGTGGTGGCTGGTAAATGACCTGAATGCTGAAACAAATGTTTCCTGTGGTTGTAAAAACAAGATGTCATTTCAAGTTACATATATATCTAAGTAATGTTAATGAATATGATCTTCTTCACAGATTAACTTCACTTTCCCATTTCCCTTACTAGCTTTTGCATTTGACAAGAACTTCTGCTACCCTATAGAAAACCAAAAGCAGGGAGAATGGAACCAAGAGGAGACAGATGAGGAAAATAAAAGTGGAAATTTTAAGCAGGACCAAGAAGGGGGATGGTAGGGAGCCTCAAGAGAAGAACAAGTAGGAGAAAGATGATTCGGAGGAGAAATACAGTATCAATATTGGAAGGAGAAGAAAACATTAAAAAGGAAGTGAGAATAATAGTGGCTATCCTTTCAGACTCTAATGATGGGGTGAGTTGGTTGATGTTTTGTGGATTGGTTGGGGGGTGTTGAGTGATGCTAAATGCAACTATTTATGTAAAAATTAGCAGTAGAAAATACTCTGCTTTTACAATTTTACAACAAGTTTGGTTTGGGGGTTAAGAAATATGTATGTTCTTTACCTTACTGCAAGACACAGTAGGGAAAGTCCATGTCCCTTTCATTAAGAAATGATGCAGAAATGCTGGTTTGAAAACTAGAGGCTCATGTAATTAACCCTTTCAGTGGAAAAGGAAGGGACTCTCTTTGTGTATGGCTGCTTGGTTGGAAGTGGTTATAACCCTCTAGAGAGTTGTGGGGACAGGCATGTATAGTGCAGCATTCATGAGTGTCAGATACTGATTTTTTTATGCTGATCCTCAGTAGATTCTTAAACCATAGCCATACACAATCTATAATCATACATCTAAGTATTTGTTGCCTTGACACCTCTTTAAAAGTATTCAGGTAGGCTGATTCCCTGTACCTGCTGCATAGTGAGTATTTATGCCAGACTTTGGGGATGGCAGTTTTCTGTCATTTGTCCCAAAGCTTATAGAATCACAGACTTACAGAATACGTTGACTTAGAAGGGACCCATCAGGATCATCAAGTCAAACTCCTGGCCCTGCACAGGACACCCCAAGAATCCCACCATGTGCCTGAGAGTGTTGTCCAAAAGCTTCTTGAGTTCTGGCAGGGTTGGCGCTGTGACCACTTCCCTGGGGAGCCTGTTCCAGTGTCCAGCCACCCTCTGGATGAAGATCCTCTTCCTAAAATGTAACCTAAACACAGTTTCATTTCTCGAGTCCTGTCAGTGGTCACCAGAGACAAGCAGTTGGATGCCTTAAGTTTTAGCTTTTGTATTTTCCAGATTCTGCAATTAGTATATAACTCTGAATT
Source organism: Trochalopteron elliotii (assembly GCA_024734555.1). Taxonomy (NCBI): domain Eukaryota; kingdom Metazoa; phylum Chordata; class Aves; order Passeriformes; family Leiothrichidae; genus Trochalopteron; species Trochalopteron elliotii. The sequence continues at coordinate 2,465,646 of JANPWX010000331.1, read as the reverse complement.
TCATATAAAGTGTTAGCAAGTTCTCTTCACACTGTAGTTAGACAAAACAATCCTTTTCCAATCTGAGAACCAAAGACATTGTTACAGCTTCAGG
>JANPWX010000331.1:2409595-2465543 GCA_024734555.1 Trochalopteron elliotii | reverse complement strand
GGGCGGGCTCCGGCCGGGGCTTGCCCGGCGGGGCAGGGCGGTGCCGCCGCTCTTGGTGAAAGGCCTCGCAGGCGCTGGCGACCTTGTCCCGCTGCCCGGACGTGCCCCTGCCCCTTCCCTCGCGTCCACCTGATCGATCTCACATTCCGCCCGGCTGCTGACACCGCCCCCTTGGCTCTTGCCTCTGGCGGGCACTGAGCGCGCCTCGCCTGCCCGCGCCAAGCCGCAAAAGGGACCCGGAAAGGAGCCGCGAGCCGCCACCACGGGAAGGTCCGGCGAGAGGGATCGGGACTGGAATTCGTGTAAGAGGTATCAGAACGTGGGGATGGAAAGGAGAGGGAACGAAGGAAGGCTCCATCTCCCGAGCCCGGAGCCCAACTCCCGCTCGCTTTTTGTGTGCGGCCGCCGGGCTCCTCCTCTCGCACGTGGGCCTCGGGCAGAGCTTCCGACATCTGCGGGCGCTCCGCGGCTGTGCGTTGTATTGAAACCCTCGGGGAAGTGCTCCAGTCGGTAAAACTTTCGAGAAAAAGAAAACGTAATTTTACAATCCCTATCCTGCTTATTTCATACGATTATCCTTCTCTGAGGCGGTATCTGAAAGCATACATCAGAGATGTGGATCCCTTACTTTTCTGTGTCGATGCCCTGCTCGGTCCAGCTGTGGGTGTGCGGGTGAGCCTGGGCAGCGAGCGGATCCTGCACTGATTGAGCTTCCTCATGTAGAAACCTTTGCTGTCAGCTGCTCTAAACAAAAGATTGAAGACCTACCAGCCAGAAGGCACTGAAGCACCTTCTTATCTATTTAACCTTCCACGGGCAGAAGAGAACTGCCTAGGCGACATGGGAGAAGTTGTAGCAGAAAGTTGATTAGTCTCTATTATACCTCAGTAAGAGTGAGTTGCTCGTGCAGAGCCTATTTAGACTGAGCATCGAGTACTATCACATTTTAACTGCCATTTACTTGAAAGGGAGGCTTAGAAGGGTTTTTCTATGCCAAATGTCACATACAGCCTGGAAGTAAGTTACAACTGGGAGTGGATGGATATTCCACAGCTTCATCTTGGGTGTCAGCCTTGTAACAGAGGAACACCTCCCTGCTACAGCCAGAGAACAAGAAGGACTTGGATTGCAGATCAAGGAATATGCATGAACCACTGTGCTGTCTCATTAAGAGTTGTAGTAAGTTACTGCAGGGACTTTTCCCAGATACAATGGAGAGAAGCAAAGTGGAAGATGTTTAAAAGAAAAGAAAATTAAGAAAAGAAAATTCAGACCTTGAGGTCATCTAGCACAGGTTTTTGCTCTGAGCAGGGATAACTTCATTTATAGACTGTGTTTTTCTGGATTCTGCCAAATCTGGTCTTTTTTGTAGTCTTGTGTTTAGAGAAGGATGTATATTTCAAATTAATTTAAAACCTTTATTTATTAAAAAGGTAATTCAGGGCTTCCAAACAGTCACTGGGTAAAATTTTAGTAGATGGATTGCTGTATGGAAGATTCAAGTGTTACTAGTGTTTGTTTTCTGCTTTCAGGCAGAGAGACTGTTGGTTCCAGCAACATGGAGAACGATGTCAGCTTGAAGTTCCATCAACAGCTTTGGCTTATTAGTGAAAATCTGGTGACTGAAGATGTGGAAGCTTTAAAATTTCTCTGTACAGACTTGCTCCAGCCCAGTAAACTAGAACGTGTGAAGTCAGCAGCAGATATCTTCAGGCTTCTTATGGCTCAAGAATATCTGAATGCAGAAGACACTTTCCTACTAGCTGAACTCTTGTACAGAATTAAATGTCACTCCTTACTCGAGAAACTTGGTTACACCAAGGAGAAAGTACAAGAACGTCTGCATGAGAAGGGAAGAGTATCTCCATACAGGTAAGCTTGCAGTGGAATTCTCTTCCCTCCATTACTCCTATCTATGCCATACCATTTTCCTTTCCATTTTTAAATTCTTTCATTTTAAATTCTTTTGAAAGAGTGCCTTTCGTTTTTATACCATCTTGTGTTCCACTTTTATCCCACTGTATCTCTGTTACAGGCAGATGCTGTATGAATTGTCAGAGAACATCACCACTGAAATGTTGAAGAAAATCATATTCCTCCTGCAAGACCGTCTTCCAAAGCAAAGGATAACTCCTGTATGTGAGGAGTGAGCCAAATGTGTGTAGGGTGGGAAGGGAAGAAGGAAGGCAGGAAGCAGGAGGAAAAGTGTGAGAAGTGTTTGGCAGAATAGAGCCTAATATGCAACTAGGCTGGTTATGTTCATAAGGATAGGGAGATGTTGACAGGAAAGAGTAGAATTTGGTCCCTCATGCCAAGGTCAGTCACTGACAGTTCACTGTCTAGCATCAGATTATAAAGAGGTGACAAATCAAGTCTTTGCCCTGCTTGAGCCATATGCAAGGGAGATCCATGCCCCTATGTCATTGTTACTGCTTCGCAGCAATGAAGCCTTCTTGAAGCCACGAGTCATTAACAGGGTTTTGGTGAATCTGTTTAAACAAGACCATACCAAATTAAAACACAACCAGCGGCTTTCCAGGAAGCAACATTTCTGCTTTAACGGTGGTGTAAAATTGACTGGTCCTTGTTGGTAGGGAGCAAAGCAGATAATAATGTGATTGTTTGAGGCAGGGCTGAGAGGCAAATTTTGATTTCTATGGAACAATAATTATATTTTATTCTCTCCTTTTGACTGTCAGTCTGCTTTGGATTTGCTGACTTTATTGGAAAAGCGGGGCCTTTTAACTGAAGACAATGTACAGATACTGGAGTACATCTGTAAGACTCTTTCACCTGATCTCATGGAGACCATAGACTGCTACAAAAAGGCTAAAGGTGAGAAATTCATAGTCTAGGAGTAGGTTTGCTAAAATGCAGGGAGCACTGGATGGGTCTGGGCAACAGAACTTAAGGTCATATGTGTGTATTGCTGAAACAGGAGCTAGAGTGGCATAAATCTGGCATAGTAACTCCTAGCTTGCATTATTTCCTACTGAACCTTTGAAATACAGGGATGTGCTGGAATATCTGAGGCCACACAGAGCAGCCCAGCATACAGAACAGGCTGGGAAACTGAAAATCTATTTATAGTTATGTCCCACTTCTCCATTTCCCCACTAATAATATTGAGATAATCACGACTGTCCTGTAAAAGGCACTTTGTGATCTGTGACTGTGCACTGCATAAAGGCAGTTGCCTGCTAAAAGGCTGGCAAGACAAGCTGTGTGTGCATGTGTGTCTGACACATGGGCTATGAGCATACAGATGATTTCTGGTTTTATATTTTAAAAGATGAAATTAATCAGTGATGCAGAAGCAAAAAAATAAAAATAAAAAATGGCAACTTCGGTAGTAAGAATGCAGATTCTTCGTAAATACAGTAATTTCTAAGCTGATTTCCAGATGAATAATTCATTTGAATGTCTTGGGTAGAATCTATCCTTGTACCATGGGTATCTTTATTGTGTAATATTGATACAAATAGAATCCTTGCCTTTGTCACAAAAATAAATATAATAAAAATAACCAGAAAACGTTCAGAATAGATCCATTGAACATGACCATGCTATCTTGCATAGAGGAGTTATTCCTTTCAGTGAAACAGTATTTCAAATACAAAAAGTGATGTATTGTAGCTAAACTCCTTTTTGTTGCATCCACAAATATTGGATTTATCTTCATAAATATCTATGCTGGGGTCTTTTCTAGATAACAAGGCAGCTAATTTTACACAAGGCTTCCCTGAACTAAGTCTGGAGCTGCGTGGAGAATTCAGCAATGTAGAAAATGAATGCAAGGTTTGAGACAATCTCTTAAATCCTTTTTGAATACCTGGGGGTATGAGGTTTTCATCCTCTCTTGAATTACATTTATCATGCAAAGACTTGTGAGGTATCTGTTTGTCTCATAAAGTTTCTTAACTTGACTGATAAATTGAAATGTTTCAAAGAATATTTTAACCTTGGAGGCCAAAAATTTTGCAATATTGAAAGGTGTGTTGTAGGCAAAATGGGCATAATACCTCTGAAGTTATTCACATATTAGTGCATATGCTTATCTTCCTGATAAAGGCAAAACCTTTTGCATTTGTCTAAGTTGTGCATTTTGGAATGTGCAAGACAGAGACAAATGGAGCTTCACAGTTCTCACTTTTTGAATCTGGCTTAGAAAAGGCCTCAGAGCATCTTGAAATTAGAAGTCATAAGGGGTAACATGCAAAGCCATTGTTAGAAGGATTAAAAGAAGGCAAGAGTTTCTAGTAAGCTATTGCAGAGGTCTTGGTACATGAGAAAATATCTCTTTTGTGAGATCCCTTTTTAGAGGCCTTATGTGCACTCCTCAATCATGGCAGTGTAACCACTGAATTTTCCCTCTGGCCTTGTCTTTGCAATGACCATGGATATTGAAGGAGCAAGTTGCTCCATTTGTTTATAGCTATTTAATTTCTTGAAGTTCTTTGCTATAACATCTTTTCATCACCTGATGTTCGGACTGCTGCAAAGCTTTTGAAGGAACTTGGAGTGCTGCCTTAATTTTGTCCTATAATGCACAAAAAGAGGCATGTATTGCTCTCTAGTGAGCAGGAAGGAACTCCAGTGGATGGAGTTCTTTTATTTCAACCCAAGGTTGGACTTAAATACATGGTACTTGAAGTTTTGGTTCTTTTCAGCTTTAAAAATGTTCTTTTTTTAACAGTGGGAGGTAATTTTAAATCTTAACCAAAAAACTTGCAGTGTGGTAGGTTTATGCACTTCTGAGATTTCTGTTCTGCTTGCATCCTTTTCCAGTTGATCAGTATGAATCACCTCTTCCAGGTATTCATTACTGTTCTCAAAAACACCCAACTCAGATGTCTAACATCCTATAGTTTCACTGTGATCCTCTGCCATGAAGCTAAAATACTGTTTTGACATTGGAAACAGTTGGGGTCTTCTGTTCCCATCACCAACTCAGACTGGGGAGTTTGGCTGCTGACTCCTGCCTTTTGTACACAGATCAGAACCCAGATGCTAAACCCTTCTGCAGTTTGACAGGATGGTGACAGTGTGCTTGCAGTTTCACTGATTTTTTTTGCACGAGGAGGCCCCATTGAGTTCCAGATGTTCAAAAACAGCCCACAGTCTTAGGTGCCTCTAACTCCTGGATGCCAATTTTGAGACATGGTAAGGAAGTATGAGTAAGTTGAATAAATTAATTAAAGCTGTAAGCTTTTTTCTTCTCCTTTCTACAGACTATTTCAAGCTACAAAATGGATGGGCCACACAGAGGATTTTGTGTCATTATTAATAATGTTAACTTCAATAGTTCTCAGAGGAAGGGTTCTTGCAAAGATGCTGGTAAGTTACTGAAGTGAGATTTTTGGACGAGTAGTCTCTCTGTTTCCCCAGGTAAGTGCCCTATATTTCATTGTCTATGGTTAGTTAATATTCTAAAAGAGTAAAATGTTTGATATGTGTTAAATTATGTCATTTGTGTATCCTGGGGGAGGAGAGGTTAAAGGATGAGTAACCACAGAGTTTTTCAGTTGGATTATTCTTGAACAATTTTAAGAATCACTTTTTACTTAACCTTTATCTACAGCTATAGTAAAGAACTAAAACTAAACTAAACTACCATTCTACCTAATATAATGCAAAATTCCATAATCAAGCAACTCTGTGCATACTTCTTACTTTGTCCTGTTTTCTCTATTCTCTTTTTTGAATGGAACTCTTAATAGTCAAAACTGCAACTGTAAAATAATGATGTGAGGAAGGTTTTCAAAGATCTTATCTGAAACTGGGGAAGGGCAGATTCTTTGTGTTTTCAAGTATAATCTGCGTGGTCACTTGCAGTGATGTATGCATTATTTTCTGAAGCGTGTCAAGAAAAATCCAGGAACATTGTGTTTGAGCTGATGCCATCTTTTTTTATTCCAGTTAACCTTTAGTTGGTACTAGTATAAGGATGAATCCGCAGAAGTGTCAGGGTGTAAGGTCTTTCCCCCTCCAGATTAGCTTGCATGGTGACTTCATAAAATGTTTTTATGTTGCCTCAAATTTTCCTTTTATCTTTCATTTATTTACAGAGCAGCTGGAGAGAGTATTCACGTGGCTTGGTCTGGATGTGAGGACTTACACAGATCTGACGTCTGGGGCCATTATAAATCTCATGCAAACTTGGCAGCATGTGCAAGATCACAAAGACAGGAACTGTTTTATATGTTGTATTTTATCTCATGGCAAGTCAGGAGCCATTTATGGGACAGATGACAAACTTGTGTCCATCCGGGTGCTTACGACCCACTTCACTGCCAAACAGTGTCCCCAGCTGGCTGCAAAACCCAAACTCTTCTTCATCCAGGCATGCCAGGGTAACAGTATCCAGCGTCCTGTCTATGTTGATACTGATGGACCAACTCCTGACTCGTCCCCCGTGCAAGAGAGAGTTTCTCTTTTGGAAAGTATCCCTGAAGAGGCTGATTTCCTCCTGGGCATGGCCACAGTGGAGGGATGTGTCTCTTTCCGGCACATTGAAGAGGGTGCTTGGTATATTCAGGCCCTCTGCAGCAACCTACAGTTGTTGGTACCAAGGTAAACACTTGGCTTAGTGCTCTGATTCAATTTTTCTTCTGCAAAGAAGAATAATTCTTCTTTGGAGAAGAAGAAGAGGAACACCCACCCATGTTCTAAGGTGGATGGAATTAGTTAAAGTGATGATTTTACACTGATAAATTTACATTAGCTCTGCTAGTACCATACTTGTAATCTGTAGAATGTGAAGTTTATTGTGAAAAACCACTCAAAACCTCACATCTATAATCTTTAAGACAGCACACTTTCTTGAGTGATAGGTAAAAATATTTTATTCCACTATTTTTCTTTATTAGTTGAATTAAGCAAGACAGAGAAAGAAGAGGTCTTTTGTTTTTAATATTGCTCAAATGAGGACAAAAGAGGAATTTGGAGACAAGCATGTGTTTTCTTTTTTGTGTTTTAAATGTTTGTACTGTATCTTCTAGCTGATCAGGGAGATGTTAAGTGGATTGCCATCTGCTCACTAATAACAAATTTCTTTTTTTTTTTTTTCCTCTCTTTCTGGCTGTAGGGGTGAAGATATTTTGTCAATTCTTACACAAGTCAATGAAGATGTGGCCAAACGTGTTAGCCCTTCAGGGACAAAGAAGCAAATGCCCCAGCCAGCATATACCTTAAGAAGAAAATTTATATTCCCAATACCTACGGCCCCTCCTCCTTCAGAGCAACATTGAGACCTTTAAAACACATCATTTTATCATCTCACTTAAATGCAGTTCATCACACTACATGTTTTAAGACAGCCAAACCCCTGAGTGCCTGTTAGCTTTGATGCAAGGCCTCATCAATTTTTTGTCAAATGAAATGTGAAGCAGTTAAAACAATCCATGTGCCAGCTATTTGCATCATCTTTATATTCAGAGTTATCAGTGCTGGAAGAACCGTGCTTCTGTCATGTTAAACATTTTTGTACCTGCACAGGCTGCAGATACAAAAAGGTTTTTCCTGGCAGCATAGGGATTGCATGCAAGCTTTCGTATTTAAACCAAGATTCTTTATGGTCTGGTTTAGATTCATCATGTTTTATTTTGCAGGCTAGCAATTTTAAATCCTGTTTCTAAATCCAGTAGCTATCTTCATAGAGAGAAAAAAAGTGGGAATGAAGAGACAAAACCTTAAGTAGTAAATGGAAAAGGATTTCGTCAATCTCTAATGAAAATCACATTTGACTTAATAAAGAACCAGTTACCAACTGAAATCAGTAATTTGTTGCACAGTGCACACTGATACCCTCAAATGACAAACATAAGCTTCATGTACAGTGAAGTTTTCCAAAACAGTAAAGCCAAAATGCTGCTTATTATTCCCTCTGTGAAACCTTGTGAACTGTTATTTCCCCATCACTTCTGAGAAAATATAGGGGAGAAGATTTGCCTCCTATGAAATACAGCAGGCAGATTAACTTTGTTAAGCATTAGATTTTTAAGCTATCATTTGTTGGTTCAGGATGTAAAATGGAGGCAATTTGAGGCTTCTGTGGACTAAGTTGCTGACAGAATCTTGTGAGTTAACTGAAATAGTGCCATGTTGTTTTGTTATAAACATTTATTATGTATGCCTGTGTCTTTCTTGTTTGTTACTGCATTAAATTTATACTTTTTAAAAGCTAGGTGAGATAAAAATTTTGTATTGCGGTACGGGTTTATCCTTGTTTCTGACTGATTCCTGCACTGTGTTGGGCTGCATGAGTCAGTGAGGTTTTTAACTGCTTTAGGGTTTAAGCTGAAGTGAAACTTTATCAAAATACTGATTCTTATGTGTGACTAGCAATACCTTAAGGTGAAGACAGGAAAGAGTACTGTCTAGTGCTATTGGGCACCATTTCTAGCTTGCACTATTTTTAGGAGGGAAGTTTTGCATCATACAGAGCATTGAAATGCAGCCAGTTTTCCAAAACATGATGGTCCCTTTATGATAATGATGTGGTACTTGTGTGACGTGGTACCTTGTGCATTTTTAGTCTTCTGAGTTAGCACAGCTGCCACTCTTGAAGTCACATTCGTGCCACAGATAAGAAAAATGTTTAGTCCTTTAGGGGAATATAGAACATTGGGATTGAATTGTGATGTTTCTGGCTCACAGTTACTGTTTAGGAAACAAATGAATTTTTATCAGTATGGGGTAACCACTGACTATTCTTTGGGATCTTGTTTTCATTTTTAGTTTGGTAGACAGGGAATTCCATCCTGCACTCTTGCTTCCCCTGTAGAGACTTCTGCCTGGATAATCTCCAGTGAAATCATAGGTGGGTAAAGGCAGTGAGAGGAGTCTGAGCTTACTGACCCCTGAGTTCTGTGGGGGGGAGGGATCCACACCTGTGAAGTGTGAACGACTGGCAAAGTCTCCCTTGCTCACAAGAAGTTTGTTTAAACAAAGTTTGCACTACCCTGATTTGGACTATTTAGTGTGAGTATTTCACTTGTGTGTGTTGACAGCAGTGTTTATGTGGCTGCACAGGGTAATACCTGGGTGCATGCAGTGGTACTTGCCAGCACCAGCCCAAAGGCAGGGCAGGCTGGAACTGGAACTGCAGCTGCCATCCAGCCAGCTGGGCATTTCTGTGTGATCTCCTGCAGGGTATTGTGAGATGGAAGTTTGAAACTCTTGGGGAGAGGGGGTCAGTTTTGTACAACTTAGGTATTTATCACTCCTTCCTGTCCAGACTGTACACCCTTCCTGTAACTCCAGTGATACAGAGCTGTGCCAGAAAACAACCAGTCACAAACAAACAAACAAAAAACCAAACGTGGTTGGTTGCTGTTGAGCCTTACTGATAGCATACAGACCCATGCATGTGTGCACTCTCCACCTACAGAATTAAGGAAGGACACAATTGTGTCTTGTGCAGCCCATGTATAGACAGATTCAAGTGGAACTAGTGAAAAAAGTCTTCTGGGAAAGTGGCTATTTTGGCAAGATCATGATCTTAAAGTGGTAATTTCTGGTATCCTGTCCCTCTGTGTTATTTTTGTGGAGGAGCTGTGTATCCTGCCTTGTGCCAGTGCAAGTGACAGTTGCTACAGTTGCTGAGCAAGCAGGAGCTGGAGCAGTTTTTCTTCCTCAAGATCGTCCTTTCTAGGGACATGAATTTTTGGCAGGCTGTACAAGGAAAATATTGGGTCACTGAGACAGTTGTGGAGGAAACCAGAGTGCAGGGGAGCCGAGGGAAATGAGGAAGACTAATTTAAGAAAAGGACAGTAACATTTCCAGGAAGGGCAAGAGAAAAAGAAATCAAAAGTGAAACTAATAGTGCCAAAAGGGGTGGTCCTTTGATTCAGAGGAGAAGCCATTATCCATTTGTCACAGTGCATATCACGGCACGGTGGCACTTTCAGACTGCAACTGAAGTCTTGGTTCAGGTAAGACACAGAAGAAAGGATGGAGGGAAAGAGAGACTTAGATTTGGAATGACATGGAGACAAACATTTTGGACCTGAAGACGAAAGAGTACTTGTGTTCCTCTGTGCTGTTCCCAGCCTTTGGATGATGGTGCAATTCGTGCCTGTTCAAACGAGGTTTGCTAATCTGTTGATACTAGAGTGTGCCTTTTGGAAGGAATTTGTATGCCTGATTCTATTTAACGGTATGGTATAATTTTGAGTTTGTAAAGATAGACAGGTTGAAATCCATGAATGACTGTTATCACTGCAAAATTTTAACAAATTTCAGCACTCCTAACTCTCTTCATAATGCTGCCTTGAGGGTCTGCTGAGAGTCTGGCAGCCATACTGAGTGTTGTTTTGTTTCCTGCTGCGTGGAAGATTCCAACCTGCATGCCAGGAACCTTTTCATTGAAGGCTGAGTTCTTTACTTTAAAGACAGCGAAGATGTAAGAAGTTAATTATGTTCAAATTCTCCTCTAAATGGGGAAGTATATTACATAAACAATTTCAGAATAATGCTTAGTTGTTGATTTCCCTGCATTTACTGAGTGCTGCTACTGAATTTGGTGCTAATAATTGGCTTTTTTCTTAATTTAAAAAATATCTTCCTGTTAAAAATAAACGGGGGTGAGTTGGAGAGAGACTTTGGAGAAAGGGGATAAGTCATGGCAGATCAGATCCAGATGGTGACACAGCAGGACAGTGGAACTGAGATATTTTAAATGAAAATATGTAGATTCAGCCATCTCTCACTGTCTTTTAATTAGGATTTGTATATGAGAGCAAAAGTGCTGAGCTGTGCTCTATGCTAGAAAGCACTAGGTATGCCACTTAGTTGTCGCCGTAAAACAAAAGCAAAACCTGATTACTACATGGCCTGTTTACAATTTTTTTCTCACAAGTTCTGTAATAATCAGTTCTCTGAAAATGGAAGTGTGAAGTGGCTGAAGTAGGGATCACCTGCTTTATTAGCATTTTATTCCATTGTAACATAACTTCTTGGAAGTCATGTGACAATACTGTATCATAAAAAAGGCAGACTTTTCCTGGAAGTTTAGAGACTGGCTGACTCCCTCTCTTCAGAGTTGTCCTCCTATGTAAGCGATTTAAAGTTACTACTATTATTAATGTTAATTTTACTTGTATCAGTTGTGTCTTTAAGTTAGCAAACTGGGAGGAAAAGACAGTGGCAGTAAAAGATTGTTTTAATTGTGCTCCCTGTAATTACAGACAGGCTTAAATGTAACATATAGGTGGCACATCTCTTCTAACTGCAATAATTTGATGGGTTTGAAATTGACAGCCTGTGAGAAATAAAATGAAAATTCCCTGTACAAGAAAGATTTGCTTTTATAAACAATATCTCTTGTATCTTAAATGAAAGGCATGATTTATGTGAGAAGGAAGATAACTTCATAACTAACTACCAAGAATATATTATTCTTTCCTGTGTGGTTATAGAAATATAAAGTCAGGTAATCAGTGAATTGTGAGGTTAAGCACATGCAGATACTACTGGTTTATATGGGCTGAATGATACAGATTCTTGCCTGTTTAAAAGTTTGGTTTGAGTGGATTTAAAGAAAAGAGTGTTTTGGGGCAGAGTACAAGTTGTATGTGCTATGTCACAACATGTTTCACTGTTTTATCAGTTTACTTGAAATGCAAAGGTTCAAGATTCATTTGTACATGCACTAGATTCAGTTGTATGTTCACTCTTGCTAACCCACACAATGCTGACCAAGGGCATGCCACAAAAAGCTCCGTTGCTGTAGAGTGGTCCTTGGAGGACAGCAGAATACAATCATCTGCTAATTACTATAACCAGTTAGTCAGCTGGGCTACCTTGGAGTATTGTTATTGAAACCTTTGCAGTAGCAGTAAATAAAATGGATTGTAGTATTCCAGTAGTGTAGCAGGAGGAAGTTCTCTTTTGTCATTGTCAACTTTTCTGTCTCCCCATTGCCAGTGTCTCTCTATAAGACAAGAGACCTCTTCTGAATGTATTTATATAGCTTCTCTACAGAGATTCCCGGCTGTCTTCCACCTAGGGCAGAGAAAGTAAAGTGCCAAATGGGTCTCTTACCAGAAGGAAGTGGAGACAGGTCCTGTAAGTGCTAGCTGTGGGCTGATTTGTCCCAAACATTCTGAGCATTGCTGCAGGAGAGGTGAGATCAGGGGAGGAGAGGTGCTGAGGCAGTGGGGCAGCGCTGGGCTGAGCCAACTCCTGCTCTGCCCCCAGCGCAGCTCACTTCCCGGGGAAAGGCTGCCTGTGCACATGTGAACAAAAAGCACAGTCTAATTGCGATAATGGGCATGCACCAGGTTAACTAACCAGGACATAGATTGGGCACACATTCTGTAGCGGTTTTGGTTTGCCAATCCGAGTTACTTCGGGCTTGTTCGTCTTTAAATGTGATTTCACAGAGGCGTATGGAGCTCTCTTAAGTGGTTTAACAGGCTGTCAATATTCAAAACTAGCCAGATGATTGGTTCTCTCAGGTCCGAGGGAAGCTGCCAAGCTCCTTACAGGGAATCACTTTCGTAGCTTGTGGGTTTTTTCCTTAACTAAAACCAAACTACATTAAACCACGACTCACCCCTTCCCCCGTTTATGCCCTCTCTGTTCTCTCTCCTTCTCCAGACTATTATGATGCCAGGATATTTGCTTTCTTTTTCTTGGTTTGCACAGCTATAATATTTTACTTCTTATTCGATTTTGAAGTTTATTGTGGGGGCGAGGAGCTTGTGGAGGTTTTTGTGGTTCGTGAGCCAGCACCTTTTGAGGAGTTTGCTGTGGGAGTTGTGAAGTGTACTGTGCAAAATTAAGGGCTTGTGAGCCCCCACTCTTGTGGAAGTGTATTGTATAAATCTAAGGTCATGTCAGCCAATACCTTTTGAGTTTAAATATTGGACTGGTTGCCGCAGTTCAGAGGATGGTACAATCAAACAATGAGAGCTCCTGACACGTGTCTGGGTCTCTGTTCTGCTTGACTAGAATTTATAACAAACACTGACATGCCCATGGGTGGTCACATCAGTGGAAGCAGGTGCCTTAAGTGTCCGGGGAAGACAGCTGGAAGGCTTGGTATTTTCTAACTTCCCCTTGTGCTCAAAAGTTCAATCTGTAAGCCCAGTTTAGTATTTCTAAAGCCAACAGAGAAAGTGGAGAAGAAGAGAGGTGGTGTTCCATGCTCAGCGAAACAGAGATAGTTTGATAAGAATTCTTCTGGCCTTTTTAAAAGGGTTGACATGATCTGTATTTGTTTTTCCTATTACAAATTAATTGAGAGCTGAGAACTGAGTTTTACTTGATGCAGATAAACCAAAACAGGAAGAGTGCTTTGGGTATGCTGACCAGAAACAGTACAAAAAGAAAGGAGAAGCCAGACAGCTTAGAGTAGCTATACTCATGTGGACTCTTAGTCTTGTTATGATGTAAAAGCTTTGTTATGGTGTAGAATTTGGCAGTCTCATTCACTGCCTAGTCTATATTTCAGACTGGCAAGTGGCTGCTTCTCCCAAATAGTATCAGACGTCAAAAAAACCCAAACCTGAACAAAACCAGCAGCAGCCTGCCAGGATTGTCCATCCTGTACACTGGTACTTCCCACTGTCTAGACACACCACAGGAAGCAAGAATGATCTGTGACTTTCTCTGCTAATGACACTTAGTACAGAGGTTTTAATATTCTTTTTAAGTCCAGAGAACTGAAGGAGCTAAGCATCAAAGCTATGGCAGCAAGACAGCCTCTCTCTATTGGAATACTTCTGATTGCATGTATTTATTTTGGGCTATTCTACATGATGTGATACCTGTTATATAAATCATGTTGTTGCACTAGTCTTACTGACAAATGAAATCAACTGCTGTTTGTGTTTAGATCCAAATCCTGATGTGAAATGAGTGCAGACTTCCTCAAGCTGCTTTTTGAAGTTTCTGAGGCTTTGGTCACAGAGGAACTGGCAGCTCTTAAATTCCTCAGCCTGGAGCATGTCCCCAGGAGGAAGCTGGAAGCCATCCAGGAGCCCAAGGCCTTCTTTGAAGTGCTGCAGGAGAAAGACATGATCGGGGTGGGGAACTTATTCTTCCTGAAGGAGCTGCTCTACCGGATCAGTCGGATCGACCTCCTGACCGCCCCCCTGGGCTCCAGCCGGGAGGAGATGGAGAGAGAGCTGCGGGTCCCGGGCAGGGCACAGGTGTCACCCTACAGGTAAACACGGGAGCGGCAGAACGCAACAGTTCAGTGTCAGCTGTCTTTTCTGTCTGCACTGTTGTCTCGTGAATACCCCAGCACGACTGTATTTATTACACATCAATTCCATCGTGAGTTTTACATTTTTCAGTTCAAATGTTTAACTGTGGTGTTTACTTCTTAGAGCTTTCTTGAAGGTCTCTCTATTCTTTGTTGTCAGGCAACTGCTGTATGGAATTGCAGAGGACTTGAGTCCAGAAGATGTCGCAAGTGTGAAGTTCCTGCTCCAAGAACTATTACCAAAGAACAAACTCCAGGAAAATGCTGTATGAAAAGTGGTCTTGAGTTTTTTGCTAGTTCAGAGTCCTCTAATTCTTGCAAGAAGGGAGGAAAGAGAAAGCAGTCTGCTCTCATGAAAACCTGATTTGAAAGAATTGTGATGTTAGCTAACAGCTGTTGTGTGAAAGAATGGATCCTTATTTTTTGCATTGTATCCTTTTGCCTTTTTTGCTCTCCTGATTCCATTTTCTCTCCACCACCTGACTCCTTAATCTTGTCTTCTTTCAAAATCCATCATGCTCTTCCTTTAATCTTTGCTTGGCATTTATGCAACAAATGTCTTTGTAAGACATATGCTATACCTAAGAAAAGTGATGTTTGCTAAAGGAAAAACAATGTTTTGGAGACAGAAAATCAAGTTCTAATGTGAGTTCAACCACGAATTTTTGTGTGTCAATGGGTAAATTTTCTTCTTTATTGTAATCTGGATTAATAACATATTGTTAACTTCCCCCCAAAAGTATTAAGAGGTTGTGTGAGCTAGTTTAATATTTGTAATGAGCTGTGTTATAAAAGTGCTTGGTATTATTAAGACCCTTCCTTAAAAGTTCTATTTATATTGTGGCATGTAGAGGAAAATTAGCAGGTTTACCTCCACCTTGGTGACAACTGAGCTTTAATAAAAAAAATTAGTGCTAAACAGCTTTTCTGTAATAGAAAATGCAAAATGGCATAGTTACAGGACTTAGCAGCATTTCACCAGAACACAAAGGCACAACAGGATGTTATGTTATCCTCATCAGTGCTTTGTACTGCTGAAACAAAGCAGGATAGCCTAGTTATAGGCAATTTTTAATTGTCCTGCTTTAACCTTCGTGATGATGTGTTTATTCAGTTGTATTGCATCTTGACCCTTGCTTTAATGAGTTTTGGAGGAAAAACGAATAGGCCTTTAGCTGATCAGTCTCTGGGAATGAGGATGCTGTCTTCTGCCCTGTTGCAGAGGTGCCAGATACTGCAGTTATCAAAGGTTATTGGATGAGTCTGGGTTATGTGTTTTTGTTTTATCAGTCAATGTTGCAGATCTTTCTGGAAATGGAAATAAAGGAGATAATTAAAGAAGATAACCTGAGAATGCTGAAAGAGCTATTCCAGAGAGTTAGACCTGACTTAAAGAAAAAAATTGATGCCTATGAAGAAAAGAAAAAAGGTATCTGTATTTAATCTGCTGTTTAAGAACAGAGGTGGGGTCTTTTGTGGGTTTTATGGCTTCTTCCTTGGCAGCTTAGAAGTTCAGGGATAACAGAGAGACCTTTTGGTATCCTAAAATAGGCAGAACAGCTCTGGAGAACTCTGATTTCTTAAGTTTTCTGCTACTTCATTATTCCATCATGGATTCTTATATCTATCCTTGAAGTATGTTCTGTGCCTTGTAAATGGTTTTCTTCTGCCTTCTCTTTGCCTTAAATGCAATTTATCTGTTCAGGAAAGAGCACGGTGCTGGTTTTCAACCAGCATAACTTCCAAGTCGCTGTGAGAGACATGAACTGACAGCTGACTTGGGGAAACTTGTCTTGGGAGATTATCAGCACTATCTTCTGTTAGAAGAAGTGGTCAAAAGAAAGGCTCTGACAACCTGTCCCTTGGCTAAAGTCTACCTTTCTGTAACAGATGGGAATTTCAAGGTCTTCAGTATATCCGGGCTGTTGCAGCTAAGGTGGTGCTTTCTGGCACCACAGCTGGGTGTTCCTTTGGGAAACAGGATGTCTCAGCCAATAACAACTTCCTTCTGAATGACTCAGACCTGATTTTCCCCAGATACATTTAAACAGTCCATGCAGTACCCTGCAGAGCTACCAAGTAGTTTTCTCTGCATGTCTTTGTGCTGCTGTCCTCTGCTGGTGTCTCTAAAAGAGCAGAAGATAATTGCCAAGGGAGGCTAGTGCAAGCAAGTCCCGTGTCAGGGGAATGGCTTTCTAGTAGTAGTGTTATTATTTTGTCCTCTTGATAAGTAGGAAAAAAGAATGTTGTGTAGAGCTTGTTGCCCAGACAATTAAATTTCATTTAAACACATTTTTGTAACTTATAAAATGAGTACTGTGATTTTGTTTCCTTGGTCAGAGTCATGATTTGATGATTTCTTCACTTTTTTCAGGAAGTTGTATTCAAATAAGTGCTCTGAGGAGATCTTTCATTATGCTGGTATTTTGCCTCCTTGCATCCACTCACACAGTAACATTCTCTGGAGAAGTGACAGTAGCCTCAGAAATAAATGGACCAGCATTTTGTACTATTGTACAAAAATGGGTCTCCTCTTTCACTTATATATCCAACAGTGGAGATGCTGGTGAATGGTTTGCCTGGGATGATTACTCACATTCAACCTTTTATCATCTGTATCTTGCTACCAGTATCAGAGCAAAGGAGAGAAGCAATGGAGCACAGCCCTGCATGGCTTCTGTAATAACCAGTGGTCTCTGAAACTGGAGCCGTGCTTGGCCCAGCTCTACAAAATGCTGGTGTCTCACTGGTGTGAAAACCCCCTCCACCTCACTCCTTGTTCTGGCTTTTTGAGTGTTGAAATATGCACAGTGGAAGATTTATCCTTTTAGTTCTAAAATGTTTTGTTTATCTTCTCCTTCTTAGAAAATTATTCTCGGGAAGAACTCCGTTATCCTGTGTCTGTGCATCCAGAGGAACAAGGAGCAGAGAAAGGGGCAGCAAAACAGGTGAGAAATACCTCAAGATTACCTTGAAAGTATTTATCCATCTCCTGGGAGAGGGAGCATAAATTCATAACAATAAGCATGTGGAACAGCCAAGATGGAGGGGTTCTGGCTCTACATGTAGGCCTTGGAACAATTCCTAACAAATTCGATTTTAAATAAGACCAAACCTTCTTTGTGGGGACCTGGTTGTCAGCAAACTTTTAAGCAAGAAATGAACAAACAGTTGTGTGAAGAAAACCAATCTTAGGGGGAGACTGGGACATTAAAGTCCTGTCCAGGATACTCCTGGACAGATGTGAAGGGAATAGCAGAACCCACTACCTCACTGGAATTGCACAAGGATCCTCAGAGGAAATGGTGGGGTGCAGGAACTTTTCCTGTGCACATGCAAATTTATGTTTCTGGATCCTTTCTCCCATGTCAAAATCATATCCTGACAGAAGAGAGAGAGGCAGACAATGCAGATTCCTCTCAACTGCAGCTAAATTGTATCCTTGGAACTTTCCTTTCTTGTTTCTTGGCTTTTGTGTTTTTGGGTTTTTTTGTGCTTAGATAAGGATGGACCAGCAATCTCTGTATAGTGTATTTCTTTTTGAATGCTTGGCTCTGCTTTCCAACTGTGTTTCATTGGGTTTTTTTTTGTTTCTGCAGCATAGGAAAATATACAAGATGAAAAATATCCCCCATGGTTACTGTTTAATTCTTAACAACTACATTTTTAAAAATCCATGTCACAATAGAGAGGGAACATTGCAAGATGGAGGTAAGTACTTTTTAAACCCAATTACTGATTTGTTTTTTTTCTCTGATAATTCTCCAAAGCAATTATCTAATCTTTGCTGTGAAGACGAATCATGTCCATGGTACTCCTTGGCCTCCAGAGACTGGAGGGAGTCCCTGTACCAATTGGATATAGCCACTTCCAACATTTAGCTGATGGCTTAAAAAAGGATCTACTTTTTGTTCCAGGAAAAAGGCATTGTCTTAATTGCTTATATGTACAACTAGTGAAAAAGTGATTATTATTCCACCTCTCCAATTTTTGATTGTTTTTTAGTTCTTAGCTATCACAGAAAAATTCTCTTCAATGCTCAAACAAATGCTCTGTAACTTTCCTTAAAGCCTGTCTTTATGCAAGTCACTTTTAAGATAAACAAGAGTAAAAAAGTAAAATCAGATTCCTGAAGGGACAAATCATGGCTCTTTTAATTCCATCCAGCTCATTTACAGGCTGCTTTCTTCCCAGCTACTTTCTCTCTGCCCCCCAACAATTAGGCCACCATCTGCTGAGAAGTCTTCATAGCATTTGTGAGCAAGTTACTCTGACTTCCTTCTTGCTGCATCGACCATTCTCACAGAATGAGGCAGCTATTTCATTTAAGAGTGACAGACTTTATCATTCCAAAGAGGTGACACTTCTTTAACTTGCCAAGTGTTGTTCTTAGGCATCTGAGACTACTATGCAATGCATAGTTAAAACTTGCTTTAACACAGTAAACTTCACTAATTTGTACAACATAGAATCTGAAACCTGATTTTGTTTTAGATAGCATGATACTTAACCCAGTTGTATTAAAAAAGAAGAAATTAGGCAAACTTGGGCTTTTCTAATAGGATTTGGCAGGCTAAGAGCCAGTCAGGTGACTTTACTGGTGGGATCTGAACACTTCTGCTAATATCTGATCTACCACACAGACAATGATGTTTCAGCATCTTCCTTGTCACTGTGTATGTTTAACAAGTTCCTTCTGATTATTTTCTCCCCAGAGGCTGTGAAGAGGGTCTTTACATGGCTTGAGTTTGAAACAGTTGAGTACATGAATCTAGAAGGAAAAACAATGTATGACACAGTTAAAGAATACAGCAAAAAAGATCATAGAAATATGGACTGTTTTGTTTGCTTCATTTTCTCCCATGGTGAAAAAGACAAAATAAAAGGTGTTGATGATGAGTGCGTAAATATTGAAGATTTAGTCTCCTGCTTCACTGGAACTAATTGTCCTTCTCTTGCTGGCAAACCCAAGGTGTTTTTCATCCAGGCTTGCCAAGGCTCTGGACATCATCCATCTGTTACAGTAGAACCAGACTCTTCTGGACACCTTGAGGTGGATGCAAGTCCTTTGACTTCCATTCCTGATAAGGCTGATATCCTGATTGGCATGGCTACAGTGGAGGACTGCTTGTCCTTCCGCAGTACTAAGACTGGCAGTGTTTACATTCAAGCCCTCTGTGAGAAGATGGAGTTGCTTTGCCCACTGTAAGTACTAACTCTAATTCTTGTACATTTGGGGCATTGCAGACGTGCATACTAAAGCGTGCTGTGCTGAAACACAGTGGTTTGCATTTATGCAATTAATGCTTTTCACATGCAGGACAGTGGAGAACAGTATTTATTTTGAAATTGGACACTGTTAGTCTTCTACAGATGAGCCAAAGTATAAGTGACTTCCCCTGGTTTTTCTGTGACAAAACCAGGGTTGTAATGCTGCAACATTATACACAAACAAGTGTGTGTATGTGTGGTTTTTAAGATTTTTTTTGACTGATAAATTATTTTTCTTCCAGTGACACCTGATTAGACGTGATTTTGTTGAGTGATTATACAGACAAAACCCTCCAGTGTTCTGCAGGCATAATTTTCATTGTTGTCTCCCACCCATCCCCTCATAAACTTCATTTACAAAATAGAATTTCCCTTCAGATACCATTTTCTCATGATGTCCAGAAGAAGACATGGAGAATGCATAGGTTTGTTTCATCTTGGTGACCTCTTCTGGCTGGAACCAAAGCACTGCTACATGGAGGTTGCTTTTATTTCCCCAAAACACACTGAATTGTGTGGTTATTCAATGGAATGTGCAATTTCAGTGGAAACAGGGTGAGGAAGATACCAGCCTTCCTTGGGATACCACCTTATTGGGGCAACCACACATCACCTTCTTGGCCGAGCTGCAAATACTGTGTGTTTCAATGTAACTTCTCTTCATTTTTGTTCAAGGCGCATGGATCTCACAGCCATCCTGACAGAAGTGAACAATGAAGTGGCAAGAAGGGAATTAGACGGGTCTAAGCAGATGCCAAAGATAACATCAACACTACTGAAGCAATTGATCTTTGAGGTTCCACAATGAAAAGCAGACAAGTAAGAATACACTCCGTTAGGAATGACACCTGGAGTGGGCTTTGACAGGGAAGAGAATTTACGTGAGAAATTATCTGGATCTGTGTAGTAGCCCCAGCCCTTTAAGGAGGCAGAGGACCTAAACTTCCATATTGAATCAGTCTTCCAACACCTGGACCTGTAGCTGTCGGGTAAGGCTGTGGAAAACTACAGATCATCGGGCTTTTTGTCCTGCAGAAGCAGTGGTGTATGTTCAGTCTGGGTTTCAAGTGAGAAAGGACTTTCAAGCAGTATTGTAAAAGTTATTGGAAATGTCAGTGAAGTCCCATTTGTGTCTGAGTTGTTTTAAGCCCCTAAAATCTGAAAAACTTGAACAGATTCAGAATGCTGGATGCATTCCCAGGCAGCATGTGTAAGGTCGTAACTGCCTTACCCAGAGGTGAATCACTGTCTGTCTTTGGAAGCTATAATTGTTCATGGAAAATAACACCCTGCTCCAGAAGGACCAAAACCCCATGATTATGTTAGTTTGGTTCTTTTCTTCTAAATATTTGGTTTGGTTTATGCCAGTCATTTACTTGAATAAGCAGCACAACTGTATAACTTTTTCAATAATAAAGGTTCTTACTTCATTATTTCTCAGAGCTCTCAGGGCACAGTGGAATTACTGTTGACTACTGGAACGGAGCTCTGTAATCATGTTTCTGTTAAAATAAACTATCTTGGTTTTTATATCACCTTGGTTTGTGGTGTGTTCCTCTCTTGGATGAGCATTCTGAGGGACAGTCAGCATGACAAACACTTTTACCCCAGCAGAAGTAATTTTGCTCTTGTTGGAGTGTTTGTTAGCAGCCACCCAAGGGGCAGCAGCTGGAGAGATGGTAGAAAATAGTAAGTCCAGGACTGTCAGGATAATGGCAGCTGATGCCAGTAGGGCCATTCAGTAACTGCTTCCTCTGTGAGAAACTTGCTGGAAGGTGGCAGCTGCTCCAGAAGTGAAGTTGGAAATCTATAGCATTTCTGTTTCTCATATTTCTGTGTCAGAGTTCAGTACACTCAGACCAAGTTCTTTCAGCTATTCTACATGAGGAGGAATTGGATATCAAATTTAATTATTTGGTCTCTTTGGGGCTACACAGGATTTGGTAGGTAAGACAGCTACATAGGTGTGCTGAGTGTCATGACCCTGGACATCCCCAGTCAGGGTGGAACGTGGGTGGAAGCCAGCCAAGCCCATTGCTCTTTTCAAAGTTTAAATGTTTTATCAGTTGTCCAGGTTTTATACTTTTATGTTGGGCTGGGGTGAGCCACATATCCACACCCTCTGTGGTGGTCTGGCTTGCTCAGGAAGACATTATTCCTTGTTAATTGTCTTGGGGTACCTGATGATTCACAGGGGCAAATGTCTTCTCTAAAACTAAGGTCACCCTCCCATCTCCCTGGTGTTGAGGTAAATTGGACTTTCTTTATTATCTCTTCTTCCCTGAGATGGTTTTTGTCCTTCTCCTCTGAGCTGTCCTCCACTGGAGGGGGGTACTACAGAAGGTGCTGATCAGTCACACCCTGTGATTTAAACTCATTTGGTATTTTGTTCTGCCTATTAAAATCCAGCTACCTCCATAGTTTACCATTCTCACTTGTGGATGAAGATGTACTAGGAGGAAGAGAAAACCCCATCAAAATCCTTCAAAGAACTGCAGAAAACAGCCATACTGTGAATTTATTTGTAGGTTATGCAGCAATCAGGGGAAGAGAAAACACACTTTGAGTTTTGCAGTTCTGAGCAAAGTGTGGCTGGTAGGTTTTTGCATGGATTTGTCTCCATCCCACAGAGCTGAGTGGTAAGAAGGAAGTTGGTTCTGCAATTTCCTGACTCTTTTTTCTCTGTAGTACAAGCTAGAGAATGGTGAGGGGCAATCACTTTGTCTCTCTGAAGGCCCTCAGCTTTGTTTTTTATTATTTTTATTTTGTTTTTTGCCTTTTCTTTTCCTCCCAGCTCATGGCTGGGAGGCAAATCCAGTCAGAAGCCTGGCACTTAATTCTGTTTTGTTTTCAGACAGCAGAAGCACTGCCACCAGAAAGTGGAGCCAGAAGTCTGATGGGAAAGAAGAGCTAGTGAGTTGAAGTCTTGCAGACTTAAACTGAAAGCAAGCAAGAGCAGAGTGGTGCTACTTGAAAAGGAAAACACTTACAAGAGTTGGGGAGGACTGTTAGCTGAAGAAGAAGAAATAATGCTGTCCAGGGCCATGAGTCTTTGCCCAGTCATTCACATTTTGCTACCTGTTCTTTCAGTTTAACAGCAGTTTCCCAGAGAGCTCTTTATGCCCATCCTCCTGTGGATGGGAAGTTTGTCTTTCCATCCAAATAGTTTGAGGATGACTTGAAAATGTGCTGCTCTTGGGAGAGGCTGGAGGCACATGTGAGGAGCCAGCCTGTGTTCAGCTGGCTGCCAGCTTCTCCTGCTGCATGGGCTGTGGTGAGATCTCCACCACCTGAGTATTCCCACCACCTGTGTAAAGGTTCCTTCAGTTCTCAAAGTGGTGCAAATTCAGGAGCCGATGAGTTTGGATTGATTAAACTGCTGTAAGTGTGCCTTTACTTGTCACGCTGCTCTGTTACTGACAGCCACTGGAACTCCCCAGGCCTCCAACGTGGCTGGCTCTTGTGGATGTCAACCATACATTCCTAGCTAGGTGGAATGTTATCCTGGACACATCTCCTAAGCTTGGCCTAAGTTTTCTACATTAGTTTTGTTCATGTAGCTACTTTGTACTTAGGCCTGATTTGTTCAGGTGTGTGAGTGCTAAGATGAATCCATAGAAAAGATAGGAAGATCTTGTTCTAACATGTCTTGAGGTGATGTCAGCTTATGGCCTGTAGAAAAATGTCTTGCTTTCTGGACTCCTTCCACCTTTGACCCAACTTGCCATGCATGTAGTAACCAAGTATCTTGCACAGGGTTTTGCACATTGATAAGGCACTTCTAGGATAACAATTTACAGATTTCTGTTTAATATATTGTTAAAGTGTTTTCTTTACTGGATTTTTGGGAATCAGTGCTTAGCAAGAACACTGCTTCTTTATTGGACAGTATGGATGTGCTAAGTGTTGCTTTCTGGCTCAACGTGCGCATTAAGGTGTTAATGTTCATTTTCAGAAGGATGAAATTGCAGTTGGTAAAATCTCTCGCCCTCCTGTTGTGAAATACCATCTATTGATGGTGCGGCACCAAGAGGCAGAGGTGGTGCAGCATCCCGGGGCCCTACACACGGCGCAGTGCCTGCTCCTGTTGCAGAACTGCCTTGAGCAGGTGTGGGACGGATGGGAAGGGAGCTGTTTTCCATGGCTGCTGGGGGCCGAACGCCAGCGGGGAGCGTGCTGCCTTTCCTGACAGCAGCCCAGAAGGCTCGCAAGGAGGAAGGCGTATCAGTGGTGCTGTAAAAGCGTCCTTCTCCTTGTATTAAAATCGCAGCGTTTGTGAGTGCCTGGGAACCAGGGGGAGGCGACTTCAGGAAAAGCCCGGGCAGAGCGGGACCCTTTGGTCCGCACTAGCAGGTTTGTTCCAACACGGGCTCCAGACCAGGCGGAAACAGGAGCAGCACGGGCCCGAGATGGGCGTTCCCCAAGGCACTGCTCCGGAAGTTTAGATCCAGAGGGAAGCACCGCCCCGGCTCGGGCCCGCCCTCCGTGCTGGGCCGGCGCGGCGCGGCCATGGAGCTGCCCCGGGGCCGGCTGCTGGCGGTCAGCGACGAGCTGGACGAGGCCGAGCTGGCGGCGCTGAAATTCCTCAGCCGGGACCACGTCCCCTGGAGGAAGCTGGAAGCCGTCCGGAGCCCGCACGACTTGTTCGAAGTGCTGCAGGAGAAGGGCGTGCTGGAGGCGGGGAACCTGGCCTTCCTCAGGGAGCTGCTCTACTGCATCGGGCGGATCGACCTCCTGGTTTCCCACCTGGGCTCCAGCCGGGAGCAGGTGAAGCGGGAGCTGCGGGCGCCGGGCGGGGCGCGGCTGCCGCCCCTCAGGTGGGTGAGGGCGCCGGGCTGGGCCGGCCTCGTTCTGTCCGGGACTGTCGTCTCCTCCTCTCAACACCAGGCTGAAGGGTTTGCCTTCAGGCGGTCCTGGGACTTGTGTCCTCCATCTAAAGCGGAAAAATGGGGGAATATGTGCTGGGGGGACAGCAGACAAGAGGAGCAAGAAACACGATGAAACAACGCCCTCCACTTCTTTCTCTAGATACTTGCTCTTTCAGCTATATGAAGATGTCACTGAATATGAGCTGTCGTCTTTCAAGTTACATTTGGCCAAAGAATTACCAAATAGCAAGCTAACCCGTGAGACTGTAAGTATCTCTTTAATACGTTTTAAAAATCATTACTATAATTCATAGAGCCTATTATGTTGCTCATGGGGGAATGAGTGTTACTCTTCTTTATGGTGTCACTCTTACGGTGAAAACACCACAAGAAAAAGGGTGCCCCATGGTGCATATGGGACTTGTTTGTACTGATGTCGGGCACAGCTTTTGCAGCAGTGTCACAGCCAGCTGTGCCAGGAGTGCCAGGCACTGAGGCCATCACATCCAAGCACCACAGTGGACTCAGGACACTCAGTGGCTTTAATCAAGAAAAAACTGATGAGCACAGTTACTTATCTTGCCCAACAGACTTTTTTTTTTCTTCTTCTTTCTAAGTCATTATCAAATACAAAAAGTGACCCTCAGTGGATATTATTTTTTTGTTTTCTTTGTAAATGTAGAAAATACAGATCTAAGCAGCAGATTCTTCTCAAGGCTAAGTCAAATTAGTTCAAATTTACACGTAGCCTTGCAGGAGATCCAGTGCTTTTATGCTGTCCCAGCCTGCAGTTCTGACTCCTCAGTACTTTGTTCTGTCTAATAAAAGTTTTGAGGATTTTCCTTTTCTTAGAGGGGAGACTGTGAGAGCTGTTCTAGTTAATTCCTGGGGTGACCACTCTGCTCTGCCACTCACTGATGAGTTTCTGTCCCTTGTGGTCCCCTTTTGCTTCAGAGCAATCTCTACACTCTTTTTGCCAGTGCTTAAGATGGCCACTGCAGTGATTTGTTTCAGTTGAGTGCAGGATAGCTACTGAAAGTTGAATGAAAGCAATCATTAAAAATACTGTTCCTGTTCCTTTATGACCAGTGTTAGATATCCTGGGTTAGATCTTAATTAGATCTTGGCACCTCTGAGCTACAGGAAGGAAATGAGTGTGTTTTGAGAAGATGTTGGTACTTAAGTGCAGTACTTGTAGGTTTTGTTGAACTAGGATTAACTGGCTCAGCTGAGGTCTCCCCTGAGCTCCCAGTCAGCTGGATTGACTCTGTGGGTCGCATGTGCAGTCACCACATTAAAACTTAGGTGTGCATGCTGCAAGCTTTGCTCCCAGTGGCAGCGTGCAGGTGCCCCAAGAGCAAACTGCCTTTCTGATTACCCAGACAATGCTGGACATTCTCACTGAGATGGAGAAGAGGGGCCTTCTGGGAAAAGACAACCTAAGTATGCTGAAGAGTCTCTGTGAAAAAATTAACATCAGCCTGTGGAACAGAATTGAAGATGGATTAAACCTCTTTGGTAAAACAGAACAACCTTTTCCCCATAGTTATTCTTGTGATGTACAGGTATTGTACAGGGCTAATCATGAATGCTTTGCAGGCCAAGAAGAGATGCTCATCACAGAGGAAGAAAGGGTCAACACAGGATGCTCTGAGGGACATCTGGTGTCGTCTGCAGCACCTGATCCTCCTGGCAGTCTTAATGACTCTTCCCAAGTAAGTTAGTTTATTTCTTAGAAACATCATCCTTTTGTCTTAGGAGAGCTTACCCCTCCATGAAGTGAACAGCTGTTCTGAGACCAACTGTTTAAAGCACTGTCTAGAAAAAGGACAGTGCACAGCTCTGCATCCTTTATTCTGAAGCTCTGTCCCAGGCACAGCTGCTGGAGTGTTGTCCTTCAGAAACACCTACAAGGGTAGCAGGGTAGGCCGAGTTTACCATCCCAGGAATTAGGCAGTTGGCTTGGTACAGAGATGTGAGTGAACAGAGCAGCCCGTTTGGTTGTCCAGCAGGGTGCTCTCCTGCACAGGCTGCCCAAGGCAGTGGGGCAGGGCACTGCCAGGCCCTGGGAGCAAAGCTGGTGAGGAGAGCTGCCTGCAGAGGAGGCCAGCTGGCTCCCTGCCCTGCTCTGCCCCTCCCAACAGCTAAGCAGCACTTGGAGGAGAATGCAGGAGTTTCACCAGGAGTCTTTTCCTTTCAGCTGCTTGAAGCTTACAAAATGACCAGCCGACCCTGTGGAGTGTGCCTGATCATGAATAATCACAATTTTGCAAAAGCTAGGGAAGGAGTGCTGGAACACAAACACATGAAGGATCGGAATGGGACAGATGTGGATGCAGGTACAGTGAATGTTAAAGATGAGTTTGTGAATCATTAAAAATAGAAACCTTGTTTCTCTTTCTAAAGGTCTGAATTTCAGTCTTCCCTTTCTAGAATTACTTCTGTTGTAGTGGCTCACTTGGCTCTGTTTACTGTGTTGACAAGTCCTAATCAGCTCATCAAGTTTTTAGTGCCTGATACTGAACAATTCACTTGCATTTTGCAGTTTTAGTGAGGTTACTGCAACCTTAAGCAGCACCCTGAGCCTGGACTTCACAAGCTAGGCTAGCTTTTCATCAGCCTTATGCATACTAATTCTAAAATATGCAGAAATAAGCAAGAAAACCTTTTCACAACAATTAAGGGAACTCAGTAGAGATATGATTAGTGATTAGACTACTAGAGTATTTTCAGACCAGGAATGTAACTGTGTGGATGTAGTCATGTAGCAGATGACCAGTTATGTCTAGAAATGCAATTTGCAGTTGCAGAGTCCAACTTCCTATCATGAAGTGTCTCCAATTTCCCTTCTCTTTGCCTTCCAGCGGCTCTGAAGAATGTTTTCAGCAAGCTTCATTTTAGAATAGAAGAATATAGAGACCTCACTGCAGAAGGAATCCGTGAGACTGTGAAGAGCTTCCAGAGTAAAGACCATGAGGACAAGGACTGTTTTGTTTGCTGTATCCTGTCTCATGGGAAAAAAGGCATTATATATGGTGTTGATGGGCAGGAAGTACCTATCCGGGAACTGACCACTGCTTTCACTGCACAGAACTGCAATTCACTTGCTGGAAAACCAAAAGTTTTTTTTATTCAGGCCTGCCAGGGTGATGCTTTCCATAAAGGTGTGACCATTGAAACAGATTCTGGAGAGCAAGATTCTTCTGTAGAGCGAGATGCAAGGTTTCAGCTCGACTGCATCCCTGCAGAGCCAGACTTCCTCCTGGGCATGGCCACCCTGCAGGATTACGTCTCCTACAGAAGTCCCAGGGAGGGAACCTGGTACATACAGGCACTGTGCCAGCACTTGGAGTACAGCTGTCCTCGGTACCTATCTTTCCATAAGCTTATTTTTGGCAACACCTGAATTTTCCTTTTGGATGACAGGAATTTGATTTAGATGCAGAGGCAGATGAGAGGCAGTGGCAACGCTCGCTCAGAGTGAAAACACTGCTGTAGGACACAGCAACACCATGCACACCGGTCAAAGCAACTTAGGGAAGTGCTCTGAAGCCTATTAAAAACAGGAGCCGTTAGCACTGGTGTCTGTCAAGATAGTGAGAATGTTATTTTGCAGGCATTAACTGGCTAATACAAACTGTACTCGTGTCTTTGCAGGGGGGAAGATGTTCTCACCATCCTCACAGCGGTAAATCAAGAAGTGAGCAAAAAAACCTGTGAGCGGGGAGCGAAGAAGCAGATGCCACAGCCCAGTTTCACACTGAGGAAGAGGCTCATCTTTCCTGTCAACTAAATGGGAGGGAAGTACATGGCAGAGAGAGCTGCTGCAGCCTGGAATTAGCTGGTTTCAGCTCAGAATATAGTCAAACACAACAGACTTTCCGTGCCTGCTCTTAGCAGAAGAGCAAATATTTTTAATTGAAAATACAACTGAGGAGAAAAAGCCTTCAGAAATTTGTATGAATACATTAATTTGTATTAACATTTTATACTTGACAGCATCAAAGACGGCCTATGATTTATCACTGATTTATTTAGCTGATCTCTCTCACTGGTTTTCTGGCTAAGATACACTCGGTGTCCTCTTATCAGCTGTACCATATTGCTGCTGTTTTCATAAGGTATCTTTATAAGGCAACTTTTAGAAGACAATCATTGTAAAGCCTTGTGTACTTTATGCCTACTTTGCAAAACAAAGGGAGGAGTGCTGTAAATTTTATAGGACATAATCAGTGTGTTTTGTTATTTGTCCTCATCACTTAGAATCATTCATTCTTAGTGGTACATTCATTCTTGGTAGACTTCAAGATAAAGTCAAGCATTTGTCATCTGGCATATTTGGCAGGATCTGTCTGTGACCTGGATTTCAGAGTATCCTCTATGTAGAGTAGTCAACAGTGAAAATCAGTTCTGTTGGTACAGCTTCATGGTTGAAGATGTTCAGTTATCCTGTATTCACTTACCTTGCTGATCTTTTTGTCTTAGTTGTAAGCACAGGAAAAGCCACTAGGTAAGTACCCAGCTCCTTAAAACATTTTATATTGCCTCCTGTGGTGAGCCTGTACACAGACCTGCTTCAATCTCTATCCTCATTTGTCACAAATCTATAGGGCTCACATAACATCAGCTACTGAGATAAAAAATCCATGGTGCTGTTAGCCAATGCTGCAGTGCTAACACTAATGTAGAGGAATGTTGTGACAGAAGAATTATAAAAGAAAGGCCTCATAAAAGCAGGCCTGCTCTATTTAATTAACAGCTCGCCTGTCCTCTCTTCTAAGTGTAGTTAAGCAATTTGCAAGTTCCCATGTGAAAACAATCTTGGTATGAAAGGTTTGTTAACACAACATCCTATCCTTGGGTTGAAAAATAAGTGCATCTGTGTAAACAATTAGATCTGTTCCATGAGAACCCATAAAGGAAAAATGTAAACAACCTGAATCTTATCACGTACACACAAATCACCTTCTGACCAATAAATAAAGTGGTAAGAAAACTACCAGCCAGTAGGTGTTGCACATGAGGTCTGTGAGAAGTGTATAAAATAAGTTACTTGAATAAAGAATTGACTTTTCCCACATGAAGAAAATGGAGTCTCAGCTAACTTATTACAATAAAGGAACACACTAGTTGCTGTAAAAGAGGGAAGGAAAAAACCCCAAAGCACCACCCATGCACAATATCATCCCCCAAGGTACTAGAAAATATGAACAGATTCATTTAAAGTGAGGCTCAACACTTAAAATACTGTCTAAATCAATTTATTGGCTTCTAAAGCCACCACTTCTGCAGATCCCAATTCACTTCACTAAGCTTGTGTACAGTATAATAATCACTATCAATTTTAGCCACAAAAAGGCCTGATTTTATGTTTGTTATAGAACGCTGTAGTAGAGATGACATCTGGAACAAACCACAGGAGATCAGCAATATACTGAAAAATGGCATGTTATACATGTTTATTATCAAATTTACATTCCACTATGAAACAACAG
Source organism: Trochalopteron elliotii (assembly GCA_024734555.1). Taxonomy (NCBI): domain Eukaryota; kingdom Metazoa; phylum Chordata; class Aves; order Passeriformes; family Leiothrichidae; genus Trochalopteron; species Trochalopteron elliotii. Next base: position 2,435,693 of record JANPWX010000331.1, on the reverse strand, counting down.
TAAGTGCAAAAAGCAGATGGAAAAAATACCATGAAAATCCCAGACTGTTCAAACATTGTGTGTAATCCCCTCATGTAACAGCCAAATGAAGCCCAGACACAATTATTCTCCTTCCCTCTCTGTTGCTATTCAACTGCAGTAGATGTTTAACTTTGATCACAGGTATTTTGAGCATGCAGGTATCACTGAGTTTATCAAAAAGTAACAGTGAAACTAGAAAGCTTTAAGTTTGTGCTTTAAGACAATTGGAATAAGGTAAATATAAGAATTCCATTCTGTCTCTTGTAACCTGCACAAGCAATTTCTAGCATCCATGTTTGACTCAAACCTGCAAGATAACAGTACCTTTGCCAAAATGTAATTCTCCATTCCTTCTAGGTGTACCTCTACTCAAACAAAAGATCTGGTGCAGGATGTCAGCCATGCAAGTTTGTCACCTCTCTTACAGGAGACAATGAAAGCCAAATCATTCCTAGAATCATGGTAACTTCAAAAATGTTCTCAGAAACACATGTTATTAAAAAAAGTTTATCTTCTAGGTTTTGGCACAAAATGGTAAACTTGGAAGAAGTATCAATTTTCCCTGTTACTTCAAGCCAGGCATGTACATCCAAACTGCATGACCATCCAAGGGCATAAATGCATGACAGAATTTGAATACTGCACCACAGCATCAACCAACTGGGTAAACACACAAACACCATGGTATAGAGGTTCTTCCATTTTCTTTTTGCCTTATGCAAAGTATCTGATGATACACCCCAGCTACAGAACAAACTGACCTCTCAACATCCACAGCATTGTTTGAACGGAGCCAGTTTACAGTGCTGGGCTATGGAATAGGGAAGCGTCCCCCAAGGGAAACATGCATTTAATTTATATGCTTGTAGGTTAGTTTTACCTGAACCATGGCCTGCCAAAGGAATTCTGCCTTAGCTGATTTGCTACTCTGCTGATCCAATGGCTGGAGTTATCTTATGAAGCCAGTTAGAAACACAGTGTAATACCTTCAAAAAGTTATCTGTAACTCAGGTATTCCTACAATAAACACATAAAATGGACGGACTTTTGACATGCTACACACTTCTCAGTTGATACCAGAATGTCTAAGCTTTTGCTAACTCATTTCCCTGGAAGTTACAGATACACAGCAGACATACCCATCTCGGGCCACTGGAGACCAACACTGCACTCCCTCCTTTCACTCCCACCTTATGTAGCTAGGCAAAACACCGTGTGCAGCTAAATACATACAAACATAAATACTTACATGAAAAATTAAATATTTTTCATTTAAAAAACAAAATTAACCCGTATATGGTCTTTTAAATAAAATTCACCTTTTCTAAGTGGAAGGTTTTGCTTCAAGAGCAAAAGGCAACTCCAGGAGTTCCTGAATTTTTCTGTGCGTGGCTGACAGACAAGCTTCTGCTAAGAATCCCTGTGCAACTTTGAAGTGGTTACTCCTTTTCCTTTTACAAAAAAAAAATATCGAAGAGTCATCACAAGATCTACAGAACTGTAAAATCAGAAAGGCCACGTTACAAATTTCCTATAAACAAGGTTAAGAAGCTTTCTTTTCCTGCCCTACTCCACTCAGCCCTGCAGCAAGGAGGGTGCTGATTATGGAGGATGTGCCTTAGGGCAAATGCAGATCAGTGTAATTGCACCGAGGCTTCACACCACACCCCCAGACAGCTGCCAGCTATACCTCACTTACATGGTAACAGGCAAGGTAAACTTAACTGTTTAATCTAATTGTATGGAAACAAATCGTTTTATAATGTTGATAGGTACAGTGAAAATTTACATGAAGACTAAGAAGCTGTTTCTGTTCAGATCACTAGCAAAGACAACTTCTTAAGTTACACAAAACATCTGTTGTAGATTGTTCACTTATGATTAGAACCTTGGACAGGAAGGAACCAAAAAAGCAGCATGGGCAGTAATATTTTGATGATTAACACTCAGAAACCAGATTTCTAAAATGAAGTTCTTTTTTTGAGTTGGAAAGTCTGCCTCAGCCATGTTCAAAACCACACTCCCTCACTGATCACTGGATTTCAATATTCATTAAAATGCTACAAAGAACATCAGCTTTTTTCTTCCTGTTTCTATACAGAGACTGGCAAATTTTGCTCTTAATGAAATCTTTGAAACAAATCCTGCTTAAAACGAGAAATAAATCAATGAAAGGCATTAAGTTTACTGGAGAACTCTCAAATATACAGCATGTGTACTTGGCAAGACAACAGGCAGTTTTCTGAACTTCCAACACTTTCCTTGAAGTAAATGCTCTCCATTCAAGTCTTTAAAGAAACCCTGAATCAAGCACCTAGGGTTTATTTCCTTTTGCAATGCTGAAATGTGCCTGAGATATCCTCATTTAAACAGATGCACACTACACTTTGGAAAGATTTCTTAGCTTGACGTTTGCATCCCAATACACACTTTGCTGCTTCTTAATTCTTATTCATTGCACATTTCTCTGTGTGCTTTGTTCACAGACTATGGAAAGAAATTAACTTCTGTTAATACCTCACTAACACAATTGCACTCTTTCAAAATATAAATCCTGTGTTTGTAAACTGAAGTGTTACTTTCTTACACAGAACTAAAGGTTCTCTCCTCCACTTCTCAAAGTGAGGAGGACTTCAAAACACCACAGTTTCTGAAATGGAATTGAAAAGAAAAAAAAATAAATCCAAGTTTTCATATTTGTTTGCTACAGAGAGGAACTTGGGCTGATAATGCTAATGGTCAGACAGACTGTTATTTTAATATTATATTTAAATGATGTAGCCTGACTGCAAACAACTAGTAAATACTATGGGTGTATGGTAGAAAAAAATAAAATACCTACACATACAGGTTAAAGGGTTAAAACACTGAAAATGTCTGCAATAGTCTTCACTTCTAATTAAGTTAAGACAAGACGCTGAAGGGGGTCTTGAAATAAAGCTTTGGTTTTACCTTTCTATCTCTCACAAAACCCTTCTTCCTCAAACCCACGCAATGTTCCTTGCTCCTTGGTCCCAACACTTGCCTCTCCCACATTTTAACATGCACATGCCTTCTCCAACTCTTCTGTAACACACCTAACAATGCCTGTACTGGATGTTCATACCTCCAACTATTTACTGTGCTCTAAGTCAAACACCTTTCAGGCCAGTTAGTCTTCTTTTAGTATATCCATTTTTGGATTTGAAGACTGTGTGCAAACAGGAGCTCCCAGTGCTCCAATCATGGCTGGAAGACTCTGGTTTCTTCTCAGTCCTGCCATTAAGTTGCTACCTGCATGTAAAAACCCAGCTGAGTCCTGCCTCTGCAAGCCAACCTCTGGCCCTTGATTCTTGCCATGGTCCTGTGTTTCAGGGGGCTTGATCACCCTGGCAATGCCCAGCCTCTTCAGTCTGTCCACGAGGCTCATCTTCATCTGCCCGACGTCCGGGCTGTTACGGGAGGGCTTCAGGCCGTACATTTCCTGCAGGAATGTCTCTGCTGGGCGGGAAGCCAGGAAGTTCTCTGAGTGATGCACTCAAGGCTCAAACAGCGGAGGGGAAGGACAAGGTGAATGCGAAGGAGAGTTTGGTGGAGTAGAAGGAACGGGCAGAGTTCGAGAGGGTTGTAGCAAAGGCAGTTGTTCTAACATGGGGCTGTTGTAAACCTTGGCAGAGATGCCTCGTTCTTGCAGAAGTTTAGCCAAGCTGCTTGTGCTGCTGATGGTAGTTGAGTCTCTTCTGTTGGTGAGAAATTCTCCAATACTGAGTCTGTAAGGAATGGCTGGAGTGCTCACTACTGGGTTTCCAGTATTGCTGCCAGTATTCCCCAGTGAAAATGGAGCACCCATGGAGCTGAAAGAAAATAAAAATTAAACAGAGAATATACACACATTAGACCTTTTTATACCTGCTCTTCACTTGCTTTTAGTATTCAGGAGACTCAAGAAAAACAAATTATTGCTATTAGCTGTGAAAGCTTCGGTACTCAGAATTATTTTTCTACAAAGTACCAATGAATTTACCTTCTGTGATCACCTGTACTTTGAGATAATATTAACATAGTCATCCAGTTAGTTTTAAAAAAACATAACAGAATCAGAAAAGAAATTATCACGGAATCTTTTTTTCCACAATAACTATATGATACAAGGCATCTGCTACTTAAGAGATAAAATTTACTTCAAGTTACCTTAACTTGTTTTAACTCTTACTCTAGAGAATTCCCAGATTCCCTCTGTAATTACAACTACTTGTATTAGTAACATCCTACATATTGCCTAACTGCCTCCCCAACTCCCATATTGCCTAACTGGTCTATGTATCAAAAGCCAGAAAGTAGCTGTTTAATCCTATGCAGCAACATTTAGGATGTTAGCAGTCCTCATACCTGGGAGTAACTTGAGTGACATCAGATGGGTGAAGGATCCTACAAGTAGTGAAGGTAAACGTGGAATTTGTTGAAGATAGACACTTCCCTGGATTTGAGGCTGCAATGTGAAGAATTTACATCCATTCAGGTTAAAAATAAAGACATACAAGAATGAATCAAAGTTTAAGACAATGTTATCACTGCTGATTTTTTGAGCCTTTTTTCTTTTGAAGTAAAGAACAAAACCAGCAAAGACAGCATTAACACAGTAAAATACGTTCCATAGAGAAAAGGACACTGCTAAATAGAATCAGGGAGAAACTGTAGTGGTACTTACCAGTGAGTGGTACTGCTGCTGAAGTAATAGGTGGCAGGAAAATCCCTGCCACTGGCTTTGCCAATGCACATTTCTTTTCTTCTGGGAAGGACTGTTGTGCTTGAAATGTTATACCTCCTTCACCCTCTTCCTCATCATCTTCCTCCAGGTCAGAGATGTGGTGCACAGTATCATCAGACAGAGGGGTAAAGCCTTTAGTAACAACACCAGGTCTTGGGTCAAGAATGGTGCCTAGGTTGGGTCGAGCAAGCTGCTGCCAATGAAAAAGGGTCTGAGATCCTGGTGTGACAAAAGACAAGAGATTCAGAGAGCCATTACCTACCACTGTATCCAGTTACAAGAATGCATAATGAAAACCAGTGCAGCTGGCTGGTGCCCACACTGTGATCCACACATCCACTGGATGGCAATGCCAAGAAGCAGCCAAACGTTTAGCACCCTCTAGGAAAGCCAAACAGAAAGTGATGCTGATGAGCTCGCTGGCATGGAGCCTACCAAATACTACTGCTTCCTGTTACTGCACATCATACCTAGCTATGCTATACACACAATGATTTAGCTGGCAAATATAAAATCCTTTTCTGCTAATGAGAGAAGGAAGATCATCCTCTTACCTTCAATGGGTTTGACAATTTGTAACTTCTCTGGTAGGAGAACACGGAGATTACCAGAGCTGGCAGAGAGGTCTGTGAATTCTGAGTTTGTACTTGGGGAATAAGAGTTTTCTGTTGGTGTACTGCAGCCACTAGCCTCTTCTTTCTGCTCAGCCAGCAAATGCATTTTTCGGTCCCACTCCTCCTCGAAGAACTGCTTCTCACTCAGGTAGTTCTGGCGACGCAGGGAGAGCCTGTGCAGAGCTGTGACCACGTCGTTGTCTCCAGGGGTTCCCACCTGGCCAGGACTGTGAGCGTCTCTGTGAGAAACATCAAATAATAACAGATATTAAGCCCATTAAATTCACTGTTTCTCTATTACATAGCAGAAGTCCAGTCTGAGTTTAGTTTTGAATCAGTTCTTCTCAGAACGTAACAGGCTGTGCTTCGTACTTCAGATTCTTGTCAGAGCTGCTCCCCGGGGCCATCGGTGCGTGGCTCTCCAAGTGGTGCACGCCAGACTGGAAGGGCTTTGCTGTCATAACAGCACTCGAGCGATTTGATCCAGGGATTGGCAACGGGGCAGGAAAGGAAGAGCAGCGGCCACGGATGATATTGGCAACCTTGACAGTGTCAAACACCCGCTTCTGTTGACCCCTGCAGAAAAGACAAGCAAACAAATGTGGTTTTCAGATGCAAAGAAGATATAATGAAGAAAAATATCTGAAAAACCAACTTTGAAAAGTCTGCAGAGACCTCATTAAAAAGATGTTCAGAAAAACGTGACTGCCTAAAACACTCATGTTTTCAGGAGATCTACTTTATTAGAATCAAAATTAGTATGAGAATTACCACTTCTTTACCTGAAAGACCTGAACCTCTCCTGATAATTGCTTTAGACTATTCAGAAGTATATATTTCATTTATTTAATTTGCATATGCTTTCAGAAACACACATTTAGTTTACTACTTCTTGCTCAGAATGATGTGATTCAGGAACAGGTCTTCAGGGTTTTTACAACTGTTATGCATCTTTCAGCTATAATGTCATTTGTCCAGCAATTTTTCTGTAAGCATTAAAAGAGATAAAACTAGTCCTGTGCATCAGAGAATTTGGATCAAAAAATCTTATAAATTAAAGAATGAAGTAAAACCCTTTTAGCAATTCCCAGCTTCTTCACAGAATCAATTAAGAACAGCAGGTTTCAAAATTGAAAAGATTACCAAATACTACATTTCTTATTTACAATGAAACATTAGAGAGGGAACGGAAGCATTTATGGAGCCTCAAAAACTAGTTTCACCTTAATTAATACAAGTCCATGGATAAGTATCAAAATAGCACATAGAGATCTGAAAACATACTTTTGCTTGGAGAGAACAGATTCATCACCCTGACTCAATTCCTTCCGCATTGTCCCTTCAATTTCTGCTGCAAGGGAATCCTAGAGAAAAATGGAAACCATAGGAGTTGACAAATTAGATTCAAGTGTTCCTTCTGACAATTTTAGCAGAAAAATCTGTAAAAATTGCTATTAACAATCTGCATTTGTTTGCCCAGCATCAGTATGCTTTGGACAAACCCTTCTGCCTCTGAAGGAAGGGCACGTGGGACAGTTTCCCACCATAACTATAGCCATGTATAACCAGGATGGGTTCAGTTTTCTTTAGCAACATCTGCTTTTTCTTTGTGTTTCTTTATCTACTCTGCTTTAGTTAAGCTACAGTTTTAAGAGCACTTCTTACAAGTGTACATGAGTGATTCTGTACACACAGAGCAACCAACCAAAACCTGAAGAATTCCCAGATATTTTGAGTACATGAGATGCTGTGTTTCTTACACTGTTGAGTTAAAAAATTCACACCAACATCTAACAAAGACACTAGCACAACTGAGCATAAGCTATAGAGCATGCCAATTCCCTTATTAAACAGAAATGGCACATAAAAAGGAAAAATATTTGCAGTGTCCAAATACGTCAAGTGAATAGTTAGTTTCCTAACTAATTTTCTAAATTTCTCACAAGTGTACAAATTGAAGAACTGAAAGACCAACAGATCAGCTCCTTTGCCTACTACAAAGTAGTTGTGGCTGCAGCTCCTGCAAAGGCTGTTGTGCTCCTAGAGCTGCTCACTGCCACAGCCGTGTGTGCCATGCTAGAGGTGCTGGTTACCACGGGAAACGCTCCACGGGACTGTGGGTGGCAGAGACAAGCGGCAGAGCTGGCTCTGCTGCGCAGCAACTTCACTTCTTCCTGGGACTCGTGCAACATCCCCAGACACTCCACACTGCGATCCTGCAACTCGTGGAGCTGGAAGAGAAGAGAAGCCATCACATGATCTCTTCAGAGAGAAGACAGAGTGAAACTGAATGAACTCCTACAGTAACCTAGAATGGCTGATTCAACACTGTTAAGATTCTTCCAGCCGCAGGGCACATGCCCACAACTGGAATGGACAACAGTCAGCACAGCACCCGTAGCAGTGTTAGTGACAAAGCACAGAGATTCAAAAGAGGAAAAAGTACAAAGAAATTCAAAGGAAAAAACACTGAAAAATGCAAATACACTAACTACTGATGCAAAAGAAAAGAACTGCCTTAAAATCTAACAACCCACGGTACTGTTGATATAATCAGCAATATTCACACTAAAGCACTCTTTCTCTCATAACTAAGAATAGTAAGACCTCTCTATTTGAAACATACTCCTTGCCTTTTATACTCCTGTGAACTACAAAAATATTTGTGTAAGCTTGAGTAAAATAATTATTCTTTTCCTCCAATCATATGCTGTAATACAATGAAAGATTAAAATACTACATAATTAAAAAGCAGTAGTTCCCACTCTCTCTCTGCTTTCTTTCTCCTGTATTCTAACCCAAACATTTATCTGAAAGTATGTTATAGAAGTCTTTAGTACCTCTGCTGTCAGTTGTCTCTGAGCATCTTTGGAGGCTTGTAAGTGAAGTTTCAGCTCCTCCTTCTCAATCACATTCTGAAAGCACAAAAAGGTGCCCATCATTTTCTCAGCTGATTTCCCCAAGAGAATGATCCTCAGCCAGACTTCCCCGGAACAGCCACTCTCTCGCAGTGCAACCCCATGGCTTGCCAAGTCAATTTTTGCCTGCTGTAAGCACTGGCATGCACAGACTGCACAGACACCTGTGTGCACGCTTTAGGACACTTTATCAGCATTCCCTTACTTCTTTGAGTTTATGCTGAAGATCAACAATCTGGGACAAAAGGGATGAGATCTCCTCCTGGTAGCGAATCACCTCCTCACTCTTCTCTGACAACTCCTCTGTTATCCTGGAAATCTGAGCATTTGTTTGCCCTACAAAATACACAAGAAACTTAGTCAACACCCCCTCCCACAAAAAAAACCCAAACCTCAAACCAAACCTAAACCCTAGAAAGGATGAGTGAAAGTGAACAAAAATCTGCAAAACCACCAACACTCTTAGGAAATCAATTCATAATACATAAAAGTAGGTTCCTTAGAACATCCATAAGGAAGACTAACAGTGGGGAGGAGGAGGATAAAGAGTTAATTTCAAATGCAGGTGTAACATATTAAGAACTAAGCATGCCAAATCTGAAATACACATGATCAGTATGTGAAATGACTACAATAAAACAATTTCAAATGAGGTAATGACTCATGACCAAGGCCAGACTTGGAATATGCTGGAAGAGTCTGGTTCTGAATTAACCTTTATATTAACTGCCGTTGTAAACAAAGACATTTGGTAGAACCTTGTCAGCTGTAACATATACTCTTGATCCTGGTCACTATCTATCCCCAAACATCCACTGAATATAATTCCCCGATTCTTTTCTTTTTCTTTTAGCAAGCCCTTCACAAAGTGAGATGACAAAGCAACTCCAAGAGCTGAAATGTTTTTATGCAGTTAGTCTTGTTTGTATACTTGCCCTGAAACCATTACTAAGTCATAAGAAAGTCTGATCAATCTTGCATAAAGGTCACACTACAACTTTAGTGCTTGTTGTACCTCACACATTTACTGCAGAACAAGTCCCTGCTTATGGGCCTGTGGGCATTTAAGCTCAGCCAGATACCTTTTTCCTGAAAATGCAAATTTTAAAGCTGTAGGCAACACGGCTTTAGGAGAAGATTCTTTCTGTGAGTTTAAATTACCTAGCATGCCTACTCATGCTATAGAATTGAACAAAAAAGTGAACTCACAGATATTCTAACTGAAGGTGAATAGCAGGCCATATTTGAACTAACTCCTATTTGCAAAAGATGCATATTTTCTCAGCGGGATCAGAGTAAATGAACCAACTAAGTATCAATTCAGAGTATTTTATGGCCATCTCTAACAAGAAAAATAAAGCAGCAACCCAGTCTTCTTTATGGTGGTTGTATAGAAAAAAATAATCTTAAATATAATTTAAGGTTATTATGCACCAAGGAAGTAGTACACATCAAATGACTACAGATAAAAAAAAGTATTGATCTTTACTGTTTCAGAATACTTAGCATGCATTTATGTAAGAGTAGCTGCAATTCTTTGCAAATAAGCAGTCCCCAAAGCAAATACAAACGACTGCTCTACACAAATTAAGCCATTTGCTAATTTAAACGCTTTGGTTCATAACATGTACTTTAAAACTAATGCGTTCATGGTTTTAATGGTCTATACACTGACCCATTCTAGTGTCAACTGTGCTGAATATACAAGGAGAATATTTTGTTGACTTCTAGTGTCTGTAAGCTTCAGTTTAGGAAGTTTATGGACATTAACTTTTGTGTTAATTTTCCCCTTCTAAACACGACACACACAGAACTGAATTTGAATGCCAGAGTGAAACTTGATGAAATACAGAAACAACCTTGCACTTGGGCAAAGGGCAAGACTTCAATGACTGGCATAAATTACTGAAGCTCATTTTTGGATTCAGGGCTAAGTAAGAAGGTGTAGGCACTAGTATTTCACCTACCATCCTGCCTTTGCAAAATACAGCCTGGATACTCACGGAGTTCTTTGACACAGTCATTGACCAGCTGCTGTTCCTTCTCTTCATATGTAATGGTTTCTGACTTCAGATGGCAAGCCTTTGAGAAAATTATTTGTTTATCAATAACAATTTCAGTTTATCTATGAAGTTATAAATTTTTATTTCCAAAATTCTTGCAACTGAAGGGTCTCCCCCTCTCTCTTTAAAAATTCTATGCAACTGTGTTTTCCACCATAACCTGTTTCCCAGAATTCTACAGGTGTTTTGAGTGAAAGACAGACAGACATAAACAATGCCTGATCTCTTGGCTCTAATAAAAAAATGTTGCGGAAAGATGTCATTTGGTAGGGAAAGTGAACCAAGACAGAAATTAGAAATAAGCAATTTGCTTCAAAAAAGTAAAAAAAAAAATCATGAAAACTGACTGATGTTAACCAACTTTCTTATGGCACTGAAAAGCTCTTGGTAGAACAGTTTTTTTCCATATTCCAAACTTGTTTATTTAGACTGCATTTTCCAGGCCAGAGACTGAGTATCACAACATATCTAAACAATATGAAGCACTCTAGAATCCCGCTTCTCTTTTGATTGTGAGGGTGGTAATACTAAATTTAGCACAGGCAAGTCTTCCATACTCAGGACTGTTTGCCAGTAAGGGACTCACACTGTAAAACTCAGCAAATGGTTTTAAAGACTATCCCAGTAAACAGTACATTTACACAACTGCAGCCAAATACAGGTTTTTATATAGTGCTGTCACATGAAAAGAAATAAAAAAGCAAATAGAGGCTCATTGTAATTGAGGCTATTTCAAGTCACTGAAGGTTATGTTATATCACAGAATGATTAAGCTCTGGCTGGTCTGTAAACTTGTGCAATCATATACAGTCTTTGGAGCAAAATAAAGGCAATTCTATCTTCTCTTTCTTGTCCTACAGCACTACTAATGCATCCAGCTGGTCTTAGGGAGTTTTAGGAAGAATGTGCATCTCAGGCTGACAGAACAAGGGCAGAAGTGTATTTTGTTGACATTAAAGTCAACAAACAACAAAATAATCTAGTCTGGTAGTGGTACAACAAGCTTTTATTGTGAATGGCTCGCATTAAAAATATCAGAACACCACACACACACAAACAACCCTCACCTTACTTACAAACACTCCCCTTTCTTAAAGGCAACAAAAAACCCCAATTTTAAACAATGTCCTATTTTACAAGTTCCACTCTTCACTACCAGAGAAAAGACACTGCATCCATAGATTCCAATTCTTGGAACCTTTGCTGTTGGTTCCATTTTATAGCCAGTTTTTGTCTGGCCATTTAGTATCTATCTTTCTAATGGCACATCTAGTGCCTGTATTCAAGTTTTACACACACAATAGACAGGTTAAAATAGAGAAACTAATGACATAGTCACAACTAAATGTGTCTTCAAAATAATTTAAGTGGAAGCTTATTTACCCTTAAAATATCTTCTGACAAAAACAATGGCAACAGAATGGAATTATACTCCTGTTCATTGCAATCAGATTTATACCAAAACAAACTGCATAAGCTTAGTAGTTTTGCTGGGTGCTTATGTATGTTCCTATGCTTTTTCATGTATCACAAGTGCACTGAGACCAGACTGCTAGAGAACTCTGGAGACAATGAGGAATGAAGGAAACAGAAGGATGTTCATGTGGGCATGGAGGGAAAATGCTCAGGAATGATTTGTATACAGTGACACATAATAGCCATGTGCTCCAAGAGAACCCCTGATGCTGGATTTTGAACCCCCTGGCTCCTCTCACACCCGGCACACAGAGCACACGCCCTCAGTGGGGTGGATACCTTGGATCGCAGAGCCAGGTTCTCCTCCTCCAGCTCTCGGAGCTTGTCCTGCAGGACATCCAGCTGCAGCGGGTCGTGGGACACGGTGAAGGACTCGTTGAAGCGCAGCGGGGTGGAACAGCTGGAATCCGTCTCGCTCTCCTCAGAAGCGATGGAAACAATTCGCAGCAGGTCATCCTTCTTTGACAGCTCGTGCTGCAGCTGGTTAACCTAGCACAAGTGAAGATCACCACCACGTGAAATACACTTTACATATACAATATCACACTGTACTATTTATGCAGCCTCTAGAACTGCTCCTGAATAGCTCACACCTCCATTTATTTCACAGGCAGTTCGCGAAATTGTAATTTTTCCCTGCAAGGGAGACTGAAAGTTCAAGACACCACAAAAATGAACAACAGAACCTATTTTTTAAATAGTTTACTGCAAAATCATTTTCCAGCTGCCTTGATACATTATTTCATTTTAACATGCTAACTATCATTTTGATTATGGCCATTACTCTGAATTGTTGAGTTTCTGGAGAAAAGGATTGAGAGACAACTATTTACATGCCCAGAGTGGTACCCTCCAGTCTGCACATTACATGACCCGTAGGACAATTAAAAACCAAAGAAGAGACAGATCTCGTTTAGAGAAAATCTACTTTGCCTATCTACATTTTTATATGAATATCTAAGTTTATGCTGTCCTACAGCTGATTATGAGTACATCTTTGTTACCTGCATACTCTTTTATACAAGCAGCTGAATCCATTTCACTATAGCCTGCAGTACATCTGTTGACCATAGGGTTATTTGTCAACTATTTAATTCTTTTTTTAAGAAAGAAAAACAAAGAAAAGGTTAGATTAAGAATTTGTGCTTACAGGAAGAAATGGACAGAAGAGCCTGGTCAGAATTCACTTTTCATTACATCTTATTTATTCATTTGTTTACTCTTAGTGTAAGCACCCCATTAACCAGCTCATTTGCTGTCTGTTTCCTCACCTGTGGAAGCTGTTATATAGCAGCTCATGTCAGACACCAATCTCTTATTTTGACTTGTATTAGTCCATTTTTAGTTTAATGGTGGGAAATCAGATTGATTGTCTGATACACCCTAATGATATCTAATATTCTCATAATTTGTCACCAATTACAATATGTTGTCTTCTTATTCAATTCCTGGACTGCAAAAAGTCATTGAACAATGATTAGGAGACTGACATCTAAGCACACTTCTGTAGTCCGAGAGCACCAATCACTACAAAATGATGTATTTCTATTAATCCTCTTACCACCACCATAAATGGAAAAATAAAAAAGAGAGAAAAAAATGGAAAAAAAAACTAAATAAAGGGGAAAAAAAAGGAAAGTGACCACTCACTCTGTCTAGAGTTTGTCCCAACTGTTCTTCCAGTGCTTCATTCTGTTCCATCAACAGATGGTTTCGCTTAAGGAGGGCTTGTCCAATCCGTGCTGCCAGTTCCAGGTCCCGATCTTTCTGCTCACAAAATGAGAAAAAATATTTCCTTTTGGTCATGTAAGGTTTAAATTCAGAGTAGCTTTAGATTCTCCTAGATACTGCTCAGTGCATCATCACCACTCTGAGATCCCCCTTCACTCTCAAATGGATCAACACTGTTAGAAAATTATTAATGCTTCATCATTTGGATCCAGAACACATCCATAACTGTGTTTTTGATACAACAGCATATTCTCTTCCACAGCCATTTGCAGTAACACGATGGGAAAGCACCAAACCTGGGCACAGTTTTGGGGTTTGTGCTGAGTGCAAAGATTATGTGGGCTCAAAGATTATGTGTGTGAATCATGCACAAAAATCACATTTACTTAGGCCTGTGGCCTTCCCAGTGACACTTTCTCCAGAACAGAATGCTCAGCTTAAACAGTGGCAAAAGGGTAGAAGCAGAGGAGCAACAGGAAATCAGATGAAAGCTGTTTCTTTCTTATTCTCACTGGCTTCATGGGTGCTCATAGTTTTGTTAAATTTTGTTTCTGAGGTGGTGAAAGCAAATGGGTAGTTTCTCATTACTGATGTGTTTGATAAGCAGCTCTTGAAGAGAATCAAAATGGTCAGCAGCTGAATAAAACCCTCCTTCAAATAAATTCCCTCAACTGTATTAACACAGCGTGGCAGAGACAAGCATACCTCAGCTAAAAGACGTTTGACCATGTCAGCTTCACCGTAGTCTTTCTGCTCCACATTATCTGTGCCAAGAACTGAAGAGAGACAAACATGCTTATTTTATTGAAGGAAAGACAAGAAGATTGTGGGAAGTGGGAGAGCTGAACTCAGAGGATGTTATTTATATACAAATACAGTACTTGGCTGATGAAGCTAACTATGAAAATGCCTCTTCAACTTCAGAAATGTAAAACAATACTCATCTGGGAGGCTGATAAATGAGGTATTGAACATTTACACCTTTCAGCAATGTTAACTAAGACTTGAGGTGCTCACTAATCCTTCAAATTTAGAAAAAAGAGAAAAAAATTCTAAGAGCAACTGAATACAGCCAAGCAGTTGAATCCTCCAGCCTGCTGGGGAGAGGAGAAAGAGCATATTGGAGCATATCCAAATATAGCTGAGCACATACTTTAACCCTGAAGCAAAATTTCCACTAGGCTGTGTGGCAACTATATGCAGGAAGTATGGATACCCCTGAGACTAATTGTGAAAGTGCATTTATTAAGGGCTTGACCATCTTGGAAACAATGAAGAAGAAACAAGATAATATATGTCTGCGTTTTAAATGTAGCAGTAAATGCTATCTTAGTAATCAAGTGACTCCAGTGTTTGAAGAATTTGTAAAATTACTAAAAAACTGAGAAACAGTAGGATTGGATAAACAGGATTGAGTGAGGAATAAGCAAAGCCTGAAGAACTTGTGACATCTCTGAACAAAACACAGTGCTAAAACTGCAAAGCATTGGTCTGGTCTAGTTCATGTGCTGATAAAAAGAAGATGGTAGTAACAAAGGCATCTTAATTACCTTGTGCAAATTTGTGAGATCCATCCAAGGAGGAGGAAGGAAGTTCAATAAGAGCTAGAGTGACAGATAATGAAAGATATGGAGGGGAGAAAGAGAACAAAGAGGAGAAAGAATTAAAATGTAAGGAAATAGGTGATTTTCTGCCATGCATCTACCACAATCAAAAATAAATGCATGTGCAAACATAGTTTTTTCCCTATTAACACTTTCTTAGACCTTTTAGGGAACCATTTCAACATAATTTCCTTCAGAAGCAGAATTATACATCTCTCTATGATCCGATAAATGTTTGTGCTAAGCTCAACAATAGCAATTTGCTATTTTTGCTTTATGAAGTCAGGATCATTAAAGTGAAGAAGGCAGCAACATAAATTTAAAAATTACAGAAGTATCTGCTTCAGCTGAAGGTTTAAGTTAGCCTGTTTTGAAACTAATTCCATCATCACTGAACTGCACAATGAGATTACTGTGGATTTGATCTCAAGATTTCCTTCACTCTTCTACCTTGTTTAAATCTCATTCTTACCCTGAATACACAGTGGTATGGATTATCAGTTCTTTTCTTTGTTTGTTTTGTTGAGGACTGCAGACTTACTTATGAGCCAGTAAAGTGCCAAGATAAAGTGCACACTAACTTTATTTACATATTATATAAGCTGTCTATACCCTTTACATACATAATGCCCATAATTAACCTTGAAAAGCATAACACTACAGCTATGCTAAAATCAAAACCAAGTTGCATTTTAGTAACAAAAAGCCTTTTTTGTAATCTTGAAAGACAGAAAAACAGGAAGAACAACACAGAAGGAAAAGTTTTACTGTTTCTCTAAAAGCTTAGAAGAAAAATATATGAAAGTAACAAACCAAATGCTTTTCATCAAGTAGATCAGTAGGCATTAAAACCCAACACATGCTGTTTAAGCATGCAGGAGCTTTGAACTTACAGCACTGTCACTTACTAAATGTATTCCTAAGCAGGGAAAAAATAGAAACTCCCCACAGAAATTAAAGTACACATCTATCAGTAACATAAAATGCATTTGGAGGACAATTTTACTGTACTACTTAGCTGCTGATACTGGCAGCTGAAAGGAGACTCCAAACTCATCTAGCTTATTAGTATTTGGAAAATTCACTGCACATACATAACTAAATTACAGCCATAATACTATAACCAGCTCTCCAGGGGTAACTGTTCCTAGCAGGTGATTTCAAGTTACAAGTTTCTATCCAGTCCCTTTAATAAAAATTTACACTAATTCCATACAAGGCTACTCAGGTAGGTAAGTTCCTAAAATCAAGAGCAAATATCTTTACTCTGATAACTAAAATCAACCAACAGCTTTGAAACCTAGCTCCATATAAATTTCAGTATTTTCTCTCAGTACAGGATCAAAACTATATGCAGTTTATTAGAATTCTCTCTTGGGAACACAAGAATGTGCAATACTCACCTTGCAGAGTGAAAGTTGCAAGCAACTCTTCATTCTGGTTAAAATTCTTGTTATGTTGTGCCATGACCCTTTATTCACACATAAAAAGTAGTTCCAAAGAGAGATCTTCTGTAATTCAGGATTTCTTATGCTACCTCAGTTGAAGCAGAAAATATTCTTCCACCTCACTGAAAAGACTGCCAGTGTGAACCCAACAGGTTAGGGGACAGACCTTCTTATAGGCAGCAGCAGCCATAAAAAAAGGAGGAGCTCAAGTGCAAAAACTGCTGTGTTGCTTTGGGGCTTTTTTCTCAACTACAAATTCACTCAAACCATATATTTAGCATTCTGTCTTGGAAAAACTTATAAAAATGTTTCCATACATATACACGGGGAGGCAGATACACAGCTAAAGGTCATGCTTCACATCACATTTATTCCCAATTCCAAGCAACAAAGAAAGATTTAAATTTCACCTACTAAGTTATTCAACAATAATTATAACTAGAATTTGATTTATATCTGTACTGGTCTGGGACCTTCCCAGTATCTCCCCTTAGGTTATTAGTCTCAAAAAAAGCTACTATGATTTCAAGTGTAAAAAAATGTCTGGACAATTTCTAGGAGAAACATAAATGGTATTTATCTTGAGCTAATATGACTTAACAGTTACAAAAGTGTTCTTAAATGATACAAGAATTAGTTTTATATATTATGCTTAACAGCTATCTTTTAATTCAATTTCAGTCATTGCTACAAAAAAACATAGCTTTAAAAACTGCTTTAAAACTCCTACAAGCAGTTTACGGTTTTCACAGGACACCTTCTCTATTTGGAAAGAACTTCCCTCTAGGAGAAACAGGAAGACAGCCCTTTCTGCAGTACCTTGACAGCCAAATAATACACAAGAGGCTTCATGAAAACTTTGTTGATAAACCCCTCCCTCTCCCTGCAGGCTGAGAATGCAAGCTCACACCGACTGAAGTCCTTTGGAGCCCGGTGTTTCGTCACGCAGGCGAGGCGCTGAGCAGAAAGCTTCGGCACAGCCGCGTTTCATGTCCAGCTCCATCCAGCACGGACAGACTCTGATCCCACCTCCTTATAATTAACACTTAGAGGCAAGTACACACCCCATCAACTACACAGCTGCTTCCAGTGAACTACAAAACCATTCACCCCACTATAAAATCATTTATGCTTGCGGTATTATTGCGAGAAACAGACTGAGCAATAAACATTAAGTGGCTTTCCAATTACTTTCCACAGTTAAAAGAGTTCAAAGCCTGCAAGGTCAGCTCATAACAAGATCACTCTAAATTGCTGAGTACTGCATTCTTGGGAGGTATTATTTTAGTCTTTCTTACTCCTTTGCTATGCACTCTTGGGAAGCTTAAACTACAAAGAAAAATGACCAAAAAAAACCCCTTTTAGAGGTGGCATGTACAAGGAAGAGGTAATCTTTACAGATTGGATATAAATAACAACTGCACTCTTCCATGTGGTTTGTTCCAATAGTTCAAATACATGGAGGAAACAGGACTTGCCTATTTCTCTGAAAAGATTACAATGCATTGTCCTCAAATGAAAACATTTAGAAACTACAAGCAAGTAAGTGTTCAGTTCTTTCAGCAACTTTCTATAAATTTATTTTTCAACATATAAAGGTTTCTTCATGTGATTGAAGCTGTCCATTTTTTTCTTTATCATTTGATAGGTTTAGGAATAAGTTACTTAGTATTTTCAGAACTGGAAGGTAGTGATCAACATTGATCTCATACCCACCTGCCATTCATTCCTTTCCTATCTCCAGAAGAAACCACTGACAGTGCTTCACAAACATTACTGATACAAAACATCAGGGGAACATCACCAAATCAACCACAGCACAGTTAACATTCCTGAAAACAGAGCTGCTGCACACTCATAACTCTTGTATTACATCTCCTCTAGCACAATTCTAGGTTCCTGTCTCTTTTTCACTATCACATGCTCCCATTCTTACTTCAGTGTGTAATCTGATGATCAGGCAGTCACAGGACATCCTAAATCAACCATTAGAATTGCAGTCCTGAACTACCCCTGAACTCAGCCTTTTCTTCCACCTGTCCAACGTTTTCCAGATATGACCATTTCCTAACATTAATATTAACTGTGCATGCCAATGTTGATGTCTCACACTTGGGGAAATAAACAGCGACTCACTCATGTAACGGAAGGAGTCCTCCTCACGAGCAGGAGAAGCCACCTCCGGCAGGCGGCCATGGCCAGCCACGGGCTGGGCCCACTCTGGGTTTTCATACAGGTACAGAGAGTCCACCCGTAACTTGTAATCTGGCAACTGCTCTTCCAGCATGCTCACCAGCTCCACCTCAGGAAGGTCCTCGTTGGAGCAGCCATCTGAAAGAGAGTGAAGGCCAGTAATAGTGCTTTGTTAAATATATGTAAAATTTAAGAGTGCTGCTACACTACTATACGTTTTATGTACTGTAAAATACTTCATAAATCTTCAGTAGATTTGGAAATAATTATTCTGTACCAGACAAAATACCAGAATATTTACTGAATCAATACTTGATTTATATTGCAATACTTGTGAGTTCCTCACTCCCAGCTGATCCCAAAACTTCCTGAAAAGATGCTGTACTGTGTCCCTCCAACTTCCTCAATATAATGTATGTAATGAGTTTCAATTTCTATCTTTTTCTCTTCACTGAGCTAAAACACAAAGCATTTTACCAGCTATTGATTTCCTAACGTCTCATTGACTTTTCACAGTTGTTACACTTTCCTTCTCTGAAGAAAATTCGTAGTTTTCTTGTTCTTCTGTTTTATGCATTGGTTTCATAATGAACATAGATGTAAACAATCTTAAAAGTAAGTAAAATCAACTGAATATTGCTTTGAAATCAGGGAAGAAGTATAAAACTATATTCTCATCCTTACAGAATCACACGCTGAGAAACATGATACTAAAACCCCTGCAAAGTTTAGCTCTTTCTGTGTTCTGTGTGTCCCTTAATCTCTTCACAGTTACTGCAAAAAAAACCACCCATTAATACTAAATTGATAAAATATCAATGGTATGCAATGATTATCCTTGCAAGATTTCCACTCAGGATGAATACTATCTGCAGCATCTTTCAATGGAAAAAACATAATGTTGACTATTGACAGTGAGAATTTTACAAACATTATTTCACAGTGCACACTGGCTTACAAGTGAGTCAAATGGACTCACTGTTTTTGTTCCTTTGCAATATCACATAAGCAGTACAAAGACTGTGAAGCATAAGGTTGTCTTCAGGTTGGTGCTTTATGACATGTTAGAAACATTCAAGATTTGTAATAGTAATTCTTCAACTTACCAGGGATGCTCTCCAAGCCCCTGGGATCAAAACTCATGAGTCCTTCCTTCACAGTTCACTTCCTTGGAAAGAGCATTCTGTAATCAAGCTGTGCACCATTCCTTTATTGCTTTGGTAAAAAGATGGCTTTGGTTTAGAGACAGAGTAGATGAGAGCCATCAAGCCACAGAGACTCACAAATCTGGCATCAACTCACTTCTGTAGGCTGGTTCATACTCCAGATCCACTGCCATCTTAGGACATGCCTATTTCATCTGGGCTGCTACTGATCAGTAGAATTATTTCATATCAGCTTCACCAGCTTCTCAGCTCACCCATCACCTAAAAATAAAACAAAGAGAATGCCAAAGTTTAGCAGATTTCACTCTTTCAAGGGAGACAGGTAGATTGGTATGACTGTCCTTTTCAGCCTGAATTTCCCCTCTGTACTATAATTAATTATTAAAAAAAAAAAGGGCAAACAAGCATTTTATTTCCAGTTTACACAATACATGTAAAAGGTAGCATTAAAATATGTTTTCTCCTTGCAGACATCTCACCTTAAACATGGACTTGGTCAAATATCTCTTTGTCTGTACTATTTATCTTCTTTCATATAGTACTTAGTGTATTCAGGTCATTCACTGAAATTAGGCATTTTCTTTTTATGCTAACAGACAGCAGCTCCAACTAAACAGAGATTTTCTTCAGGCCACTACATTTATTTAAAGTGATGGATTCTAAAATCAGGATTTTAAAAACATCACTCTTAATGTTTCTATTGTTAAAACAATTTAGTTTTATACAACTGTTTGCTTGAGTCTCTTTTCCTTTAGGAGTCTGTTAATTAAAAATTGGACCAATCATAAATTTACTTTGTGGATCATGATAAAATTTGTGTTTTCTCTTCAGCAGGGACTCATGTAACCCAGATAATGAAACT
The DNA here is from genome assembly GCA_024734555.1 of Trochalopteron elliotii. Taxonomy (NCBI): domain Eukaryota; kingdom Metazoa; phylum Chordata; class Aves; order Passeriformes; family Leiothrichidae; genus Trochalopteron; species Trochalopteron elliotii. The sequence continues at coordinate 2,414,850 of JANPWX010000331.1, read as the reverse complement.
ACTGTGACTAATTCAGATAAGCTAGTAAAAACACTTAATAAAGTTTTTCCTTTGCCAAGACTGATTAATCACCTTCCATATAAAACAGTAGTTCTAGATAACAGAAAGATACAAAATGGAAGAAAAAACAAGTCCCCTTTTCCTTCCTCTGGCATTCAGTTAATGTAAAATTCTCTTAAAATCTTTCATTAATTTAAAATTTGCTCTTAACAGTTTCCCCAAGATCTCCAATCATCAAGCACAACAATCAGAGGTTTGTTTTGCTCTCTGTAGCAACCTCTCATTTGACAAGATTAAAATGGACAGTGCAGGAGCTTTTTAAAGCAAGCCTGGAGTCTGCCAGTTCATCTGCTTGTAGACTTTGGCAGGAGATCAAAAAAGAACTTCCTTCCATTAAGGCCAGCTCATACTTGTGAGCAGTATCTTCTTGTTTTGTCATTAATTTCTTTATCTATGTACTAGGCTTATCAGTTGTAATTATTATGCATATTAAACACTTAATAAAAAATAAACATTTGAGATTTCAGAAACATTTTCTATCTGAATGTATAGATGCTTCTAGTCCTTTTAAAAAGGTTTCTTTCTAGAGGCTGTTTTTTAAATGGATTGCTGAAAAGCATGAACTACACATACCCCCTTTTCTAAAACAACTCAATACAGCACAATAGAAGACATTTAAGAAGGCTGCTGTAGATCCACACATGCAAATGATTTTATTTTGTAGTAACAAGAGTCACTATACAGCTAGACAAAGTTCAGCAGCATAGGATAGTTTCTTCACAACTGTCAACCCAATCTTTTTCTCTTGAGTTTTAAAAATGTAAAAATGAATGCTGCTGCTTCTCAAGATTGGTTTTAATCTCTCTTCTAAGTGCAAAGCAGAAGCACTATTTGTTGCAGGTCAATATCAGTCAGGTCAGTTCAGTCAAAGAGAGGGAAAAAAAAGACAAAGGTTAGAGCACCACGCCAACACCAAGCTATTGAATTGAAAGGGCAAACTCATTTGTAAAACCTTTGAAAAGTTTACTAGATAAGCAAACACCATAAAAGTTAATGCTTGCATTTTCAGTGCTTCTCATAGCTTTAGTTTCCTGTACCATGGGGCAACTTCTGTAGAAATTCAAGCACTGGGCAGTTCCACCCTGAAGGTGACTCCATGACCCTTTAACACTGCAGCTGTAAAACTATTTCTTAACTGCAGATTCCTTCTCCAAGTCAGAACTATAATTAAATACATATAAATAAAACTCATAAAATTTATAACGTGGCTTTAAAATATATGACCATGCAATAAAAAGATGGACTAGAAATTAAAATCGTTAAATCATGCAGAAACACATGTCCAAATGAGAAGACAGAAAACTTTCTCAGGTATTGATTTTAATCTTTATTTATAAAGATTATTTCCACTGTCAATTTACTATACTCATTCTACACTGATCTACATCTTACTAGTTTTGTCCCCCTACTTCCTCACAGGCCAATTTCCCATTGATGTTGGCATCTCTTACTAATAGGTTAATTAAACATGGAAAAGACATGGGAAATTCAAATACTGGAGAACAATCCACACGCAGGGGTGGTGCTCTCAGAAGGCTTTTTCAAGGAAGGTTCATGAGAGATGGAAATATCAGACATTGTTTTATATACACACATACATAGCTGTCTCAGTATTTCTGTACTCTCCAGATTAAATTTTACTCCCCAAGTGTGTCTCACACCTCAGCTATCATTTGGCTCCAAACAGTGAGCTAAAACCTGGGGTCCATATAGCACAATTCTTGTAGAAGTGGAACTATTCCTACACCTTCTGTATCCACGGCAGAGAATCCAAGTTGCTCTAAAGAAATTTTACAATTTTTTCCTTCAGTGAGTCAGAAGACCCTAGTGAAGGTTAACCTGAAAAAGTAATACTGCCTAAAGTCTTAGAGAAAGATAAAACAGTTATAAAGCATTAAAAATTGTTCTTGTCTTTGTAAGTACCACTTTGAGCAATTTCAGATGGATGCAGAAAGGTTTGGGGCACCTCAAGATAGAATACAATTCTGAAGATGTTCTACCACTAGAGAACTCTAATTCAAATCTCAGTTCTGAGAAAGGTGAGGGAGTTGCTTTACAGCTGGAAACCACAGATAACTGCACATGTTACTTCTTTGTGCACAAAAAGTTAAAAACATATGCAAAACATTGGCATCTATATTGACAATATCTAAACCTCAACATAATTAAACTGCTATTTCTGCTGTTTTTCATTTGTTGAGAGCAGCTGACCCCTCACAAGTACTTGGAAAGACTAAACTTGGTCTGCTGCTTTGTACAATTCCAGGATGCAACACATTAGGCCACAAGCAACACAAACAACATTGTGACAACAAAGAAGATTCTGACTTGATTAAGAGAGAAGACAACATTTTCCAAAAGCAAGCCAAGTAAATGAGTGTATTATTCTCAGATGCCAAATTTTACTGCCATGTAAGTATGCAATTAAAAAAATAGTATCAACTCATTAACACAGTACTTTTTCCATTGCTGAAACTGGAATGCTGTCAAGCCAGCTAATAGCAATCAACACATTCTGCATTTCAAGGTTAATGAAACAGTTCTATTCTTATAGCAAACATGACTACACTGATTTGCTGCCAAAACATTCCGGGACTGGTGCTCAGAAGCACAGGACCACGACACCATGCAGTAGGAGATGAAGGACAAAGGATTATCAACTGAAAAACAAATCTATGTAAACACAAACTTTGCCTATCACAATTAACATTTGCTGTGTGCCTAACACCTGTTATTTTCAGCCAGTACTATCCCTGCAGAAATCTATTTAGTGCCTGTTTCTCTCATGGAAGGAAAAAAATATTTCAAAGAGTATGCCAACACAATCTTAAGAACAACTGTAATAATCATAAACAGCCCTGCAACAGACTTTCAATCGTTAAAAAATGGCAGAAGAAGAAACTGTAAGAAAACAAACAAAATACATCCCCCCACCCCCTCCACCCCCATCTTCTGGATTCTTTTCTTTTGGGATGGGTTTAAGGCTTCAGAGGGGAAGCTGGAGAACACCTCTTGGAGAATGATGAATCACATGGGGATCATGAAGCCAGCCACATTCCCTCATCCTATTTCATCTACAGTTATCCCAAACCAAGCTCACTTATTCTTCTTGTCTGTCATTTGCAACAGCTCATATTCTCCAAAGTAGCAACACTACCTGTGAAGTACATGTATATGTGCTTCATGTACACACATGCATGCATACTGCTGACTACCACAGCTTGACAGCCAAGATTTATTTAAGTCCTACACATCTGGAGGTTGTCTATATCACCCTTAGTACAATACAAAAACAGCAAATGGTGAATTAAAGTCTCCCTTAGTCTGAAACTATGAGTGTTACCGACACTAAAGATATGCACTATGTTTTAGTAATTCTTAATTTTTTCTGTAAATGCAGTCAAAACATTACTATCTGTATGCATATTTTCTTGTAAATTTTCTTTTTTCAGAAGAAATTATACATATACGTAGTAATGTTATGATCTCAAAGGAATCAAGAACTATCATTAATTGCCTAATTTGTTAGTTAGAATATAAAATACAGGAAATGCTTTTGTGGCATTCTGCTAATGCCTCATTCTGCTAAGTTCTCTGCTAATATTTCATTACAAAGGTTGTAATCAGCTTCTTTTAAAACTCAACCTTGTTTTCTATAAAGTCTACTTGAAGGGAACTTGAATAACATTTAACTGAAATCACTAACACTTTCAGTTGACGCATGGCTGATCACCCAAAAAAGTAGTTTCAATTCCTTGACCTAAACCCCAGCCAGTGCTCAGCATTTTAAGTTATAATTCTGTATTAGAATTAACCAAACTGATCTATATGACTCAGTCACCAGAATATCACTAGCAAACAAACCAGAAAAAAGGATGCCTTTTTTTTTTGTAGCCATCTCTGTGAAAATGGTCTATTTGTGTCTTCTTAGAAAACTAATCAACAAAGCATGGCTATAATTCCTGAAAAACAGCACTTCTACTGCACAGTATTAATTCCGGAAGCCCACTATTAGAGGCAAACCACCATCAGGAAAGTCTGTGGTTTTCCAACGCTCTTCAAACTACATTTTCAGATACTCATAACAGAAATTCGATAAATACATACAGCTCCAATAATCACACTGCCACTACAGAGTGGAAAAAATTCGGGTATTGGAAAATTTTTTTTCAATTTAGCTTCAGTGTCAGAAGTGCCATTAAAAAGAAGTTCTGCCCATTTTTACTAAGAACTACATCTTTTACAAAACAAACCTAAAATCGACTGTCACTTTCTAATGTTGCTTTAAGATACTTATTAGTACATCAAATATCTGCATCAGACTGTCATAATCAGTCAACAGTAACTGTGAAACATAACCGAGAAATAGGCACCAGTGCAACAGCTGAAGATTGCAATAACGATAAAAATACGAGCATGCCACATACACTTCTCCACTAGCATGGTCGACAGAGTAAATGACATTTACTGACAGATATTCGTACTACAGTTTAATCAGCTGATAAAAATGTAACAATGTGATTAAGAAGTTGCTAAAAGCCAAAATTTCCTTGCTTTCCATATACAAGCAGGACAACAACGAAGATGTCACGGAGGACTGCCTCGTGTTCGCGGTGACATGACTCTACAGGGAGCCCGCTCGGTGACGGGCACCTCGGGCCGCTGAAGGTCACCCCGGGCACCGCCTGCGGGCACCGCAGCCCTCGCTTGCACTAAAGACGGAGCTCAACACAGTGCTATGTTACATTAGAGCATCACCACCGCCAAAAGAGCCCCGTCAGCTGCCAACCCGGACAGGCGCCGGAATTCCTTCTCCGCCCGGGACGGCGGGGCCAGCCCCGGCCACCGCCTCACGCTCGGGCCCCGCGCTCCGACCCCAACCAGCCTCAGGAAAGCCGCCGCAAGCCCGGCGCGGCCCGCCGTACCTTCCAGCCCGGGTGGTGCCGCGGCCCGGCGGGGAACGGCCTCAGGGGCGACAGGAGGGAGGGTTAACCACTGCAGGGGTATGAGGCACGGAACGCGCCGCTCGCCCGTGAGGCGGCAGAGCAGCGCCGGGCCGGTGCCGAGCGCTCGCTTACCCGACCCAAGCTGCGTTCCCTCCGGCGCTGCTCCTTCCCGCCGCAGCCCCGCATGCAACACAGCGGCGACTGAGGAAGGGCCCCGATGGCTTCCGCTCGGCTCCCGCTCAGAACTAC
>JANPWX010000331.1:2380109-2409195 GCA_024734555.1 Trochalopteron elliotii | reverse complement strand
GGCGGGCAGGAACGGGCGCTGCCGCCCTGTAAAGCTTCTCGGCTGCGCCCTCTACCCCGCTGCGGGGGAAGCCGAGCGGGCCGGGGAGAGGGAGCGGCGCACACCGAGCTCGGGAGGCGGCTGCGGGGAGCGGAGGCCTGTCCCGGCCGCCGCGGGAGGCCAGAGGGAGGCGGGGGCCCAGCGAGGAAGGCGAGGTACGAACTTCATGGAGCGAGTGAGGAACTGCGGGGGAGCCTGCGGGGCGTCCTTCCGCACATTCCGGTGCTTTGTCACGGACGGATCATTTCACTCGAGATACACGACCGAGAGCTGCCTCAGTCACTGCGAACGCTGAAGTAGGAGCTGCGGCTCAGCGTCAGCAGAACCCAGTAACGCGCGTTCCCGGTACCGGGGCTTCGGCTCCGGAGCCTTCACACTCCCCTAGCTCACAGGCACGGGTTTCTGTGGTTGTTTCCTACCCTGCAGTGTTCGCTGGCTGCAGCTTTGGCCAAAGTGCGAGGAATGTATCATTTTACCTGTACAGCACTATCTACAGTACAGAAAAAAAACCCCAACAAAACCAGAAAAGCCTGCAATAGAGAAGGAAAGATGTGGGGACAGGTAAAAGATTTATGTGGGGACATGATCCAAAGCCATATTGGAAAATGGAAGCAATGTCAAGCTACATAAGAAAAAAAATAAAAATCTTAAAATTGTAGTGTTACTTGAATAAATGTGCATCACGGATGTTTCTGTTGGCTGGCTATATATCTTTGAATTAAGTCTGCAATAATTTGACTTTGGTATATCATAGTTATTAAGACTTTATTCTTCAGCTTCGATTATGTGGTTTCATATTGCAAGTAGCAGAATAAATTGTCTTATGTAGCAGAATGAGGCATCTTCTTTCCAAGTAGGAGAAGGATGCTGTAGCCATTACAGTGCTGGGCAGTATCTTAAAGCACCTGCATTCTTTTTTTTTTTTCTACTGTGCTACAAACTTCTTCAGTGAAGTTGTTTAAGTCAAGTGCTAATCCTCTGAAGGTGCCCAGTATCTGCTAGGGATCAATTTTTGTCATCATTTGTTCTCTCTAATAAGGAATTACAGCAGATCTCTAAGCAGATCTTCAGGGTAAAAATGTAACTGGAATGGCTTGGATATTTGGCAGTGAATGAAGTGATGGGGGCTTGTTACTTTACAAGAGTGTTCCTTTGATTAAGTAGCATATGTAATTTAAATGCAGGATATACTCAAGCTTAGTTCCTTAATAAACAAAATTACCAGTTCTGGTGTAGTACTTCAGCTTTTATAACTTAACTTTCATACAAAAATTGCATATTAACATGAAACTACTTCCTGTAGCTGACTTTTTATCAGCTATCAAGTAGTATTCCTCATGGTGGCTGGAAAGCTGCCTATCAGAAAAGGACCTGGGATTGCTGTTTGACAGCTGGCTGAACTTGAGCCAGCAGTGTGCCCAGGTGGCCAAAGCCAGTGGCATCCTGCTTTGTATCAGCAATAGTGTGGCCAGCAGGACCTGGCAAGTCATTGTCCCTCTGCACTCACTGGTGAGGCCAGTTTGCATCTCAAGTACTGGGTTCAGTTTTGAGCCCTGCACAAGAAGAAAGACATGGAGGCACAGGAGGGTGTTCAGAGAAGGGCAACAGAGCTAGTGAAAGGTCTGGATAACAAGTGCTACAAGGAGTGGCTGAAGGAGTTCAGCCTGGAGAAGAGGAGGCTCAGGGCGACCTTGTTACTCTACAATTACCTAAAAAGAGGTTATAGTCAGGTGGGAATTGGCCTCTTCTCCCATGTAACAAGAGCTAGGATGACAGTAACTGGCCTCAAGTTGCACCAAGGGAGGTTTAGATTGGATGTTGGGGAAATTTTTGTCACTGAAAGGGTTGTCAAGCCTTGGAACAGGCTGCCCAGAGAAGTGGTGGAGTCACTATCCCTGGTAGTGTTCAAAAAACGTGGATGTGGTGCTTAGGGACAGGGTTTAATGGTGGGCCTGGCAGTGTTAGGTTAATGGTTGGACTCTGTGATCTTTGAGGTCCTTTCCAACCTTAATGATGGTAATGTTGAAGACTTGCTTGTAGCTAAGGTAAAGTAGTCCCATTCTGTACTTACAGAAGCTTTGATGCACTTACTAGACATCTCTCTTACTGCCTAAGCTTTCAAAGCATCAGACATAAATCTGCTAGAGGACTTTCAGAGAGGGTACTCTGATCTGTGAGGGAGTTGCTTCCCTTTTTTTTTAACTGAAATCCCTTACAATAGTATTTCCTCCCTCACTTGTGAAATGTATAGTGCAATTGCTTCTGCCTTGCTTTTTTGGTTTTTTTTTGTGAGCTAGTTCAGCTGCACACAGCCAAGCCAAGATCTGCCTAGCACAGCTGTGCTCCTTTAAAACAACAGACAATGATTTCTTTACCTACAAACTGCCAAGGATTCATGAGTGTTCTTTTTTACTTTTTGCACTTGTGCAGTTAACTTGCAATTAAATTGTTTGTTCAGAACTGGCAATAAAATTTCTAAACCCATAAATTAAAAAGCAACACTTGAGTTGACACGTAGTCCTCAGTGTGGAGTTTGAAATTGATATGATACTTAAATAGAAGCAGACTTTCCCTGAGCTGGAGTTCTGGGGTTTTGTGTTTGATAGCTGACAGGAATGCCTCACAGTTCTGATTAAGGAGATTGAAGTTTTATCACAGGTTTATGTATCATCTTACTTTGCTACTTTATTTTTTTTCTAGGATAAATGGGTGTGTATGACTTCTCCCCTGATCTAAAGAGGTTCCATGTCTTGTTTGGTGAGTTTGTCTTTAAAAATTTTGGCCGTTGTACCTTGTTACCCAGCTACACCTTAATATGAAAAGCCCTGGTGAAATGTCTTGCTTGAGGGGATTTCCACAGTGCTGAGATGTTTGAACTTCACTGTGTCAGCTTTTGGTGAAGGACACTTTGGTGTCTCTTCTCTCTAGGTCTGCTCTGTGTGTGCTTTATGCTGTTTCTTAACCCCTTGATTGATTGACTTGTAGCAGAAGGCTTTCTGAACTGCTGGTTATGAGGCCTACTTTTTTACATTTTTGCACTGCCATATTTAATAAATTGCAGCAACTCCACCAACATTCACTTGTTTCTGTTCTCAAGGACTGCTCCTGTATTCTGCGTACACCAGTTGAAGCAATCAGACCAGAAGAGCTATCTCGGAGCAGCATCCATGAATGCCTGGTAAGAATAGAAACTTTAACTCCCAAGGTTAAATAAAAAGCTGGTGCATATTAAAAATAGCCCCATTAGGGACTACTTCTTGAAACGCTGACAACAAAAATAAACAGAGTACTTTGGGGCTTCCAACTTTGGTAGGAGACTATAGGTACAAAAGTGTTAATCTTGTGCCAGTGTGAAAATAAACACACACACAAAACTAGTAACTCATAAAACTAAGTCTTAGTAATAGTAAAAGTACCAGCTTGAATGTTCGTATTTGAGTACTGGACTTCAGCATTAATCATATTTTTGCATGAATTTTAAAAATATAAATGATCAAAAATTACATACTCATTTTGAGAACTGTTTCTTCTCTCTGTTAGGCTGATTCAGATCTAGCCTGGATTCCCCCATCTACAGGAAAGAATGAAATGGTATTTTGCTCTTCTAATGTTTCTCATTATGAACTCCAGCTGGAAATAGGTAACATAAATGGACCTTAAAATATTTCTTCTCTCTGTTGTCAATAGTTTATTGCTAACTGCAGTAAATATTAAGTTTGGAAAATGAAGGATTATTCTTGTGTCTCTTCAGTTAAGTGCAGAGCATTGCTTATATTTTAGTAATCTCTTATTTCAAGATCCAAGACAAATCAACAAGTACCTGAAATTGTCTCTTGATGTTTGTGCATGTACACGTCAGTTTTCAAAATCTGTGGTATGTGACAATAAATACAGCCTTAAGTCTCATAACTTGGCTACCCAAGGTGATTGTTCTAAGGACGGCTGCCTTAGATCCTACTATGCATGCATATGTTCATGTGAATATGCATGCTAAGTGTTGTTCATTTAGATGTGTAATTGATGCTGACATATGTTAAAACACTTCTACTTGTTCTCAAAATAGCAGGGCCATGCTTCAACTAATTTGCTGCATATATTTGCTGCAATTACTTAAGGTCTTGGCATTCTGAAGGAAAAGGTCACACTGTTATCAATTGCAATTTTAAAACTGGAAAACGATCTCCAAATATGAAGGAAACCATGTGATGGATTATTATGCTTTCCAATGTTAAGGCAGCCATTTCTGGTTTCAGGAAGGAGGTTCAACAATTTAACTTCAGTCTACCTTGCACGGCATACACCTACAGACAGGCAAGTTGCTGTAAGGATCACAGACCTTGAGAATTGCTCTGAAGAGCACTTGAGAGCCTTACAGGTAAAGGAACAGCATTTCTGCACAAAGCCCGATGAAGATAGTGAGGAATACATATGAGATTACTGAACAAAGGTAGCTTTTGTTTGCAGTAGGACATTTCAGTCAAGTTTTTCCCTCCAGAGGAGTAGAATATAGTAAACACAATGCAGGTGTAAATTTGAGAGTTGCTTTCTGAAGATGGCAGCTGACAATTGCTTTAGAAATACTTCTGTAATTGTACAACTTATTTGAAACATGTTCTGTACTCTTATTTAACACCAAAAGTTTGAACTATGAACAAACCAGATTTACTTCAGACAAATGCAATTATGGGCAAGCTATTTACATTTCTGTTTCAGCCTCTGCACATCACCTGCAGTCTTGTATAAATGGAAAGAGACAGTTCTCTTTACTGATTGCTGATGTAGTTAATGCTCTTGGTAGGACTGCTGTTCTGTGGTTAACACATCCACTTTCATTTAATCCCATAGAATGAGGTGGTTTTATCGCACTTTTTCCAGCATCCCAACATAATGACATTTTGGACAGTGTTTACAGCTGGAAGCTGGCTTTGGGTCATCTCCCCATTCATGGCCTATGGTAAGAACTGTTAACTGCAGGTTTGGAATAGGAAAAAGGGCTGATACAGGTTGGACCACATGGCCCATGAGAGGTTTCTGTGATCATCTGCTCTCTTGTGGAAAAAACAGACTCTCCAAAACCATTTGTTTAGAGATTCCTCCCCAGTGAAAACTTGTATTTGAACTGCATTGAATTCCACTTAGTCCTAGCACCCACCATGTGAGGAAGATGTATTTGGGAGCTGTATTTGACTTTATACAACTTCTAATAACAGAAGACCTATTTACATTGGCTACAGACTGGACACAGACTTCCAGTTAACATAAGCATGACATGGGGCATCAGTTACATCCATGCAATAATGCACCAGAGTCAATATAAAGATGAGAGTGCTGCTCTTGATGAGAGTATACAGTGAGGGAAGCATAGGGAAGTGATTTAACAAGACTTGTTAGGCCTAGCTAGGTTTTTTTCACTTCCAGGTTCAGCTAGACACCTGCTGAAGACTTACTTTCCTGAAGGAATGAGTGAAGCTTTGATAGGGAACATTCTGTTTGGTGCAATCAGAGGATTAAATTACATGCACCAGAATGGATATATTCACAGGTAGGAGAATGTCAATGGGTAAGAACCAGATTATAGCATCTTAAGTATTGTCTCCTTCCTTTTCCTATATACCTTCTTATATCAGACAGTGTACAAATAACAGTTTTTTCAATAATACAGGAGAATCAAATTTGTAAAATCTTAACAGGAAATGTATTTATACATTTCTTCAAACCAGTTGTTACAGGGATTATACATCTGCCTGGCTTTGTCTCTTTGAAGCAGAAGAAAACCAGAGTTATAGAAAGGGCTTCCTTAGTTTATATCCTTGTAGGGAACAAGGGCCTTTCTCTAATTTCTGGCACTTTTTTCCTGATCATCTCTCTTAATAGAGAGATGAACTCCATGCTAGCATCTCACTATAAGTCCATGAAATATGAAAGCCTTTCTGTTCTAGTAGTGCTCTGAGTAATTCTTACGACTAAAATTTACCACTTTATGTTACAGGAATATTAAAGCTAGCCACATTCTGATTTCAGAGGATGGGCTGGTTTCTCTCTCTGGTCTAAACAACCTCTACAGTTTAGTTAGCAATGGACAGAAGTCAAAGGTGGTGTATGATTTCCCCCAGTTTAGTACATCCGTGCTTCCTTGGCTGAGTCCAGAACTACTGAGACAGGTTAGTATAAATTACACAGAACTTTTCCTATTCAAAGTTAGTGGCAGTACTCAATTTCCAACTTAAATCTGCTTGTAGAATTGCAGTTAAAGATGTTGAACTGCAGCTTTTAAAAGTACATTTATGTACTGAATTTTTAATTCTTCTAGAGAGAACCAGCTCTAAAGCTGTTGGTAAGGTGATGTTGTACTAAATCTCTTTACCCAAACCTCCTGGAAACTGCTGCAAAACCTGAAACTTGTGTTCAGTACAGCCATCACATTTCTGAAAAATGTCTGAGGTTTCACAATTTAATGGTGTCAATACTCTGTAGGTTATGGGGCATTAGAATCTTGTTTTGAAGCAGGCACACGTATTCTTGCCAGCACCATTCAATGGTCTCAGTGATCAGTAGTGTCTTCCTTCTCTCACAGGATTTGTCTGGCTATAACATGAAGTCTGACATTTACAGTGTGGGAATTACAGCATGTGAATTAGCCAATGGACACGTTCCATTTCAAGATATGCCTCGCACTCAGGTACAATGCTAAACTTTATCTCTAGTTAAAAATGTGCTGAGCATTTTGTTTTGTTTTACTCACAGAAAACACTGCTGTTACTGCTGAAATAGTGGCTGCTTTTTGTTACTTCAAATATGCATGCCTCTTTCTAGAATAAATAATCCTTCCATCCCTGGAGTTTCATAGCTTACCCTGAATAGGTCTGGATAGCTGCTGAACTCTCATACTGATATTCCTTCCTACTAGATGCTGCTGCAAAAGCTGAAAGGTCCCACCTACTGTCCTTGGGATATAAATACCTTTCCCCGGGGGGAATCCAGGATGAAGAATTCCCGATCAGGTGTTGATTCTGGAATTGGTGAGAGCATGACACGCACAATGACCAGTGAAAGACTCCAAATGCCCTTTTCCAAAGCATTTTCACCTGCCTTCCACAACTTGGTAGAACTTTGCTTGCAACAGGACCCTGAGAAAAGGTAACATTCTGGTGAAAACTAATTTTTTTGTCACTTCAGTCTAAGACCAAGTATAGCCCATGGTTTAGGATACAGTAATCAGTTGAATGCAGCTAAGAGTCAGAATTTGAGAGCAAATGTACTACATACAATACACTTACATTTGTATTTTAAGAACTATCTCTGATAAAGTAATCAAACTTTTAATGTCATTTGACCCCTGAATTTTTTGTAATATGACTGTGCTTTGTAAGAAGTAAAATCAACTTTCCAACATGTACTTTGTTCAAGAAAAAAACCCAGAAATCTGAAATACATGTTTTCAGTTCTATGTCTCTTTTGAATGAGGCATTAAATTCCTTATTAAACAGAAACATGAATAGGCCTTTAAAAATACATTCCTTCAGTAGTGCTTTCACTACAATTTGAGGCATAGAATGTAGGAATTATGTGCTGCTTTTCTCATTCTTCACATTTGTCCTGTGGAGGAAAACCCACAGGGCTTAAATTTATTTGTCAATCTGGCCCATTATCCAAATGCAGTATTTTACTTTCCAGAACATAATTATATTGTTCATTTTATGATTCAGGCCATCAGCAAGCAGTTTGCTTTCGCATACGTTCTTCAAACAGGTGAGTTTACTATATTTCATTAAATGACACAGCTATAAACTAAATAAGTCACAAAAAGAGCTAGATTACAAAATAATAAAATTACCTGGAGCCAAAAAGTGTCTTGTAAGAGCATACCTGCTTTAGAACTTTTAACAAAATTATATTGATAGAGTACAGGACACATAAGATATATCAATTTCCCCATTGATTACGTTGATTTAACTAAAGGCAGCCTAACTAATTTAAAAAATGGTTCATATTCTTAATTTAAAGCAGAACTGCACAGCTGATTTCATTAGCCTTGAAGACTAATAGTGGTGAAAGCAAAACCTCTCATCCTTTTACTTTAAGTATTGTAACATGCAAGAGCATGGCTCTGATTTCACATGCTTTTAATGAAGTCAGATGCAAACTTATGGAGATTTTTATGTGCAGCTTTAACTTTTTTTCTTTCTAGATAAAGGAACAAACACAGAATTCATTACTGTCCCTATTACCACCTCCTATTCAAAATAACAGATCAGAGTTCTTGGCACTGCCCTCAACAGCAGCTGGGACTCAGCTTGGACATATTGCTACAAATCAAGATGATACAGACTGGGAATTCTAAATAAATACCAATGATACCTCTCCAGTGTTTCAGAGAAGGAAAATGTGATTTGTATTTGCTGCTTTTGTGTGGTTAAAATACAGTTAAAGCAAGTATACTTGAAATGCCATGAAGTGGCTATAATTCATTAACTTCCTCTTGGCATCACGAAATGCAGCGTGCCTCACTGACTGTAAGGAAAACTCTGTATAAAGAATGGCTGAGTGCTCACCTCTCTCTTTCAAAGTCTTTCTTAACAAGAAAGTCCCTGCTGTAATCTTACTCTGTACTGTATTATCAGCTCCTAGTGCTGCAGTCCACATGCCTTTCTGAATTCAGGCCTGGGGTTTGTCTTTGATCTTACCTAATCATCTATTTGTCTTTTCATTATGACACAAATCATTTTAGTAAGGAGAAATCCTCCACTTCCAAGTTGAAATGTGAAACTGCACAGATTAGTTGCTTATGTAAATAAACGTTTCTCTCTCAAAAGACATTTTTCTCACTTGACATGCTGTCATATTTGCCAAAAGTATCTGTGCATCATTTTTTCATGCAGTTTTAATGCTGTGTGTTTCCCAAAGAAGTTAAGCTGCTTGGAAGTGGGACTCCTGCTCTTGCATCTATTCACATTCTTAGTACAAATCTAGGCTTTTGCACATCTGTTCATTGTTGTGTCATTTTAGCAGTTAATCTGAGGATGTCTCACTATGCAAAGTAAGTCTCAAATTCTAGCAGGTACGGGTTAATTTTGAAGAGTCATATTAAATAATCTAAAGTTACTGTACATATTTTTATTTATACAGTATTCCTGTTCACCACCAGAATTTACCAGAACCTAATACTGTTTTTTTAGAAGAAAAGGCAACATGTATTATTAAGCTTCAGGAGCACTGCTGCTGGCAAACAAGCCTCTTCTGCAAGGCACAGTTAAATTCCCGTGGATCAATACAGCCATACTAAGAACCTCATAGCCCCCTGGTATCCTAGTGAATTTACCTGTTCTAAGTCAGATGAAAAGCAGTCTTCTCCCTACAGTTCAGTAAATTCTCATCTCTCATACTGTACCAGGCAGCTCAAACTGAACAAAAGCAGCTTTTTTCTTTGAAAAACCTGGATATTCTCATCGTGTTGTGGCAAAAGCTGTGTTCCAATGCCACTAGTACTTTCCTGATGTAAGCATGATGGTGGTTAAAAAGTATAAATAGATATTGGATGGATATATTTTAAGTTTTCAACATAAACAACGTTCCACATAAGTCTTCAAGTCTTCCATAGCTGTGCAGGCCTGTAGCCAACTTTGAGAATACCACTGCATTGCCAGCAGCTTTGCTACGAGGCCTTGAAGACCAAATAACTGAAATACAAGCCTGAGAGACACATAAAATTCTAAATGACCACATAAAAGTATCAACAAAAAAGTTGATTCTACTTATTATGCTGTGAAGAAAGCTCTATATTTCTAAACTTAACATGTGAAACTTGAGATTAAAGACCTGTCAATAAACTTACCCTATCTGCCTCCATTTATATCTGTAATTCTTGGACTTCTGTTTTCACCAATAGTCCAGCCATACTAACAGCTTCTTGTTACTAAAGGGAGAAAAAAACCACATATTTATGTCAATCATTAGGTAAGGAAATAGTTGTCAAAACTAGAAAATTATTCTGATTAAAATATACTAATAACTTAATTGTGTACTCATGGAGAAGATACTATTTTCATGTGAACTCCATGTTCTTAATTCTTAACCATTACAGATTTGGACTGTTTGCAAGTCAAATACATTAGACAGCATCTACAAGTAACTTTTGACTAACAGTACATGTAAAAACCAAGTCAAATAAGTGAGAACACACATGAAGTTCTACATATTTTAATAGCAGACCTCTGAATAAATATTACTACCATTAAAACCTGTAGAAAATTTCAGGCAGCTTAACTACTAGTATTTTCAAGCTTCTCTTACAACTTATGGACTATAAAAATGAATTTGGATACCAATAACAATGTGAGTACAAAGTTATTAAACCACTCTGTGTTCCAGTGGAGTTACTTTGCTGCCCTCGCTGTGAAAAGAATTAAAAACATTTCTAAACACTGTTCCAATTTCTGTATTGGCATTAAGAAGAAAATCAAATAGAATTTTTTAAAGTTAAAAGCTCATAAATCTTTACTCTTAGAACTACTGCTTCTCAACAACTGTGTCACTTCAAACAAAAGGAATTAAGAGACGCTGTGACTTCTTAAATAACCAGAAATAATTGAAAATACTCCCTGAATTATATTTACTGAAAGGTTTGATATAATTTTGCTCATTAACTGTGATGCTTTCTATTGAGGAATAGTGCAAAATAAATATTAGTTAGGAAAGAAGATGTATAATCATATTATTAAGGTTTCAACTACCTGTCACTAAAAAGATAATCTGGGAAACAGTCGTTCTGAAAATCTGAAGTTTTTGCATACAGTTAAGTTTTCAAAGTCTGAGGTTTATGATCTGCATTGTTAAGATTTGAGTTGCAGAGACTTCCTATTCCAAGCTGACAGTTTTAACCACGATAGTTTTTTGTTGGGTTGTGGTTTTTTTCAGAGCACTTGTTTACTCTTGCTCATACCAATGATGTGTGTTACCAGCATGTGAATTAGAACTAAACTTGGACTTGAAATTTCCAAGTGTCTTGCATTTAGGCCTCACCTGATATATTTTCAAAGGGGCTTATAAAACCTATACATTTGCAAAATCTCATGGCCAATGAAACAGAAATCTATAGCCTGGTTACTTTTGAAATACTTGTGAAAACAAGTAGGTTTTTTGCAGCCACCTTTTGTTATGCTAGCATTTAGCACTATGTAAAATAAATACCTGTATAATAGAAAACTTCTGTTAATTAACATTATCCTGAATATATGCTCAATGCTGTTGAGTGTCTCACTGTCTTGGTCTGACACCACAGCAGTTTGTGAAATGACTGAATGGATGAACACAGGAAAAAATGTGATCTACTCAGAATCAACTTGCTCTGATACATAGTGTAATTAAATCTATCCAGAAACTTCTGATAGGAGGAAGTAAAGAATATTAGGTTTAAACAGGTGCCTGTGAAAACCTCTGTAATTCTCAGATGAAAACAACTACTTCTACTCTATAAATTTGTTACATATGTGTTTGTTTCTTACCTGAAAGTCCCAGAAACTTCTGAAAAAAATGCCCCAAAAGCCCATATGAAGTTAGATTGCACCACTGCAATCAAGTGGTGGTTTTATTTTTAGACAAGATTATAGAATACACCATTATTGCTAGATTTACCTTCATACCCAGATTCATGGAATTTGGTTGACCTCTCAAGAAATAGATCTGCAATTGAGGAGAATGGATTGGTGGCAGGATGCAGAGGTTTTCCTCTGTTTTGTCAAAATTTACATGACATATCAGTCAACAGTATCAATGCTGAGTTTATCTGCTACATTTTATTTTAAAGTTTGTTTATTCTACATTCAGTATTAATTATCTTTCTAATTCTCATATTTCATGCAGTCAAAAGAAAAATATTCTTACAGGTAGATTTCTTTTTGCCCATGTGAAATCTGGCAAGTCAGTAATAGATGAGTTTTGTTTAAATGTTTTCCTGGTCTGAGGTGGCTGTTGTTCTACAGTAGCCATCACAGAGTTGTGGAGTGATATATTTGGCTATCTGTCATGCTCTTCCTCCTGCTCCATTTTCTGCTTCAAGTTTTCCTTGTCACGGGAGAACACATGATTTTGAATCCTTGGAGCCTACAGCATGTAACGTTGAAAAAGGTGGTTCAGCATACTTTCCATGATTTTTCTTCACTACTAGATTTCCTCAAACTAGTTTTGCAGACAAAGTAGTTTGGTTTTCCTTCCTAAATATTAATATTTGACCCAGCTGTTGTTGGTGCACATTTCTCTACATTACTTCTCTTTTGATTTCCAGTCAGGATTTTTTTGGGAACTTTTTTTTTTTCCTTATGCTGGACTTATAAATGACACATTTTGGGCAGTTTGGTGAGCCATGGCCTAACAAAGGTGCTCTGCTCAAATATCAGCATCACAAGCATTTAAAATTGAAGAATTTCACTGTTTCAGACTTTGTTCTTACTTTTACTGTGAGACTTTTTAACAATTTAAAATTTACAGTTACTTATTTTTTTCTTTTTTTTTTTTCAAAAGTGGTTGTTGGTTGGTTTGTTTTGGGATTTTTGGGGGGGTTGTTTTGAGTTTTGGTTTGAATTTTGTTTATCGGGTGAGAAGGGGTGGAGAGGGTGTCTCTCTTCCATCCCCCCCTGCCCCCCAAGGACTTAAATCTGTTCATTTCCACTACGGGGATTAACTATTATATCTGGCAGTGGGTGTGGATTTTTATCCTTTTTATCCACGGGAAGATCTTGGGGTTTGTCTCTGTATCACTATTTGAGGCCTGCCTGTGTCCATCTGAATGGCCGTGCTCCCGCGGCTATTTTACTAAATGCAGTACAGGGAATTCTCAACTAGGGAGGGCTCTACAGCTTCTACAGTTAGAAGAAAAGGTGACGTAAATTTCAAATACTGAAATATTAAAGCGAACAGCTTGGTTCATGTGTAGGAGCACGTGGGAAATTTTCCTTTTTGACTCGGTTTCCTATTTAGATCGCATTGCCCCAAATCACCGACCGACGGCAGCGCGGCCGCTTCCCTCAGGCCGAGTCCGACATGGCGGCCCCGCCACCGCCCCCTGGCGGCCGTTACCGCTGCCCGCGCGGCGCGAGGGCAGGGCGGGAAAACGGCTGAGGGGGAGCTGAGGGGGAGCTGAGGGGGAGCGGGACGGGCAGGGCTGAGGGGGAGCTGAGGGCGAGCTGAGGGCGAGCTGAGGGGGAGCGGGACGGGCAGGGCTGAGGGGAGTGGGATGAGCGGGGCGGGCAAGGCTGAGGGGGAGCGGGGTTACCGGGATGGGCAGGGCTGAGGGGAGCGGGGAGACCAGGGCTGAGCGGGGTGCGGGGTGACTGTGGCAGACAAGCTGCTCGGCAAATAAACTCACCGGGGACGGCAGGGCGACACACGGCAGGAAAAAACATACAAAGCATCTGTCCCCAGACGCAGCAACCGGCGGGTTTCAGGCGAGAGGCTGGGAGTCCTCCCTGTCCTCCGTGAAGGGAGCGCGCAGCCCTGGGGGCACAGTACAGAACTAATACCCAGGGAAAATACTTTCTGCAAGTGTCTGCGGACTTACACAGCAGTTTCAAGCACAGCCGCCCTGAGAAATGCAATAGCACCTTCCACAGCGCTATGAGGAAAAAGGAAGAGCAAGGCAGGAAAAAGGAAGGTAAAGCTTAGGGTTAGCTGTAGGTATTTACCTGATGGTTTTCTCTGATCTCCCAAAGTCTTCAGTCATTTATATTAATTCTGCTGGAAATATACGAGTAATTCTCACCTAATCATAACCCTCCCAAGGTTTACCTCAGCAATACCAAAACTGCTTTAAAAAGACAATGTGCAAATTGATGTCACCTGGCTTCATGCTGAGAAAACTGCCTTGAGAGAGTAACATTTAAACCAAGTCGAAATCGACTAAATATTAAATTACTAGAACAATTTAAGTAATTAAAACAATTTGAAGCCCAGCCTCTGATCAGGCTACATGGGGCTTTTTCCACCCAAGTCTCTGGAGCAGCCCCAGACAACCCCTCAGCCTCCCATCCCAAATCCACAGACAGAATGATTTATTTTAAACAGACTGAACAACGGGAAACAAGACAAAGTAGTACCATAATTTCTAACTAGTTTACAGCAATTGTTTAATTGTTTCATATATGTAAAAACAAGAACTTGGCACCAACATATCTGAAAACTTTTTCATTACCACATTAAAATGCATTAAAAACAATGATATGGAAATGCACAAAGACATTTCAGTTAAGGCTTCTACAAATATTGCATGTTCTAGAATTAAACATCTCTTTTGTAAACTTGTTCTAAGATGTTCCAAGAAACTAAAAAAAAAGCTCACTCATATTCCACTGTGAGGCTTAATGGAATGAAAAGTATTTTGTAAAATAGACAATTAGCCATCTAACTGTTTATTGTGCTTTTTATATGGCAACCTCAAAACTCATTAATTTAAATATGGCTATACTCAGACCCTCCTACAAATATACACTGGAAAGGCAAGCTTGGCTTGAAATAGTGATCACATTAAGTTCATTAATTCAATCCCTGCTCAACCATATAAAACTACTATATTTCACATTAAGAATGAATCTGGCTCTTGGCTAGCATCACTTTGTCTAAGGGATAGTTGGCCAATTAACAGTGTTAGTATCAGAAATCAAGCTACGATGTTATCCAAGTTTTTCCTGTACTGATATGATGCCTCAGCACACTTCTGCTGAGCTCTGTATTTTATGGGCAAAATTATACTTCTGACCATACCAAGATGAAAGAAAAGTCATGCAGCCATGCCATTAATAATCTCATCTTCAGGAGGTCAGTGACCCTGCAAGCAAACACACAACATCAGGAGAAAAGTATGGTGGCAAACTGTATGGGAACACTTCCTGTCCCATCCCTCATCTCCTACAGCCAAATCATGGCAAGAACATCCAGTGCACAACTGAAGGAGACCAGCACCCTGAATCTCTCCATTTGAATGTACAATGCAGTGCCAGCTGTAATTCAGCTCTAGTTTTACAAAAATACAGACACAAGAGCCACGACAATTTACGAAAAAGGCTAAGGGCTCCTCACAGCAAACTGAATGCCTCAGAATGCAGCCAACAGCTGTGGAACATCTTTTAATTCTTGCAGATGTCTTTTTCCTTCCCACCAAGATTACCACAGCATTTAAAAGACGTCATGAACACTGAATTTGTGAATAACTAAAATTTGCTGAATGGACACAGGAGAACACAAGTTCTCAGCAGACCAGCAACAGCCCTAGTTGTTCACGTTCCCTTGTTTGTTTTGAAGCAACTCAGGTAACAGCACAAAGTTAGCACAGAAAGCATTGAAAGCTCTGACATTTCTTTTCAAGTCTTATCTGGCTACTCTTAACTTCACTACTAAAAAAGTTCAGTAATTCTTCAGTGAACTTTGACAAGTGCACCCATTTTACAACCACCCATAGACACATGTATTAAATCAAACAAGGCAATATCAATATATGCTAAGTAACACATACAAACAAGTTTTGGGCTTTAGGTGGTATTTTCTTGAGAAATGGTTTTCAAACTAGACATTGTCTGTGTCTTCTAAAGAGATTATTTCATTCTGCAATACATCTGTATTTATTCACATCTGCAATGCTTTTATTTTGTCACTTCAATATAAATGAAAAAGAATGTTGCTTCTTGCCAGCAAAACCCATCACCTGCCACAATTACCACTATGTCACTGCATAGAAGATGGGTTGCTGCAGACTTTTTGGGTTGACTTAATAAGCATTTTCTTGTGATTTTAGAAAGAAGTTTCCCATTCTATCCTAACACAAAAAACCATTTTGGCAGAAAACAATCTCCATCAAAATAGGTGGGAGTAAGAACATTTTTAACATCTATGAAATCCAAGTTTGTTTAGAGAGAGCAGTGAATAAAATGATTGCTCTTGCCATACCAGATAAGGAGAAATCAGAACACTATTCTTGTGAGTGGCTTTGGAATAGTTATGCTTCCTGACTGTTGAGAAATTACAGGACATGGATACATCCTGTTGGCAGCACAAAACCACCCTGTTTGATGAGAAGATGTATTTAACTGACAAAATGTTGCAACATTAAAACTTCTTTTTCTTGTATCTACATCAGCCTGTAAGAACCTGTTATCATCAAGATTTCTGTCAAGAGAACTAAATGATGATAAAAAAGTGACCTCTTTTATGGATTATTAAACAAAATCCCTGTCAATTTAATCCTTTTTCTAGAAAAATATTTTATGACAAATCAGATTATTTTAAGATTACTAACTTGGTGGGTTTATGTTTCCTAACTTTGCTTTGTTATAAATTTTCCTTAGACTACTTTTGTTGAAAGATTTTTTTTAACCTCTAGAAAATGTTTAACCAAATCAGATAAGCTAACTGCCATTTGCACTAGTAACAAAAGCAGGTTGTTGAAGACTGTACAGCAGTCAAAAAGCACTGAACACCTGATCTTCTGCATCCCTTTAGTGTCTTTGGCTATGTAGATAGCAGTATTTACAAAACCACCTTGACTTTATGCACTAGGGATAATCTACTTTGTAAAATAAAAAGCAAAAGTATAAAAGTTTTCAATCACATTTGGAAACTGTAAGATACATAAAAAGATCAACATTAAATATATAAAATATAAAAATACTTTTTTTTTTCTTGATGAAATGATAATACATAGCTATAATACACAACATGTTGAGCCATCAGTCACAGCTGCAAAACATGCAGATTCTTGTTCCACATTATGGCTGGACTCTGGGTATGATATCTCGGTGAGGAAATTCCTCAATTTCAGAATGAAACATCAATTCTAAAAGAGAAAGGAAAGAACTATGGTTTTTTAAAAAACTTTCACCTGAATACAATTCCATTATTTTTGAAAAGTACCCTGGCATTTCCGCAAGCCTCCTGCTTTTCATCCCAATCATAGCATCAACAACTCAGTAATAGCAAGGGCCACCAATGGTTTTAGAAAACTATTGCTGCTCCCCAAAATTGACAGAATTGGTGACAATGTTACCAGTTGATCATGTGCAGTGCCATTGTGCATTCAATATGGACACTGAAACACAACTCTGAATTAGATTGTTAAAAATTTGAGAGTGTCAGACTCAGGAAGGAAGACCTCTGTTTAGAGACTTGTTAATTTTTAGAAGTCTTTGGTCTTTGTCTCACAGTGTTAAGTTAGCATACCCCATCCTTAGCAGAATAAATTTTCTCTGCTATTTGGAACAAGTACTAATGAATTTCTCTCTAGAAATTTCCAAAGTGGTTTTCCAATCTTAGTGGGCACATGTAAGTATCAAAAAAATTAATCAAAACCTGAGTAAAATTCTGCCATTAGATTCCTTGAGTAAGTCTTTATTATTTATGGGTTTTAAATATGATTTAAGCATCTATTATAAATTTTACCATTGAGGACTGTAAAGGCTGCCACTTAGTTGTTTGGGGTTTTTTAACTCATTATTTATTAGAAATAAACATGGCAACTGGAGCCAGCTGAAATATGGACACCCATACATTAAAATTCAAAAGTAATTTGAAGAGGCATGTTTGAGAGGCTCTGCCTCTCAAATCTGTGCTTCAGTTCATGGTGTTCTTGGGATACCTCTTGACTTTTAAGTTGAAACTTAGGATTTTTATGTACAGCATACCTCCAAGTGACAGGCTGCACGCACTTGACAGGAACACTGAGTTAGGACACACCTTTTGGATCCCAGATGGAACACAAAAGGAAGAAGACCCAGTTTCTAGCCAAGTTTCTCCTATGAGAAGAACTTGCTTCCCCCTTCTCTAGCCTGGACCAGCACAAGCAGTCCTCATTTGAAGTCCTGTTCTGCAAGCACAAACTCCCTTTTCAAAGGTAGGGAGTTCCCAAAACTACTGCAATGACACACTGGAAATACTACTGAACTTGTAACCCATTTAACACTTGCAGAAGGAACATTATTAACATTAGGGAATTTTCTAAGACACAAGTAGAATAAATATATTTAAAATATTTAAAATACTGTTAAAAGTATTTTAAATTATTTTTCTCTTCATTGAAAAGAGACATTCTGTAATGTTTCAAAATTCATGTTGCTTCAGACAGGACAAATAAAGCTTTTCTTTGTAAATTAATGTTTATAATACCAAACACAGATACCTGCATCCTAAGAAGCATTTGCTGTGAAAGCTTGCTAGGAGATACTTGTTTTTCCTCAGTCACAAAATTCTCAGAACTACTCTTGAACACCAAATGCAGAGCACAGCAGATAAAAACAACCAACAACTTGAACAGACAACATTTTGCCTATTAATGTTTCCTACCTTCACTGTGGTCTAGCTCTGGTCGGGAACTTAAGAAGATCCAACTTGTCCCAACTAGAACAGACACTATGAGATTCACCACAACCCATGAATGAACAATTTCTGCCTCTGTTCCTGCAGTCCTGGGAAAGACACATCAAACCATCAGTCATCACTGGTGCACAGAAGTTGCAATAATAATTGGAGCAGAGTAACATTAAACCAAGTTTGCTAAGCCAGATATGAAAAGGAAGCTACTTGTACCATCATGATGGTCTTGAGTTGCAAAAACCACAGAAACCCTAAACCTCCACCCCTGCAAAAACTAACTGCCCAAACCAGCAAATTTTCACATAAATGCTTTTGTTCTACTTCTCCTGGTTTACTTTAAAAATTCGTGCTACCCAAATTTGACTCCATTAATAGGTACTTCAGAAAGTAATAGTTTTGGATGGGATCACCTAACATGAATTGATGGTTTATATTTAAATGCCAGCTATGTCTGCTCAACCCATGCATCCTGTGGCAGACTCCTTCAAAAACAGTGTTGACTGTCTACAGAATGTCCTGCCCTTGAACCCAAAATGGTTACCTCAGTAGGGTTCTACTCTCAAGCAAAAGAGATTCTTAAGGTTCCTGCCAGATGACTTTTCCAGCATCATTCCAACTCTTGTTTGAGGTATAACAGATTTGCAAACAACATGACCAAACTCATCCTTGAGTTTTTATTCTTCAGTGAAAACATGGAATATTCAGGACAAGCTCAAAGGCAGGTTCAGAAATAAAACACTTTATCAATACTTTCTTACATATCTTGTGCAACCCCTTCAGTCAGCCACTTTGACACGGGTCCCTAAGTGAGCTATGTTAGAATTTACAGAGGTGGGTGGTTCCTTGTTTCCTACCAGATACTGCCATTCTCCGAAGGTGGCGTGTAGAGGTTGATTCTGTCACACGTCATCTGCTGGCTTAAGGATAAGATAAGAGCAGCAAAGTACACTGGAAGAAATGGATTTAGTAGTGTCAGATATAAACTCCCAAAATGCTGTCTCATCATGACATGGTACTAATCACTACATTTTTTTTCCTTTCACTCTACTGCCTCCAATCACAGTCTGCTTTAATTCATTCTATTTTCTATAACATTCCCCTGACCTATCAAAATCTGGTTTCTGCACTTTTGCAATCCATGAGCTACATCAAAGCTTGCATCTTGTGATTCTGTTTTTTTGTTAGGTTTGTGTTCTATATTCAGAAATGGAAAAGAATGATCTCACTAACAGCCCCACTAGTGCTACTATTGCAAATGCTTTTAAAAATATGGAACAAAGTGTTTATGGCCTTTGCTGTTATCAACTACTGAGCAAGTCATTTATTCTAAAGCAGAAAATAACCTGGGAGGAAGATTTCAGTAAAAAAAAAGAGTACAGAGGAGTTTCCCGTTTCCCATATTTTCTGGACAGCTTCCTGTCCACTTCAGAATACTTACAGAAAGAAGCTAGTGCTGCTGGGTCTAGGGTAAGAAAGCCCCTCAGTGCAACTGATGCTTTTGCCAGATCAATCCTGTAACAAAATCAAGAGTCATTAACCCAGCCCAGCAAGACAATGATATTGTTCCTCTAACAGTATTCTATCATTCTTTTACTTTTTGCAAGGTATTTTTTCTGCCTCTGTAACAGTGCCTTAATATACAACTACATCCCACACACGGCAATGGTCCCCATTATGCCAATTCCGAAATAAAGGAGGATGCTCCATGAGGTTTCACACTGCAGACCTTTTGGAAACAGGGAGAACCTGGGGACATCTGTCCCCTCTAATCCTTGCCATTCAGGTCAGTGTCCATGCTAATGTAACTGCTTACACTGCTTACAGGAGCAAATGTGAGTAACTTGGGACTCCTCCCTGCCATCCTTGCAGGGAAAAAAAGTCACTTTTTTTTTCATAGCACCAACTCCTCCCCTGGCTTATCCTACCTGTAACTAAAAGAAACATTTGTAACATCCATGAATCTAGTCTAGTTAATTATCTTTTTTGAGCTTCTGTTTTTTCATTCCCAGTCTTAATCTGTAATGCAGAAGCCCCAGCTAAACCAGGTCAACTGTTCACTCAGCTATGTTTCAAACCTGACTAGGCAATGGATTCATATGAAAAGTAAACTTGATAGAAACATTTGTTCTCCACCCCTCTTCACAGTCCCACCTCAAAAAAAACAGGTCAGCTCGTGCATTTGTTTCAGCTCCTGATCCCACAAACAGCAGCAGTACATTAAAGCAGGGTGCAAACACTGGACAGAAATGAGTACCAAAGGTCTGGATGCATAAGTACACCCCTTCTTTGTTTAGTCAGCCATATGAAAAATCATTCTCTGAGTATATCAATTAAATCATCAACAGCAAATCAAAATGTGCCATAGAAAGGAGAAAGGCACATCATATACACAAATCATATATATATACACCTTTCAAATACAAATATGTTTTACCTGTCAAAGGCTGAGACTGTACTGATAGACAGCAAAAAATAGAACAAACTTTGAGCTGGGTATGCTATTGTCTTATACTGTTCAAGCAGGTTAGAAACCATGGAAAGCTCATTTCCTGCCAAAATGTAGATAACCACGATGTTCCATACAGCATAACCAGCAAGGAAGCCATGGGTGAAGAGGCCCAACACCCTGAATGGAGGAAAGAACATTAGACCAGTTTTAACATCTTGAATTAATTATAAATAGAAAAGGCCTATGAATCCATCTGTTCAACCCTGCTTTTCAAGGCCTTTCAGAGACTGAGTGCTTTTTCTGATCTAGTTTAAAAAATTCTAAGCAAGAGTTCTGTTTCCTACCATCACACCAGACTGCACCAGACTCACACTGAGCACTTAAAACAAAGATGTTTTGCCTTCCCTTCATTACAGCCACAGGCATCAAATACTTTCACTTGTAGCTGCCTGTAGTTTCCCAAGACCACTGCTCCTTACACTTTAAAAATGTTCTACCTTGTCCCCAAGGCAATCTTTTCAATATCTTCATTGCTAAGGAAAAGCTTGAGCAGGAAGCCCAGGCTTCCAGCCAAAATACACTACAGAAGAAAATGGCTGTTATCTTCCCATTCTCTATCACAACACAAACACATATTTAAAAAATAATGGTTTTGCTATTATTTTCAAGCTTACTCCCCCAGTGCAATTTCACTCCTCCCTCTTTCCCATCAATCAGGATTTTTCTTTGAGAACTTTCTGAATTCAGGTATTTTTACTCTGATGATACACATGATGGGTCAGTCTTATTTTCTAACATTTCTGTAGGTGACTAATGTTTTGGTTATCACCTCCACCTCTTGCTATTGAGATTTTGGCTGAATCTTTGCAATATGGCTTTCTTAGTTATTCTTTTATAAGTTGTTTTTCACAAATGATGTCTAAACTAGAAATATATAATCTTGACAACAAGTACCAAAAGCTAGAGGACTGATAAACTTTATACCTGTTGAATCCTGAACCACCATTTATTAGGAATACCCAAAAGAAATAAAAATACATCACAACTATAGAGGAAAGACACTAATTTTCAGGGAGGAAAGAAAAAATAACCCCAAACCAAACCCCTGATTTATGTTTATTTACATCAGAACATTTATTTTTCACCTGAAACTTCGGTGCACTGAGAGGGCAACATCTCTAGTAGTCCATGAAGCCTTCACATCCAGAAGCACATTGATATTTTCAGTGGTTTTAATCAATTCTGCCCGGTCAGCTGCCTGGAAACGCCCTGAAAGGATAAGGAAATCAGTTCTAGAGAGCTCTGTTTCCTTTCACCATCATTTCTACATTAATGCTTATTAGTGTTAAAAAGGTGTAAGCATCAGAATTTCAATTAGAAAATTTCTTCTCCCCACTTCCTGCCCTTTGTCAGCTTACACTGATACAGGATGCCTCGAGTGGTGCATCCTGGTGGATCAGGCTATGGAGCTAACAACGTGCAAAGCACTTTGAGAAACTACTCAGTGTTCCTGAGACACAAAAAACCAAACAAAACAACAGAAAGCCACAAATGCCCTGCAAAAAAACTTCCACTTGAAAGACTTTTTGTAAGTAATAGTTTCTTCTCAAGGTACTGTGACAATATTAAGACATAAAAGCTCAGCTGGGTACTTTGAAACCTTTTTCACCCCCACCATGGAATTAAAAAATTGAACCAAATACAGCAGCACAGCAACACCAGCATTCACTGTTGAAAAATTATCATGTGTATTTATTTCTAAGTATTTTTGTTTTGGAAAACTTTTTAAAAAGTTCTTCCCAATACTACAGTGTTTAGATTTTAGATACAATAATGGTTCTTTTAATTGCAAGAATGTTCTTCAATGACTTAAATCAAAATACGAACTCACGATTTTTTTCAACAAACACTTTGCTAACAGGCTGACTAATTCCAGTGGGAGCAGCAAACACAGGCTGCTGATCTGGGCTCTTTCTGTGCTCATCTTCAATGATGTCTTCCTCCTCCACTTCCAGCTCATTGGAGCTCGCTTCGGCTGGCCGAGGTTTCCTGTTGGCACAGAACACACAGTGGGACACAGAAAGAATAGGAGGTCATGTGTAAAATCCACATGACCAAAGGCTCCTATGAACATTTAACATGTCTAACCAGATAAAAGCCCATCAGGCTGTGACCTGTACAGTATTACCCTGTTTATAATTTTAAGGGCTAAAGTTCCCATGGAGTGAGTTGACTAAAACCATAAGACTAACTCCATACCAAGAGATTAACTATTAGAACATATTAGAACAATAGGGAAAAAATTGCTAACTTTTATAAGATTAAGATAGTAAGAATGATAGAAAGCAGTTCCAAATTCTAATTTTTTCCTGTCTGTGACTGAACTATTAGGCTCATGAAAATGTATTTAGAGCTGTGGTGTATGAAGGTATACATAGAATGAAGAAGTAAAAAAAGTTAGATCTTAACCCTGGAAAGAACTGCACACAGACTGAATGGTATTGTGGGCTTCAAGATTTTATATTTTTGTCAAAGGACAATGTAAAATACTCCTCAGCCACATCCACTGTCACAGTTATTCCAGATTATGAGCTATACTAGTTTTGTCTCACTTTGTTCTTTTTCTCTGTTTGCGGATCACCGTTCCTTCAGCTTCAGGGACATCCATGCCATTTCCATTCTGAAATAGGGATGCCACGTTTTGCTGGGTAAAAGAGGTCTCAGAATCTGAAGATTAAAAAAAAAAACAAAACCTCAACATAAAAGTTTTAGAGCTTTCATAAAAATGGAAATACATTCACCTAAATACATAAATAGTTATTCCATAAAAAGAGTGGCCAAAAAAGTCAAGATCTGAGCACTGAATGATGAGAAGTATTATAAAATTTTCAGAACTGTATATCCATTATTTTCATGGAGGTTTGTACCCTATGAAATCTGAAACCAGAAAGTGAAACTCTAAGATATCACTCATCCAGAGATTACTTTCAGCTGTTTTAGTTAAAGAAGCACATGAAATGTTTTAAACCCAAATACACGTTCTCCAATAACATTTCTGTGTTTCCAAGTTTTATTTACTGCTCTTTCCCATCTACAACCATCTCATGTACCTGTAGGTACTTTCTTCTTCTTGCGTTTCCTCTGAGGTGGGGCATCAGGAGGTTCAGGAGTCAGGGGCTCGCTGCTTTCAGACTGCTGACGAACTGCTGCTGGCACAATGCCATCTGAAAACACAGGAAAAGACCCAGCAGCCTGAACTCGGAGCCAGTGAGAAACAGGCAAGAGAAAGCTGCCATTTATTACATTGTTGCCCGGCTGAGCAACAACTGAGATGAAAATGCATTGGCCACAGGAATATGTAAGGGTAGGGTATCAATGACGAGAAGTAGAAATATACGAAGGTATTCCACTGTAACAGTTTCATGCTCAGGAGGGAACTGAAGTATCCAAGAGGTAGCACAATTCCCATTTGGGCATACAGAAGAGGACTGCCTGAAAAGAATCCATCACCGAAAGAATTACACCTCTATATTTCTCTTTTCTATGTCCAAAGATTATAATGCAAGAGCCAAGAAAAAATTAATAGTTTATTACAAGGTGATACACACAGATATGTGCTAAGGCAAAATGGCATCACGTCAAAGGAAAATTTAAATGCTAAACATACAGCACAAGAATAAAGAAGGAGCAGAAAAAAATCCACTGAAGGATATTTACTCCAGTCTGAAATGAATTATAATACTTTGGAGGAATTATATTTCCGTGAGGGGTTAACATGAATTCATATTATAGTGCAGTAGCATCAGCTTGCATGATCAGATGCAGAAAGAAAATATTACTTCTCCATTTTATATCACACCTGGTTTTTAATAGCACTTTCAAGAACTGCAATTTTTATGGTAACAACTGAACCTTTATTTCCACTTCAAACTCAGGTTTACCCACCTTTTATAAACCTTTATTGTGCAAAAATGCAAAATTAACTAGCCAAGTAATGGCAAAAGGTGTACTTGGCACCATCTTTCAGCTCACTGGAAACAACAGTAAACAAAACCTAATCCTTAGGATATCCTGCTGGCAACAGCTCTACTTGTTGCATTTAAAGGTGTGCCAGTGAGGCCTCACTTTTAAGCAAATAAAGGAGGTTTACTCGTCAAACTTTTATATGGACACAAGTCAACTGGTTACAGAAATCCACTAGATTCTACTAACATGTTCTGCTTTATCAAAACAGATCACTTACCATCTTGCTTAAAACAATATGTTTGTTCTGCAGATCTGCTTCTTGTAAAAACACAAAGCTCTCACACTAATAATCTTTTACAGTCAACCCTTCGGTGATAATGGAGTGATTAAGTTGTGGCTTTATTTGGTCAAGGACTGAAATTGAACCAGACCACTAAATGAGTTTTATCTTAGCTCATTCAAAAATTCAAGTGCTTAACACATTCAACATAAGCAGCTTACAGCTGGAAATGTCTATTTAATGAATTATGCAAAGAAGTTAGAAAGGAAAAAATGGCAAAAATAAAAGAACAGTTTTCAGTCATGGCAGGACCTTACCTAATGGAGTCTTTCCTTTGGGTTTCCTTTTTTTGGGACGACTGAGTGGAATTTCATCTGCATAACATAAAAGAGAAATATGTGTGCACAGCAAGGAGAAACCTCCATTTCCTTCTTTTAACAGCCATCCTATTGCAAGTTAAGAAATAGATTTTTTTTTACAAATTATGGCATCCTTTGTTTTTACAGGTAAGATGACAATTCACCAGTTCATGCAAAGAGGAGTACAGAAGATGGTAGGAGAACAGGGTAAGAAATCAGGGTAAAGAAGTCTTATGTGCAGCAGAGGCTCAATACACACATGCATGTGTGTTAAGTGATGAACTGAAATACTCTGAATAATGCTCTGAAAAATAAACTTATTTAAATTTGTTTAAAGCACAGTGGCAACATTTCAGTTACCTTGATGGAAATAGCAAACTGTAAAGAGAGCAAAGGAAAACAACAGTTCAAACAATGCACAAGTATCCAGTTTAAATAATCAGTCTGTATTTAGGAAAAGTACAAGGTTCTGTCTTTAAAGAGGGAATGAGTGGCACCAAAAGGTTCTACCAATGTTTGTAGTTCTCTTTAATAACTCACCTTGGCTTCCACTTCATAATGAAGAAGAAAAGTTATTGACGAGCAGTGGAAAAAGATGAAAAGAAAGTTAATTTTGAATCAAGTACAATTCACAGCCATGAAATTCCTATTTCTGCTTTTATGGTTAATTTCCTTATCCACCCTCCTCTTTATGAGCAGTTGTGTATAACAGAGTTAAGGGTGTGAAGCAATCAGCAAGATTCAACACTTTGTTGGTGACTATGCACAATTTCTTGATTGGCTAGCTTTGGATCAGATTAAAAGCTTTAATCACCTGGCTAATTAAAACTTGTCTTACTGCCTGGTATAAAATAAACCGACAAAAGTTATGAAACATTTGAGCCCATACATCACTAAAAAGACACTATCTGTCAACAATCACAAACATCACATTTACCTGCAGGTACTTTGAAGGAATTCTGAACAACCATCTCATAAAAACTGTATAATTGCTTTTCCCTTTACACTGAAAAAAAGCCCAATTTTTTCCCTATACTACATCAAACTAATAGATACCTAAATCCTTATTAAGGGATATCTAGCCTAATTCCAGAAATTCCTGTTTTAAAGGATTTGTGATTCAAATAAATTAAAGAACACAAAATAAAAGAGAGGAAGAAGAGATTAAAACAGACAACAATTACACTATACTAGACGCTATACTGGAGTACTTGTCTACAAGTTTTTAGAGGGTTTATCTCTCATGAGTATTAAAACTGAGGTAATATGGTAAAAATTCTTGGCTTCTATAGAACTTTTAAATGCTTTGCATTCCTTGTAAAGCACTTTGGGACAATAAATTAGCAAGATAAGCAATTTTACTACTCAGATATTTATCAGACTTATTTCTCCTGATGTTATTACTTTCATAACCTGCAGTACAGCATCATGACCAGTTCCACAGAATGCACTGGTTTTACCTTGGCACTGGAGGAAGGGCACGAGGCGGGCACTGAAAGACAAGAGAGAGATAAAAGTCAGCTTCTGCCAGTATGAAACCAGCTCTCAGAAAACAGCTTCAGATCAGGACATCCAAGGTATGTTTTGCTCTGTAGGCCCCCTAAATGGCTAAACACTCCTAATGAAGATGTTACATAAAAGCATGATGTGAAAGATGCTGGAATAATATGCCTTTACCAGAGTTCTGATGGGCACTGCAGTAGGAACATACAGCTAACCTCTGTGTGTGAGGCACAGCTTGCATTCCAGCTTCAATAATTTTCAATTTTCATGTAAGGCACCACTTTCATTAGAAAGCTTATTAGTCATTCTATTTAAATAGATATAAAATATTGCAATAATTCATGCATTCAATATACTTGTACAGTATACAATGTGAGCTGAATATTTTCTATTAATGAAGATGTAAATTTAGAACAATAATAAAAACAATAAAAGGAAATAATCTCATTTATGAAAATATGTTTAAGTATTATAAAATATTATTTTTCCATATAATTTTGAACATATTTACCAGCAGGTCAAACACCTAAAATCTAAAAGTATCTCCTGATAATAATCTGAAACTGAGCTTGTACCTTTCTGTCATCTAGAAAAAGGAGTTAACTTTCAGATTTTGTACTACTCAATCATATTGAAAGAATACACACAAAGAAGTATTTCCCATGCTCAGAAAATTCAGATACGAGAAATAAAAAGGGCTGTAAGACTGGTAAGAATCAAGGATCCACAAACTTACCACTTGTTTCTTTCCCATATCATTTGAAGCTGTTCCCTGAAAGAGGCACTGTGAACTGGTCTATGCTCCCTCACGCTGCTCACATTGAACCTCAGCTAATTCTGAACTAAAAATAAACTTCAGGCAGCCAGGATTAGCTGGATGTGAACCCTCCTGCTCCTGGGTCAGGACCCAGAACTACTCCCTTTTGAAACAAGGGCAGGTTGTTCAGTGGCAGCAAATATCATTTGCACTACAACACCCTTGATTCTGCATGCTGGTACAGGTTCCTATAAGCAAATTTTACATTGGTTTGTTTACCCAAAGCAAATGAGATGCCTCATGCAAGGAAGGGTTTGTGGGATTAGACCTCAAATCTCTCAGTTGGATTTTGGCCATGCTGAAGACTGACAGCAAGTGCCATTTACACAGGTAGAGAACTGCACACCCTAAGTGGCACCCAGCAAACTGGTGGGAACTGGTCACACTGTATTGGTACACCACAAGGGCAGAAAATATTGGTAAAGGTCAGATCTCATTACTTTTATTGTTTCCATCATTCTAGTGGCAATAAATATTAAATGTTTAAGATACCTGGTATTTAAAAAAACTAAAACTTAAAAACCCCATAAACAAAAGCCACAAACCTTTTACACAGCATTCACTGCCTATGCAGTAGTAATTCTATACTCTGTAGTACCTCTCTGGTTTACTACCTTCTACAAAACAACTGGCACAAGTGCATTGATTTCTGTATCATTTATTCCTTGCAACACATGAAACCACATGCAAGCAGCCAGTCGTGAATACTCATCTGTCCATCTGTGTGACAGTCAGTCCCCAGCTCTGCCGCAGAGGTATCAGCTTTGGTCAATTTGCAGTTTCACATACTCTGAAGTAACTCACGCCAAACTCCATAGAAAGGATGAGGTTGGGGACAGGTCTCCATGGACATTTTGTTATGGACAGAAGAGCCGCTGAGTGCTCTAACGTGCCCCGGAAACCAAGAGACTCTCACAAACCAGGCAGCCGCTGCCTCGGTCAAACCTTGTGTTCGCACACCTGAGCCAGGCCACAAGACAGTGCGACGCACCTGGAAACTCAGGGGGAAAAACGAACTACCCAGTTCCCCGGGTGTCCACTCCAGGATGCTGAGAAGGAAAGGTTTAAGCGTCCACCATGTTTAAAAACATTGAAACAGCCTTTACAGATTTGTTAAAGCCTTGCAGATTTTCTTTTGAGAGATTTATATGAAAAAATACAACGAGGAAATAAATGCTTGCTTCCGCAGCAAAGACGGGCAGAAAGGTGCCACCCTGCGGCCGGTTCCATTCCGCCTTCCCACGGGATGCAGCAGGGCGGGCACCTCAGCGGAGCGGGGATGTAGGAGCCGCGCTACCGGGGCGCTCCGCTACCAGGGCGCTCCG
>JANPWX010000331.1:2313449-2380009 GCA_024734555.1 Trochalopteron elliotii | reverse complement strand
CCCGCCCAGCTCCGGCTCTGCAGGGAGGAGCCGCTGCTCCTTCCGCCCCGCGCCGCGGCTGCGCCCCCTCAGCGCCGGGAGGTCCGGCCTCCCCGCGCCCGCCTGGCTGTGGCTTCTCGTCGGCGGTTCGCTCACCCGAGCGGGAGTCGTCGTCTCTCGGGCTGCAGACAAAATCAAGGGGAAAAGGGTTCTGCTTGTAGCCAGGGTCTCAAACTGATAAATGAAGCAATCATTAAAAAACCAAAACAAAACACCAAAAATCACACAAAAAAAGTAGGAAATAATACATGGAAAAAAGGCAAAGAGAGTCGACAAATGCTGGACGAGGCAGAAGTGGGGAAGCTGCTCATGGACCAGCGGCACAGAGCTGGCTATCTCACCCTCTGGCAGTACTTACCCCACATCAGTGACTCATTAGGGCTTCAGTCACTCTCCCATTTTACCTTTAAACAGGGGATACAATCCCTGGCTCTAGAACAAGCAGGGATCCTGATGGCTGTAATATTTGACTTTAAATAACCTCTTTCTAGACTGCTAAACTCGCTTTTGTTGATTTTCCTCCAAGATGAGGTAGGCCAACAAAATAACCATCTGTGTACCGCAGGGGGCAAGACAGCTACAAATGTGAGATGAAGAGAGTGAAGGACTATTTCCACAAGCATTGCACCCTTTGAGGAGGAGACCCTGCTACCACAGACCAAACCAATAAGAGGAAGGGTTTCTAATGATTTTCCTCTTTGGTAAGTCCACATTCTGTCAGTTTGTACTCACTTGAGTTGATGAAAGAGCAAAAAAGGTATTTTACATGTATTATGAAGATAACTGGGTTTTGGGGTAATTCATATTATGCTGACACCACTCCTATCTTAAAAGGTAAAAAGGATTAGCAACAAACCAATACCTTAATAAATAACACTGCTGACAGACACCATGCAAAAAAACAAAAGCACATTCTGACTTAATATCATTTGTAAAGCTTACAGAATGTAGAGGCCTCACAGAACCAGAACAAGCATAATAAAAAGAAAGGAAAGGACCTTCTGAACTTATATGAAAGTAAATAACACAGATACGTGCAACAAAATAGATTTTTCTTTATTCTTGTAATGGAGTGCTCACAGTATTTCCTTTCTTTTTTGTACAAAAGTGGATGCAACTGTAACATAAAAAGCTCAAGAGCTACACAGGACATAGTATGATTATATCTCCCATAGCAGCTTCTTTCCTAATCCTCTTCCAAATCCCTCACATACAAAGATAAATTCTTGCAATCCTGACATTAGGATTATTCTTGAAGTAAAACATAAGCTGTAATCTTTCTGAAGCTGCCTGCTGCTCAGAATTAGGGCTGAGTGTCTGAGCATATCCACACTGCAGGGACCCACTGGGGCTCGTCCTGGGCACGATGTACTGCAGACAGCAGCTCTGCAGATGCTTCTTGTAAATTGTCATTCACAATCACGTGATCAAAGAACTGACCAAACTGAGCTTCCATTTTCTTGGCCGATTCTTCCATCTCCTGTAAATCTTCTTCCTGTGAGACAGAGTAAGTCCACAAAACTTCAGTGTTGTGTAGAGAAACGTACCTGCACAGCATCTGCAGAACACCTTTGGCCACATAAACAAGAGATGAATAGATAATGTCAGTCTGCTTTATTTCATTTACTGTTTGCTATAATAAAGTACATCTGCTACAGTCAGTTCCAGGTCTCAAAAACAGAGCTGCCTGCCATATGCTTCCTAAGGAAGTACCTTGTGTCTCAGTATGCTCCATTTGCCCTAAAAAAGTTACTCTGATAAGTGCTGGCAGAGAATGTTAGGAACTGGAAGGTAAATCTACTAATGCTTGTGTTCTTATTCCAAATTTTAGTTTATTTCCCCAGTGTCCATGTTACTTTCTGTCATAGCAATCATGAATCATTTCCACATAGTTAGAGACTGAGGTCTCCAAAATGTTAAGATGCTAAATTTGATGATGATTTGCATGGAAATGATTGTGTCAAAGTGGTGTGTATATTTTACATGTAAGATATGCATTTCCTGCAAGCAGGATCTGTGTTTCATCTACAGAACTTAGTATAGAATTGATATCATTAAGCATACATGAAATAATAATACATTCTTATAACTGTGAAAAAATAATAGTACTACTGAGCAAAGCACATTCCAAGTATTACAGTGCAAACAGTATGTATGTACTGACTCAAATATTGACAGAAGGCAGCTAATTAAAACAAAAATATGCAAAATAGCTTCTCCTTTTTGAAGACATTTTGAAGCAAAATGCCTCAGCCCCCTAGATTACAAATTACAATTCTTATGCTTCAAAGCCAACCTGGAAGGGGGAAAGAAATCCCAACAAAATCCACAGAAAAACGTAAGAATAATTAGATTTGATACTAAAGACACAGTAATATTTTAAGAGTTAACAGTGTAGCATAGTAGAAAGCATTATGTTCTAATAACAGAATCTCAGATTAATAAACTCAATCTTTTATTTCCAAATCTCACCTTGAACTTCATGTTCACATAATAATCTGTAATGATCCTGGCATTTTTACGAGTCTGCCTCATGCAGCCTATGCTGGGTGGCTTGATGAATATAATGTAGGGCTTTAACTCATGGGTCCTGGCTATTTGTATACCCTGCAAATGAAGAGTACAATTAAGTATTTCAAGTGTATTCATCCCAGTTTTACTCCCATAAAAAGCCAGTTGTTTACAACATACTGTTATCCCCAGACCTAGGAGACACTTTTTTCAGGAACACTTACTTGGAAAAGATCTCACTGATAATCTCTGGAGTGGACATTGTTAAGTAACTGTAGCATACAATCACTTAATTCTGCTTGGTAGCCTTATTAGGAGATGCTTTCAGTACCAGTGAATGATGGAACAGTGTCATTAACAGATCTCTACAATCAACCTCATTAAAGATGCATTTGAAACCTGTTCTTTTTTAACTGTAAGGAAGCTACTTTTAGAACAAGTACCTCTTTATTGTTCCATGCTGGAAGAAAGTATTCTGCTCTCAGAACTCCTTTACTGTGTAACATTTCCTAATGCTAATAAGTATTTTTAAATTACTGCAGAGCAGTGGAGGGAATAAAAAAAGTTTTTTAAAAAAGCTAAAGAAAATCATAGCATGTCAACTTGGTCAAACCACCAGATTTAAATTAAAGTATGCTACTCAGCACTAGTTCTTCTACCTCACTGGCCTTACTTAATACCCCTTCCCAAACTTGTCCTTTAAATTCACACCCTAAAAAAATAAGAGTGGTACATCTCTCCAAGTGGCAAGATTATGCCACTTGCCCCATGCCCCAACACCCCTCTTTTACCCCTTTGCTTAAAAACATAACAGAAGAAACCCAAAGGACAGTTTCAGGTGTGAAGACTAAGGTGTGACCTCATCTGCCTCTTACAGCAGTTTCAGTTTTTGAGTAGTACCCCACAAATCTTGTCACTTAATTTCTATTTTAAGCAGCACAAGTCACTGCCAGCCTAAGGCTCGGACACACTGGCTCTACACAATTAGAGGGAAATATCCAAGAATTACTGAGTTTATGGTGTTGCTCTTTACATTCTATTAGAGATGTTGAAACAGCATAGCCCAAACAGCTCCTAAGTACTAAATATGCCAGTAATTCAGAGAAGGTTAGCAAGGTTTTGCTAGACACAGCTCTAAGTATCTTAGATATTTACAAGCTCAGGCTTTTATTAGCCTTATCTTCATCAGCAAATTCAATGCAAAAATAGAAGGTAAAGAAAAGTGAATAGCATCTAAGTGAAGAAGCAGGTTACTAAGAGCTGTAACTTCTGGAGAGAAATACAGGCACAAAGGCACACTAAAATTTTCAGCCTTTTCTTGATTACTTTAAATGTTGCTGCTATTACCAAAGGGTGTTCTGAGATTGCTAATAGAAGGACAGAACTCTCAACTAATATGGCTTGGAGCAGGAAAAGATCCCATGCAACAGATCTCCATGTGAAAGACTAATCCTTACTTTAACTAAGTATGAAAACTCATTTCCATTCCATCCAAACTGATAATGCAGCTGCTAGCTTGGTAAAAAATGCACTGTCTCAACGTACTGGTCACTGTAGTACCACCACCACCCCCTAAGACACATGAGAAGAATAATCTATCATTAATAAGCACCATGAGGTAAAGTGAAAAACAAGACAAAGCAACTAACACTGTACCACTGGCTCAAGAAAGTAGAGAGTATTATTTTTCCTTCCAGAAGATTCCCTGTCCCTTTACTACTCACCTGTGGTTCTAAATCTATGACACAGATCTTCCCTGCATCCAGGACTGTTCTCACTGCATCAATACTGGTACCATACAGGTACCCTTTGTACTCCCCATATTCCAGCATTCTGCAACAGCGGTGAGGAAGAAGGAAAATGAAAGAGCATTTGAGTTTTAAAAAGGTTCCATTTAAAGGTGAAATCTTCAAATATAATCCAGTGATCAGGACTGAGTGATCATAAAACCTAGTGAATACTGTTAACCTTTGCTCTTCCCTGCTATACTGGGCACAAAAACCCATTACAGTTCAACATCTCCAAAACAAGCATTTTTTACTCATCATGGTTTTATGAATTTTCTGTCTAGAGGTTGTGATTTTACTTATTAATACTTGTCAATTACATACTACAAATAACTTCTTAAATCTGAAGATCTCAAAGCACTTGGCACAGCTCAATGAGTGTCACTCCTGTATTGCTGAGCTAGTCTATCTTAGAGAGATTAATGATGCATAGGAAGGAGCAGACACTTTTGAATATTTAGCCCTTACAGTTTAACTACTCATGTGTCATCACTGCAGAGATTCTGCAATGGAGTTGTAGGTCAAGAACAGCTGTGATTCACTGCTAAATTTTCAAAAGCAGCCTGGTTTCCAGGGGAGTTAAATGCATAATTTACAAGCACATCTAATGAGCTCAGGACTAGAGAGTCCACTTCCTTTTAGAAGGATTCTGAGATTAATTGTGGAGGAGCTATTTCGAACTGCATGAACGCAGTCTTTGAAGAAACAGTCTCAAGTAATTTGACCCAAATTTACACCACACACACAGAGTAAGAGTGGAGGAGCCAAACTTGGGACCCAACTACAAAAGTGTATTTTCTTGAATCATGTTGCATTTTAGGTAATAAGAATGTAATTCATCTCTTCTGCTCACCTGTGGCTGTACACCATGTTTTCAAAAGTTTCTTTTGATATGTAGTGATATTCACGACCATTCATTTCATAACTTTTCTGAACACGAGTGGTGTCTGAAGGAAGATATAACACACAAAAACAATCAGCTGCAATAAAATTATTGTAACTTTATAAGTGAAATTGAGAACTTCATGAAGAACTATCAATCAGTGTTTTCATAAATGATAATATGAATTGTTTCCATTTGTTAATCCAGAGCAAAAGCCCCATATACTGTAATGGTTTGCCAGAGACAACCCATTGAAAGTTATCAAAGCACAACTGTATTTCTTGGAATGGAAGAGTAGTTTAATCCAAATACTTGTGATTCAAAGCACTCAGGAACTGCCTTGGAACTGGTTGCACAACTCTTTTTACTCCTCAGAGGCAAAATTTTTTAAAGTTCATTCAGAAAAATCCCACAAGGTTCCCACACTTGCACCTTCCCCTTATCTGGGATCTTAAGCACTGAGTCCTGAATTTTCAGCTAGCTTCAGAAATTCACATTATTTCCAGCTTGATTATCTAAATTACAAGAAGCAAATAAGCATAGGTAGAAATAATTTCAGTTGTTGCGTCACAAGTTAAGCTGCATAAGTCTCATCTGAAACTAGAAGGCTAATAAGGAAAGCTGCAAAGCCTATTAAGCACCAACTTCTGTTGTCTTCATTCTCATATCTGAGCACTTAAACCCTAAGAACTTAAAATATCTCCAAGAAATGTCTTTTTTTTAAAATCCAGGAAAAGCAAACACAAAAATTAAACCAAATCATGCAAATAACTTTTCACTTCCATAAAGCTTTTAATGGTTTCAGAAGCTGGAACTTGAACATACCTTTGTCTGATTTCCCAAAGTGAGATAGTATTTTAAATTAACCCTTATGACAGCAAACAGTACTGGCTTTCAGCAGAACTGAAGAAAGAGCCATAGAGCAAAGAGTGTATGAATACAGAAAGGCAAGAGGAAGGTACTTGGCATTTCCTATTCATGTTTGAATTGGAGCAGTGGAGGAAAGAGGAAAAGCATTACATACGAGGTGTGGCACTTTGAAACTCTCGTGGGTTACTTGTGATCAGCCTTCGCCGTAGCTCATTGACACCAACTCCTGCGGGACCTGGAAAGTTGGAAAAGCAGCCAATATTACTGACAAGGTACAAATCACTCCCCAGCAATATAGCCATACCCAGGAGGCAACTCGGCAGTGCTATTTTAAAATAAAAAAACTTGTCAAATACTTCCAGACTTAGAAAGGACAGTGGATTTGCCTTTACTCAGTTTGCTTTATCAGGACCATAGAACAGTGCTGAACAACAGCTTCCCTTCAGTCACTACAATTAAAATCTCCTGGAGAGCCTGCAGACCACTTAATACTTAGTATGTTCTATAACAGGAGTTATTAAAGGCATCTTTCCATACTCTCCATCACTGAGATTGTTCTAGTCTGGAGTTAAATATACTTCTTATTATTGTCATAGCTATGCATTTAACACTGGTTGTAGAAATGCCTCCTGTAAAGATGTTTTAAGTTATCAATGTTTTCTCATCATTTTCAGTCCCAGCTGAATATAAAACTGAACCACGTCCCAAGTGAAATCCATTTTCAAGCAGTATTCGTAACTGTACGGCTTCTTCTAAGGACTTTATTATTGTTGTTTTTAAACACCCACTATCTCAAGCAAAGATGATAACTACATTAAACTTTAACCCCAATAATGGGGTCAAATTACAATAATTCTTGAAATGTCGCCTTGAGAGCTGCGTAGACAGTCAGCAACCACTACAATCAGCAGCAGGAAACCCCAGTGGATCGGGGCATGTGTCACTGTGCCCTCTCCTCTGGCAGAGGGGGATGAAATGTGCCTGAGAAGGTTGTTAACTCCTTACCCACGAGGATGATCAGTCTGTGCCGGTCTGTTGGGTGCCGCTGGTACCTGACCACCTCTTCATAGGGAGCTGCCAGGGTGCTGTAGCAGCTGCTGGGGCAGCGGGAGTAGCAGGACTGCTGGTTGAGCCGCGCCTTCCTGCGGCACAGCCGCATGCTCCTGCGGAATCCAGCTGGAGGAGGCAAAGGCACAGTGCTGGAAAATACACCCGACACGCAGGCAACTAGTTCTGCAGCTCAAAGGGGCTCTTTCTAAACCACACAACACACTACCTTTTCTGAGCTCTTTGCAAGGTGAAGGTTAGTGAATTTCATTGCTGCTCTTAGTATGACAGCTTGGTAGAATCTCTGAGCATTGACAGCTACCGAGTAGTTAAAACCCCGCTGAAAGTCACCTGAAAATTAGCCCAGAATTCCAAAAGATTCCCAAAACAAGCTGAATGAGAAGTTTCTGACTACTTGAGGCATTCCTAGGAAACAGTTTAACTTTTTTGGATAGTGTAGGTGGTTTGCTCTCATGAGGCAAGTCTGGAACATTTGCTCCAGCCTCCAGAACGTGTATTTTAAAGGTCACTGTAGTTTAATAACCATAGAGGTAGGTTTGTTGCTCCACTTGACCATCCAACTCTGAAAACTTCACATACAGATATACTTTTCTAATGAATGACCTCATGATTATTCTCAGTGGATGACAGACATTACTTTTGAGCAAAATTAATCATGAAGTCAAGTTTAAATAGCAGCGGCCATGTCTCTGTAGAAACCTAGCAGGATGAAAGATTTAAATGGAGAGATTGAGCATTATTAGGAGGAAAGAGACTTCTTGACACTTGGAAAA
This sequence comes from Trochalopteron elliotii, assembly GCA_024734555.1. NCBI lineage: Eukaryota > Metazoa > Chordata > Aves > Passeriformes > Leiothrichidae > Trochalopteron > Trochalopteron elliotii. Next base: position 2,372,078 of record JANPWX010000331.1, on the reverse strand, counting down.
CAAAGTAAGCTGTATTCCATTTAGTAAGTCGTCAGGTGATATAAAGAACAAAGTGTTTTATTTAACTTTAGACAAACACTTAATCTAGATCAAGCCCCAAACATTTTACTTATCTTTAGTCATTGCATACCAATAAAGACTCGTTGACCAAATTCACCAAATTCTTCCTCTTCTAGAATACAAAGAACAAATACTCATGAAATAAAAGAGAACAGAGAAAGCTTGAAAGCTAGATGGCAAACAATTATTGCTGATCCCAAGGAAAAAAGGAGTTTCAGTAAATGTGTGGAAGTATGATGCCTAATATAATTTTAAAAGCATGATACTCCACAATGTGAAATATTAAAATATTTCACATAACCAATGACCAATTCAAAAGGGTTATTGTAAGAAAAAAAAAAACATGGAAAGTCTTGGTATTTTCTAAATTAAATTTGAAACTTAACATTCTATTTGTTTCATTCCTAAGATATCTAGATACCAGACAATGTTTTGAAATTGAAATTAATGAACAAAACCTCCACATACTTTAAGCTTTTCAGATGAAATCTATCTTACAAGAATTCTGTAGTTAAAACAATAACTAACAAGTCAGTAGCTCAAAATCAGAAGCAAAAAATTCGTAACTCAGTTTCTGCCCCATAGCATGTTTGGAAAATGCAAGTTGTATCAGCTTAGATCTTTTGGGCAATATGAAGACCTAATTTTATTATTTCTTTTTCTTAATTGGATCAGTGATATTTGTGCTCCAGCATGGGAGTCTAACCTGTTTCCTCCAATTTTTTTTTGTCCTCATTCTCAAGCTGTTCCTCATGAAGGCTTCACTATTCAGGTGAGACTTCTAAAACTCTGCATCTATTTTTTAAAATTAAGTCTCTTGTATAAGGGTCAAACGTACCAATTTTCCAATAAATCAGTGTTCAGAAAGTTTAGGAACTGTTTGGGAAAAGTGATTAGAAAACAAATAATGAAGGAGAAAAATGGTGGCATTGCTTAGCTTTCTTTTCAAAAAGGACTCCTTATTTTTCCCTAATCACGCATGTCATTTTCCCAGCTGTGCATTCCCTTTATTTAGGCCTTGTTAAAGCAAGAATGAGATACAAAAGACATAGGCATGTCTTTAAAAACATTTCCTTTGTTCCAAGGAGAAACATTATTTTCATTTCGATTTACAATTATCTTTTATTTACAATTATCTCATAAGCATGCAAGTATTGAAACAAAAGTAGATGCACATTAATTGCTCTTTCACATCTATACACTCTTCATTACATGTACCTTTACAATACAGTTTTATTCCTACATTTCTATATGTACTAACAACTAGCTTACGACTATGAAAAAAACATCAATTGGAACAAAGCTGCTCATTCAGGGCAATGTTCAGAGTAATGTTCAGCTGACACATGCTCATATAATTTCTATCTTCAGGTCTCTTGGGTCATCATTCAAACATATTTAAATATTTCTGCTTTATCTACCCTCTCTTCTGTGGTATGGAGAGCAGTGTAGAATCCTACAGAGAACAGGCAATTCAGCTACCGTGTATGGCAACAAGAATGCTAAAGCATAAAAACATATAAATTCTATTAGATTACTGTTTACAGGAGATAGGGAGGGAGAAAAAAATTAGTGTTACCTTCTTTAAGCTCCTCTGCACATTCAGATAGAGACAGACATAAAACAATTAGTTTTGAGAAGACAGTCTGTACTATGATCTAACAAAAAATCCAACCAGCATCGTCCAATGCATTTACAGAATGCATGTAGAAAACAGGTACTACAGACATTAAATCTAAATTAGGCTTCTTTGAGCATGATTTCTCAGTTCCCCGAAAATGCAAGACAACTGCAGCATCTGTGTCAGTATTGTAGTGCAAAATACATCTGCAACTACTGGTTAAAGTGGAATATAGGATAGCAAATATTTGCACCTTTATTCCTCTGACTGTGTGGATACAGGAGAGAGCTGACTCAGCACTGAGAAGTGAGCAGGATTTGCAACAGTAATCCCCAAGTGCAGCTATCACAAACATCCTAGTCTGAAAACAAAAGACTGCCCTGCAGACCTGCTGTTGTGCCTTAAAAGCCTTGGGCATTCCTTGAGAGGTAGAAGAGAACAAAACACTTGTGATAGAAGAAGGTGCAGAAAGAAGAACTGGCAAGTAGAGACTTTGTGGAGAAGAGCAAATGTAAGGTAAAATGACAGTCTTTTCCACAAGAATACCAAATACCTCAAAAGAGAAGTTTAGCAGTAGTTTTATTTTAGGGGAAAAATGACTTATTTTAGAAGACCTAAGTTTTGCAGAACTCTCAACATGCTATAAATAAGCATCTGCTTCGTAAATGAAAAACAAAACAAACCCCCCCATATCATCTTGGTTAAAAAAAAAAGTACTTATTGATTTTATTTTTTATACATAAATAATTAATTTTATAAGCATTTTCCTTTCCTATATGCCAGCCATGCCCATAATCAGGAGTCCAGAAGCAGCTTTCCTCTTTACCACATCAACTCTTACAGGCCCTGGGGATTCAGGCCCCCGTATTACCAAAGGCAATCCAATTATCTGCTGACATCAGTGCAGCCCCTGCTGTCACAGCTTGCACGGGTACAGCTGAGAGGGCTGGATAAACAGATCTGCTACTGATGCACGAGAAGAAACATTCACACTCACAGGATAAGAGGACAGAAACCTTACTACTAAGGTAATCAGAGAACAAGAAGAAGACTTAAAGCAACAGGATTTTACATAATGGCTTTTCAAGACAGAATGGCTTCTGAAGCTAAAGTGGCATTTTGGTTTTTGCCACCTGCTTGTTTCTAAGACGCTTGCTTGTCTCTGGACACCCTTCTCACAGCAGAACAATAGCAAGGAATTTAGAGTTAGGTCAGAGGAACTTACCTGACTCAAATGTTTCTTCATCTTGTTTAGTAATCCAGATAGCAAAGATATTAAAATAAATTCAAAATTTAATTCTTTTCCTTCTAATGAATATCAGAATCAGAAATCAGTTTTCCAGCTTCTGTTGGTCTGTCTCACATATACTTTCCCCAGCTCCCTCTATCCTAGGTGGCAAAATACAGCTCATCATACTTGAATTAACTGCTTCATCTCTTTTCACACAGTCCTACAGGATCACATCCCTTCATGAGAGCTTCTGAATTACCTTGGAGAAGAAAGAATGAACTGCACTGCTTTAGGGAGCAACTCAAGCTACCAATCTTTACACTTAGTGTTCACAAGTAAAAAACCTATTCTTGCTCCTTGTTCTCCCAAGATCAGTTTGACAAGAAATTGTGTGGGTTCTCCCAAGACCACAACAATCTCTGGCATTAAATATGCAATAGACAGAAAACTATGGTAACTTTACAGCCACAGTCCAACACCTGAATCAAAGAGGTTGGATCTCATTCAAGCAGATATTTTTGTGCTGGTCAAAACACTTGACTATGAGCACTGTACACCTGAACTGCAAACAGCTCATTTTAATACACTAATACTAGATGAGGTTTCCAGGGTATGAAAAATAGAATTTTCTACCATTAAGTTCACTAGGAGAATTAGTGATTTTATCTAGGACATGAGGCTTTTAACTAGCTACTGCCTTGAAGCAAATAAAATAATATCTAGTGAATTCAGTTACCTGTTTCCACACACTTCTCATCAATCTGCATGTCATCCTCTACAGATCAACACAAGGGAAAAAAATTCATCTGAATCAGAAAAACACTGGGGAAGAAAAACACCCTTACAGATCTTACAAGACTGAACTCAGACATCAGAAACAAGAATACGTGAAGCTCAAATCATCCTTAAACATCTTTAAGGATTTTAACTGTTAACTCAAATTTAGTGAGGTTCCCTGTGTACAGTGAGCAAAAACTCTTTAAGTGAGTGCTCTGAAGGGCTTCTGGCAGAGAGACAAATACATCTAACTTGAATTCTCCTCTTGAAATAATGAAAGGTTTAACATGCCTGTCAATGTGTTTATCCAGTAGATATCTATTTATTAAGTATTACCATGAGGAAAGATAATTTTTTGTCCTATAGCTTTTAAATATCTTTCCAGCATGCTACGCTCAAGGAAAGTGTTTTGCTTTTTATTTTTATTATTACTTTTACAAGGAAGAAAAGGAAAAGATCAATTCAGCTCTCTCTCAATCCCCAGACCACATCAATTTATGTGATCACATGAGCTTGGGCAATCTCACGGGCTCACAATACAGCACTGTTTGTGTTTTGTTCTTGCATGCCATTCCAGGTAGGCCCAGCAGGAGCTATATTCCAGTTACAGGGCAGTTGTCAGAATATCTGTCAATCACATTCTGCCCATATGTATCCTTTAAAGAAATACTCTCTTAGAGCTGCTCCAGGAGAGAAAGAGGGAGAAGAAAAGAAAAGGAGGAAATTTTGTCTTTCTTTCCTCAAAGAACCCATCCAAACAGTAACTTCCCTGACAGATAATGCACAGCTAAGTTTTCCACTTTAAGACAATGAATCCATCTACTACTTCAGGTGAAAAAAGGCTGAATTTCAATTGTTAAACACACAAAATACCAAGAACTTGGTCTTCTTCTGCATGTATGTATCAAATTGTCTCATTTCTGACAACTTTTTTAAAAGCCTGTAAAACCATGTGCTGTATTGGTTCCAGGTACAGAAATGCAATGCTGTCCAGATGTGATTTCCTACCTTCTTCCACAGTGCTTACTGCTCACAGCATATCCATTGAAGCAGTTAAAATGCAATAAAATTATGGTGAAAGAGAGCCTCAGCTCTAGCAATCAGTGCAAGAAGAATCCTAGCCAATGAAACACATTCCCTCTGGGATTTATCATGAGAGAAAAATTTTATACTTGCATAAAGAACCATAGAAGAAAATGGGAACAGAAAAAAACAGGAAGAACATTCTTTTTCTGAGAATAATTGCATATTTACAGAAAATTATAGTTGATGGATAATATTTCTGGATTGTTACCATGAATAAATTAAAGGGTAGCATAGCTTATCTTAGACCTCAAGAAAAGAAGTACTATTATTCTCTCAATAACTTTGATGGCAAAGAAACATTCTAAACATTGTATGGCACTTCTCAGTGGAGACCTGATGTCTGTGTCCCTGAAAAGCCAGGCCAGTGCAATTGTCACCTCAAGACTTACAGCCAATTCTCCTAGAGAGAACTGGCTGGCCTAGTGAGCTCCTAGAACTTAGAGACTTCAGAAGAAGTTGAATTCACAGCTTCTCTTATGGTCAGATCCCAAGTACACTGGAGACAACCATCTCCACCATCAGTACTCCAGGTATAATTATCATTAAGTATTGTTTTTTCTGGGGATAGTTAACACACTTGAAGGTTACAATATGGGTCCAGAAACAATGTCTTTGAATTAAGTTGAATTGTGTAAGGTTCTACTTGAGTATCCCTGAAACAGAGACAAGATCTTCCTTTCCTAATGTATTGCTCAAGTAACTTTTCACTCACACATTGATGATTTGAGACAGAGATGGGGCTGGAAAGGCTGAGACCACCAGAACTCTCGCTGCTTCCTACATAGAAATAAATTTATCACAGTTAAAGAAACAAAACAGTTCATAAGCACATTATGCTCCAGTCAGATTCACTGCTGACATGTAAGATTGATCAGTACAGAACTGAGAGAAGACAGCAAGAACTGAAACATTACCAATGTTTTAGCCCACTGCAAAGTCCTGAAATAAAACCAACGTGCTATCAGAATTGTTCAAATTTCCAAATCAGCAGCCCAGAAGTATTAAGAGTTTATATAAAAAGGTACATGAAGATAAGCCATACTGTGGTACAGACTCCTGGAAATAGAAGAGTGTGCTACTGGTAGGGGAAGTAATGCTACTGCCTCCATTACTACCCAGAGCCTATTGCTTGCTGCCTGAGTCACAACCCAGTTTGATTTCACCTTGCATTATACAGACTGCAGGCAGGTTTATATTTATTACAAAGTGAAGTTTATTGTCTGCTATTGCATGGCCTTGTGTTATCCTGGGGGTACCACAGGACACGTGGTTAAAGGATCAGATTGAAAAGCTTGCTACTGCAGTGTAAGAACTCTGATTCTGAATGTATGTAGTGTAAAAATAATGGTCTATTTATGCAGAAAATAATAAGCAAGAAATGGTTGTTCTTCCTTGAGTGTTTGGGGTTTTTTCTCCATTCTTTTCATCTGGTCTACTCAGTTTTGACCAAAGCTGAAGAGGTCACTCAAGCATCACTGGACATCTTTAAAAAAATACTATGCTTTTAGTGTCCCACTCTTCCCCTTGCTCTTTTTTTTCATCATAGATGGTAGTCCTTTAATAGTCAGGGCCCTCACTTTCCACACGTCTTTCAGCTGCTACACTCCACCAGATGTCATAGCAACTAGCATGGAGATTGGACAAATGCTGCAAATTTCCTAAATGGCAATTTGAGACTATAGTGATGCTTTCAAAAGCTTGTGCTCACACAGGTGCTCTTTGGGGAAAAAAAAGCAAGAAGTCAGAGATCAGAAAGAGGAAATATGTTTCTCAGGTGTCACTCTGAATCATACAGCTGCAAAACTTATGAAAATTTTTAATGAAGTGTGAATAACTGGCTAATTTTTGAACCAGAAATCAGGAAAATTGATGATTTCTTTACCTTTTAAGAAGATGATTTGAGGGTATGAGTCCAGCACAGGCACTGAGATCTGAAACTTTCCTAGCCTGCCACCAGAGAGCATCATTCTGGTCCACAATCTGGAGTATTTCACCCCTCTTAAAAGGCAAACCTGCATCAGCACATGGTATGGCAGCATCCTGCAAGGGCCAGTAATCTGCCATTGCTCGCACATAAAGCTGTAAAGCAAATACACAGGAGTCAGCAGAAGCCAAGTTTAGAACAGATACAACATGAGCTTCACAATCACAGGGCCAGATATTGCCACAACTTCAGTCTAATGATGAAGTCAAGTTTTAAAACTTGAGATCAAGCCTTAAACCCTCTCTGTTCATTAAATGAGGAAAAACCCCATTTGTCTCATACATTATAAGAGGAACTGACCTTCAACCTGTAGATTACTCTGGAAGTGCCTTCATTACAGAGCTACATTTCTACTTACTGTCTTTACTGTTCAGCAACAACATATTGATGTCAGCTCAGAGGCAGCCATAAAGGCAAGGTAGCACTTCAGAGATTGCAATAAACTTCCAGGCAACACCATGTCTTTGTATCACACAATTAAGCACTACTGCTACCAGTCTGGAAAAAAGAAAAAAATATTTCTTACTGTTGTTTGGTTGCTGACAGGCCGATCAGAAACTGGAATTAATTTGAACATAATTGTCCCCTGAGACAGGGCCTAAATGATTAGAAAGGAATTAAAATATGGTTGGTATTCAACACAAGTAATCAAACATAGATAAGATAAGCTCTACACAGCATGGCTTTGAGGACACTGCAATGTTTGTATTACAGATAGAATTCAGGTAGACAGAGTCAATGTGACAATACTGTATTTTTTCCAAAAGGAAACTCAAGAATGAAACATCAAAGTTTTGCTAAATATTTTTTAATTTAATGCAACATATTTTCAATGTAAGTATATGTAATTTCAGCATTGATTCATACCAAACGTTTCTACTGAAATCTTACTTAAATCAGCAGCAGGGTCTGGTTAAATGGGTGATATAAAGGGGGAGGAACATAATTTAGTAATTAAACATTCCAATAGAGTTTGTATTTTTTATACCTAGAAATGGTACAACCAGGGCAGTAGCACATAGACTTGGTATGAATTACACACAGAAATACCTCACTGGCTGGCACTTTAAACTTTGCAGTCAAAAATCCTGAAAAATTGTGGGCAAAATGACAAAACAGGGACATCTCAACAGATTTCTTCATGAGAATTTTGACAATAGTAATTACACTGCCCTATTCTTGCAAGGTGAGGTGCACAAGCTTACAAACTCATTCACTCTGCTTTAGTGCATTTTATAACATGGACTCTTATTAGAATAGCAGCTTTTCACTACTTTCTTGTGGAATGTTAACTGAGTGGCACTTCCAGAAAAAATTATGAATCACTGAAGTCTGAATAAATTAGTATTTTTCTCAGAAGCTGCAGATGGAATGGTCACAATTAAGTTAATTTCTGTCCAGATCAGAAGTCAGATTTAATTCTGGTTTCACATATTCTGATTCATGAGCAGTTGTGAACTTCATTCACAGAAAGGAAACAATCTGAATTTTCTGTTAAAAATTTCAGGCTTTCTCATGTACAAGAGTATGTAAAAGGGTGAGCATACAAATATCTTAAGGTACAAAGTAGAAAATATATTTTAAAAATATTAAATACCAGTATATTAATGACTTGCTCAGGCTCAAGTCCCTCAACAGGAACTCCATTTACTTCCACCAGTTTGTCTCCAGCATACAGCAACCCTATCACGAAAACAAATATGAAAACAACAGCAGGAGTTTTATCACAGCATGATTTATCTTGGATATGTAAGGCAGGGTCACTGCACTATGTATGGAGGAAGATATTTTGGATTCAGGCTGCATTGCCCCTGGATGGGACTGCAGACTGCTGTGGGGCACAAGGAACTTGCATGCTTCAGCTTTCTTAGTCCTTCCCATTCCCCCATATGACATCTTTACAATCTACTCATGATTTGCCTTAAAATTAGCATAAACATTTTAATATTGCTCCATTTCCCAAAGTTACTTATCCTATATTAATAGACCATGAGACTTGGAATCAGACCCATAAAAACTCCAGGTGCAGTGAAAGGTTCTGGGACTCCTCTCTGTCCTTTAGAGTAAAGTCTTCACAATATTGTTTTCTTTTCCATGTTCCTTTAACTCAAAGTAATAGTCAAACTGGGAACTTGATCAGCTATCTTCTGCAAGTTGGGTTTTCTTCTCTATACAAAGGCCAGAAAATACTAAAAGGAACTATTTTATAATGATTACAGTTGAATTTTACTTCTGATGTTTTACATTTTAATTACATTTCCTAAGGGACATGGAACACATTCAATTCTAGGATGACAAATTAGTAACATTTCCAAGGAAACTCCTTGCAAGACTGCTTAGCTACTAGTGCTAAGCAAAGTGTTTAGCAGAGTAGTGCCAAAAAGTATTATTATGTGTTCCTTAAAGCCCATAATCTTCTGGAATCACCAAATATTGATGTTTACCATTTCTCCATTAGGAAATGTGCTGCGTTTCGTACTACACTGCAATTTGGGATATCCAGGTATTGGTGCCAAGAATACTGGATTTCTACCTCAACTCAGTCTAAGACAGCAAATTCATCTGAAAATTTGTGAAGCCAGAATCAAAGTCACTGCAATGCATCACTGCTTACAGTGCTGTCCCATGTGCACATCATCTAGGTCTATAATGGAAGATTAATCATAGAAGCTAAGGTATTATCTTACTTCAAATATCTTATTTCAAGTTCAGTCTTATGTATCAATTTGTTTCAAATTCCACTTACCACTTCTGTCTGCCAGCCCACCATGGATCACACGGGCAACCGTTATGTCACCTGTTATCTCATGGCGTTTAATGGTGGCACCCTGGCAGGTGAACAGGAACAAAGAAAAAACACATTGTTTCACCAAAGGACCCCAGTAAGTTTCCCTCCATATCAAGTCTGATCTTCACACTGACACAAAGGCATTGAGGGATACAGCCTTTTTACCACAACATGGATATAACAATAACCACAGAATCATGGAATAAACTGAGTTCGAAGGGACCCAAAAGGATCACTGAGTTCAACTCCTAGTCCTGCACAGCACCATTCCTAAGAGTCACACCCTGTGCCTGAGAGCATTTTCCAAACTCTTCCTGACCTCTGCCAGGCTTGGTGCTGTGACCACTTCCCTGGGGAGCCTGTTCCAGTGCCCTCTGGGTGAAAACCTTTTTCTAATACCCAACCTAAACCTCCCCTGAGAGAACTTCAGGCCATTCCCTCAAGTCCTGTCACTGGTCACCACAGAGAAGAGATCAGTGCCTGTCCCTCCTCTTCCCCTCACAGGGAAGTGGTAACTGCACTGAGTTCTCTCCTCAGTCTCCTCCAGACTGAACAGACCAAGTGACCTCAGCCATTTCTCATACGGCTTCTCCTCAAGGCCCTTCACCATCTTCATGGCCCCTCCTTTGGACACTCTCTAATAGTTTAATGTCTTTCCTACATCATGGCACCCAAAACTGCCCCAGCACTCAAGGTGAGGCCGCCCCAGTGCAGAGCAGTGCTGCATCATGTGGCAACAGCACAGTGGGACAATCCCCTTCCTTGCCTGGCTGGCCATGCTGGGCCTGATACTCCCAGGACAGGGTTGGCCCTCCTGGCTGCCAGGGCACTGCTCATATGTAACTTGCCATTGACCGGGACACCCAGGTCTCTTTCCACAGCACTGCTTTCCAGCACCTCATTCCCCAATCTTTCCATACATCCAAGGTTGCCCCATCCCAGGTGCAGAATCCGGCACTTTTCCATGTGGAACTTCACATGGTTGGTGGTTGCCCAGGCCTCCCTGCCCTCAGGGGAGTCAACAGCTACTCCCAGTTTTGTATCATCTATGAACTTGCTCAGTACCCTTTCCAGTCCTGTGTCTAGGTCATTTATGAAGATGTTGAAGAGCACAGGGCCAAGGATGAAACCCTGCAGAACCCCACTAATGACAAGTCCCCAGTCTGATGTAACACCAGTCACTACAGCCCTTTTCACCCAACCCATGAGCCACTTGCTCACCCATCCCATAATGTGCTTATCCAGCTGGACATTTTTTCCAGAAGGATACTCTGAGAGACAGTATCGAAAGCTTTACTGAATTTCAAAAGGATTACATCCATTGATTTCCCCTGATTAGCTAGCTGGGTTACCTTGTCATAAAAGGCAATCAGGTTTGATACGTCCCCGTCATGAAGCCATGCTGGCTGTGACCAATGACAGTGTTGTCCCTCAGGTGTCTTTCAGTACCTCCCAGAATAATCTTCTCCATAAATTTACCAGGCACTGAAGTGAGCCTGACAAGCCTTTAGTTTCCAGGGCCGTAATGTATTAGTACTAACTCCTTCAATGTCTTCAACTTCCATCACACTAAAATAACCTCACTGAGAGACAGTTAGAAATCTTTTTTATCTCCAATATTACAGCTATCTTTTCCTAAAACAGATTAGCTAAGCTATGCAATGTTTGCTGCTTGTAAGTACAAGTGATTTCTTAAGAACTTTTGAAGTCTCTCCTCCCTTTCTGTTTTGGGCATAGGAATAACTCTCAATACAGTTTGGTTTTATCTCATATAATGAAAATACATCTGCCAAGTGTTCAAACCCTGAGCAGACAATGCACTGAACAACCTACTCTAGTTACACCCACACTGTGCAGGGCTAGATGGTCTTCTCAGCCCCTTTCCAGCCTCAGCAATTCCTGTGATTCTGTAAAATCTGGACAAGAATGCACACAATCCTCATGACATTCCTGGGAAGAAATCAAGATGCATCCAATGCATTATCAATTCTTTCTAAGTTAAAATAATTTGACAGACACAAGGAAGGTCTCTCACCAGAGGCTGGTTGTTTTTCACTAAGCAGACAATCCTCATAGCTTCTTCATTTTCAGGTATGTTGTCTGGCAGTGGTGGAAGGGTTGGTTCAAAATCTTTCTGGGCCACAGTATCATGAGCAGATAGCAAGGCCTGTTACAAATGAAAACAAGCAAAGCAACCAACCCATAAGCAAAGATTATACAATAGCAGAGCTTTAAAGAGAAAACAGGAAACACTGAATGTATTCCTTTGCGAACACAGATGCCTTGCACATATTGACATTTTCTTCTTTCCACCAGGAAAATCAAACCATGAAAGTTTTAAGAACAGTTCCTCTGTTTCTTGTAGAAAACTTACAAAAAATGAAATATTTCTATTTGGAGCTCTTGGGTTAAGAATGTAGGTTTTGCAATTTCAAGGAAAATTTTATTTCTATATCTGCATTAACTGCCCACAATTTAAAACTTTGTAAGAAACATTTTTCAAAAACAGCCTTAAGAAAAATGCAGCCCACTGCAGGTACTTCAGATACACAGTCCACATTTGATCTCATGATCAGATTAGTTCATCGTTAGTTAACTATGTCTCTTCTGGCTCCTTTACCAATTCTTGTGAACAGCTGCCCCTCCATTTCCATTCCCACTGCAGAGCTCCATGAGTAAACTTTCCTTCCTTATGTGGGACTTGCCTTAAAGTGTGGAGAACGCAGTAGCCGTCTTAGCTCTTTGATCTCTCCTGACTGAGGGGCTTCACGCAGTAACTCTACCACCTGATAAATGTAAGAAAGAACGCACAGAGATGGATTCTGGAGGACAATTCCTTTAGAAGGCTCTACACTGAATGTAAAGGAATATGGTATGGAGACAGTGTAAAGTCCCCTCCCTGTTATACAAGTCAGAGAATGTCCGTATGGTTTGCTCTAGAACTGGACAATATGACCACAGCTGCACAACACTCAGCCAGGCTTAATTTAGTTCAGGCACAGTGCCATGTGCTCTAAATTAGTTTTTGTTCCTGTCTCTCAACCAATTTCATCACTAGTCTCTGTTTCTCTACTTTGTCATTAACTCTCCCACTAATTAAAAGATTAAGAATTCAGCTATTACAATTAGAAAAATCTAAAAAGCTTTTCAATATCCTCACATCAGTCTGCTTGATTGTAGTCATAACGCTGCACCACAGAGTTACATGGGAAGAAAAATACACGGTCAGAAATAAAACAATTAACGTTTGTGTTCATTACACTGGCCAGGATTTGCATAGTCCAGCAACCACAGCTGTGCCCATTTCTCATGGCTCCCCCTCACCACACTAAGGGCTGTTGAGTAGTTTCACAAACGTGCAAGGAGAGTTTCAAGTTTATATACTGTACTTAGACCTGAGACACAGAATAAATACCAGAACACGTAACTGCAGCAGAGTCCAATTTGGTATGAGAAAGTAAAGCAATAAACTGTGCATACAGTCTCACCTCACGACTCAACACACGTGCCTGCAGTGTGACAGGAGCTGGTCTTTTTCCAAGATAGTGTTGGAGGCAATCATAAATCTGTTGTATGCCATGACAGACAAAAGAAGGCAATGATGACATTGACCAGTTCACATGATCATATAGATACATACATGATGGCAATGGACAACACTATTTCTGGAAACTTCTCAGTACAACTAGAGCCCCAGAGTCTGCAGTCTAAATTCTTAATATCTAATGCATCTGGAATTGAGTCTTGAACTCAATGCCTTTCCATATTATCAGGTAGCTAGCCAGTTGGTACTGTAGTTTTGAATTTTTCTAGAAGAAAAGCTGTCTACACAGGTCAGTAGCTTGATAGTCAATTCTTTGATTCGTAGCCTGTTTCCTTCCTCTAGCTGAAGGCCTAAGTGCTGCATTTAAAATGCCCTTATGCACATTATTACCCAGTAAAAGCTTTCCCTTAAAAATCAAAGATTTAAAAAATCCTTCTTAAAGAAAAGCAGAATTTGTACAGAATTTGTCTCAGAGATAAAATTCTTCTCAAGATAGAAACACCAGTCAAAACTCTGTTCTCTAACAATATAACATCTTCAATTACACATCAGATGAATGGGCTGCAAAATAAAAAAATACAGTGTCACAGGCCAAGAAGTGGGATGCATAGCCATACAGAAATTTAAGAACAGGAAAGAGAACTGAGCAATTATGTGTTCAGTCTGTCCCCTGCCCTTAATGCAGACAGGTAAAGTAGAAGAGCCTAAATGTCTAGGACAATATGGAAGAAAATGCTTTATTTTCCTTTAAAGCATAAGTGGTTTTGTTGACTGTGACTGTTGATGTTAGAACTGAGATCAGGACCATCAGCACTTACTGTAAATAAGCATTTATTGTCCTGATATGGCAAAATCAAGTATCTGTTCCTGAGAGATTGTTCCATAGGTGACTTTGCTTTCCCAGCAGTGCAGTACCTTACCTTCAGCAGGGCTTGCAGCCAGCGGGATCTGAGCAGGTCATAGAGCATGCCAACGCCATTGACATCTCTCTTACACAGCAAACCGAGCTCTTGCAGCGCTGGAGTCAGAACATGAGATACACCTGAGCCCGAGAAACAGAAAAGAGCAAGACACTTCAGTACAAAGAGAACACCAACCAAAGCCAACCAGTGACCCAGACCTTTGAAATGCACCTGGCCTCAATTTGTACTGCTAAGAAATGCACAGACATCTCCTACCTGCTTTGCTTCTTTTCCTGAGTCAACTCTGTTGCATAAGAGCTGTTTTACCATATTAGCCAGCAGGGTTAGGCCAATACTAGCCATTTACAACTGACCTGTGAGAAAACCATACAGGCAATCTCACACATAACAGTCTGGGTTCAAGCTCATACTTCCTACTTGAGAAAAGGTGAAACAACAAAAAACTCTTTGGCTTTATAAGCCAGAAACAACTGCCAGGTATTCTCCTCTGATGCTGTCTTAAGCTAACTGCATACCACTACTGAACATGAAGAATTATTCTAATTATTAAGACTTCAGACACATTCATCTTTCTCATGACTCAGTAGAAGAAGAGTCACAGAGATCAAGGAATAAAACTTTTTTCAAAGAGAAAGAAAACTGAAAAAGAGATGCAAAAGTTACCATTATCTTTACTGCTGACTGTTGGCACCTCCATCTTCTCCTTTATTCAAGGAGATTCCACCCACTTTGAATACTGCATTCACACCAGTTGGTTTCACAAAGACAGATGCTGAACTAGGGAAAAGAGCACCCTCATATCAGAATACTGTCAGGTATTTTGCACTGATAAGGAAACAGAATTTAAAACAAAGGAAGGGGTAGGCAATAATTCGTATTTAAAGTCCACCATGAGTGTCAAAAATAGGTTAAATATATGAGTCCCACCTGTAAATTCAGCTACCCATTGGCGTCCAAGATGCAGACAGACAAACTTCAATTGCAATATGACATTTTAATCTCTTTATAGAACTGTCATTTGCTTGCTTCATTAAGTCATCTAAAACAGAAAGCTGTTTGGTCCATCTTCTGCTCTCCAGCTTCTTAAGTGTACTACCATGGGAAGTCGTAATTTTTTCTAAAGACTTAAATCTTGTTTTATATCCATATAGCTTGAAAAAATAATCATATTCAAGGATGCATTGCATTTAATTCTGCTTAATATTGACACAATATTAAAACAGAAATACTGGATTTTCTACTGAATTTTCACTGAGCAAAGACATGATTTTGAAGAAAGGGATCCCTGTCTCTATCACTATTAGAGTTCAAGGTCCTTGAAGGATTTGTTCCACAGAGATTTCATTATTTTTCTCTATTTCCTCACAGTGAATTAAAGCACAAAAACCCCAAACCCCAAGATAAAAAACCTCTCTCCTTATCTTGCTGGTATCACCATCTCTCTCAGGCAATTTATATTGTCACTTTCAGAGATGGAATCAAAGTAGTTATTTGCTAATCTAAAGATGTGTTGCTGATTTCTTTAATTATAAAAAGCAGCATATACTACCTTATTTTTTTCTTTAATTTAAAAATCAGCATTTTTAAGCAATGCAGGAAGACAACACTTACTAATTAATATGTATCCATGCCACATGAACTTTCCACATATAAAATATGCATCTTCTAAAATTTTCTTTCAAATTCCTTCCCTCCCTTAAAATTCTGTGACAACTTATCACTAACCTATAATGTTCTCAACTAAAACTGGAAAAGTTCTTCAATCTGCTGTTCATGGCAAACAATGCAGTACAGGATTGCTTCCGAGAATTCTCTGAACTCTTCTTCTCAAAGTATTATGGGAACTCCCCAGGGAACACCACACACTGCTTTTATACCCTAAAGCATCAAGAATCTATGTATGCAGGCTCTTAAGTAATTCAAAATCTTCATTACATCCTAGCTGATTTAACTTCAATTCACAATTGATACAAGTGTAAAGATATTGTCATGATTAGCAGTATGGTAGATTACTCTTAAAGAATTAAATATTTCAACTGGCCACTCAAGAGATGACTTAGACTACAAGTAAAAAAACTAATACCAAACATCTGAGCACCTCGGCCAATAGTGAACCCCAGTGTGGCACAGTGAATGCATTATCAAATTCTGTTAAATACACAGTAGTTTATCCCCTGGATTAATAAAGCAAAAAGGCAGCCATTTTCCTCTGGATTGCTCTGTAGACAGAAAACAGAGAAGGTACAGGCAGGAAAAGTATTATCTTGATCTGCTTACAAAAGCAGAAGGCATTACTGTCACTTTTACTGCACTTAATACTTATTTTTAGAACACGCTTCCTCTCTCTCCTGTTAAACCATAAAACTGCTTTCAAAAGGCAGTGGAAATTAAGGGAGAAAAAAATCAAACTATGAGATTATGACTCCAATATTTTATTACTGAGTCTGGTCAATTAATTTCAAGTTACTTCTACAGGACACTCAATGGTACATCTTATTGAAATTCTAAACCGAAAGCTGCTTTTAAAATTATGATTTCTTCTTTCAAAGATTCACAGAAATATAGTTTGATCCTCCCCCAGTACGACTGAGGTTTGGGCTGCAATTATTTAATATTTTTCAACTGTCTCAGTTCTTTTCCTTTAAGAATTTGCCTTCCCTGTTTTTAAGCTTAGTTGATCTGCCTAATGATGGATTTAACAAAGCAAGACATATAAATCTAGTAATGAAAACCTGTTCCTTAATCGAGACAACTCACTTGGAAACAAAGAACAACATTTCTGGAGATGCTAAAATATTTCAGATTCTGCTAAAACACAAACAACATCGTTGCCCCTTTAAAATATACAAGGGATTAATTTTTCTCCATAGAGCATTGCAGCTTCTGGTATCAGTACAGCTTCCATAGAGAACAGATGTGGGAGCAACTTGAGTGTGTTTAGAAATTTTGGACACATGAAACCTCAGATTTCCCAAGAATTTGGAAAAGCTACTGAAGGGTGATTGCTTGCCTTGTTGGGTGAAACCCTCAGCTACAGCTATCAGAGTTCTAGGAATAAACATGTAGTAACCTTTCTGTCCATTGCTGCCATCTTAAACCACAGAGTTTGTGCTTACACTAACAGAAGCGGCATGTAAACATCAAAATCTGTCAAGTTCTGAACACCACAGCTCACTTCAGTCATAAATTAGAAGCCATTTCATATTTACACACAACGAAAGGAAAGCAGCTTCCAACTGTGAAGCCTGGTTACAGAAGTTGTCAGTAGCAACAGATGGAGAAAAAGTCACTAGCAGAAGAGAGGAAGATTTGCTTCTTTAGAGAGAGACCAACTGGATTGCTTGCTTAAGGGCAAAGGTCAGAGTTCAAATAAACAGAATTACTACTGTGCCTTTATTTCCTAAGACTTGTATCTACATAGACTCCAAGACCAGAGCTCAGGGTCTCCTCATCCAGGGATCTAAACAAATTAGATGGAAATACTTGCTAAAAGGCTTACCTGACTAATCTCTCAGGCAGTAGAAGGGCCTTCCCATTCACGTGTATTGCAAGCAATTACAGATGCTCATTAAGAGAAGACATTTCTCTTTGCCTGTTGTTAGAGACAGAACTGGATGTCCACACAGAGTGCGCCAGAATTTGAGTCAAAATGAGTCACCTCAAGTCTTCACACATCAGTTATCCCAAATCTGGGCTACTCCTTCAGCAGCAGAGTATAAAATTCCTTGACCCTAACTATCAGACAGATCAGAAGGCTTGATACAAGGCTAGAACTGCAAAGGAACCTAAGCCCTGTTCTAATAAAGTTTCAGAATTGTCTTTAAGTGGACAATTTTGCATCTTGTCAAGCCTCTAAAGGGGACAAAACCAGAGAACCTGATATCCAGAACATCACTCCCCTGCTCTTAGACACTGCTTTGGTTAATATGTTAAACTTGAGCACTTTTTACAAGGAAAACTACTCCTGTCTTTAAATTTGCCAAAATTAATGATTTGGCACATTGAAGACTGCAAATTAGCTTGAGGGCAGGAAAGCCTGAGAAAGCTTTTATTGGAAATAAGCCACTCTAATCAGAAAACTGAGTAGGCAAAAAATGGTAGGGAGAGAGATTCAGCAACTCAAACCACATGCCCTGTTCAGGATTTTTTTGTTCTGCATTAAATAAGCTTAGTTAGGTCAGTGTCATCACTGAAGTCTGACAGCTTCTCTTCTAGTCAGTGTAAAGAACCACCTTGTTTTTTGTATGCTTTTTGAGACCTTAAAGAGTTTTAGCCAAAACAGCAAAAAAACCCTCTAAATATTAGTGCAGTAAATTGACATATTTTAAGCCTTTGAAACCATTTATTCTTATCTCATCCCAAGCACTACTTAATGCAAGTCAGAGGAAGTAGATTTAAAAAAAAAAGACTGAAAAAATGTTGTGTTCACACAAGGCATTCGGTGAGATTTCACAGAATCTGCATATATGAGGTAATTTATATTGTTACTGTCTGTACTCAGATCTACTCAGTGGTGGTTCATTCATTCTGCCTCCCTCTAAAGCACAACCTCAGAGCTGCAGTGGTGGGGCGAGTACCTTGTTTACATGGGGTAAGAACTGGCAAAACATTGCTCCCCAAAAGAGCAGCACTCAGAGAACACTTGGAGGCAGCACACTGCAGTCATGGCGGGCACCCAGCTTTACTTCCAGATGTTTACTGCCAACAGCTTGGGCTTACAGAAACCAAACAACCCCCAGAAAAAAAACCAACTACTGTATTGATACTGAATCAACTTAGAAGTACGTGGCTAGGTTGTGCAAAGAAAGGATTTGTTTCACAGTCCCGTATCAGTCACACATTTTTCTACATTATCCCTCAACATACCAGAACAGGTAGTTTCCTAACCTACTTCTAAAAACAAGAACAGTTTTGTGAAGATTAGGACTGAGGAAGAAAACCCCTTTCAAGCTCCTACTCCCCATTCATACACCCCTCTAATATTTAGCTAACACGAATTAAACAGGCATCAGAAGTTTAAATAGCTTTGCTGTAGCTATGAGAGGAAATGAATTTCACACTTACGTGGGGGAAATGCATCCATGCAGTACAATGGTTTCAGTACAGTGCAGATTTTCTTACCTGCAAGCCCCATGGAATACGCCATGTTCAGCTCATGCAGAATTTCCAGAGGGAAACAGTATTTGTTGGATGTTAGTGCAGCAAGTAACCTCACTGCCCCAGCTAATCTATGGACATCCTCTCCTTTCTAATCCGCAGAAACCTAACCTTAGAACTACTCATTACCAGGGAGAAGAGAACAAATCCCCTTAACCCTTTTCTTGCATAAAAAAACTACTTTACATTGTCTCTGACTTAAATAGTTTCTTATTCTCATCAACTTTCCCAGTCAATAGGGTGCTCATCACTTGGGGTCTGTCTGCAGCTACCTTGTGATTGCAGTGAGAATCTGTAACACCACAGTGCTGATCTTCTGTGGCTGGTTAAAGGATTTCTGCTGCAGCACAGGAAATATCCAGCTTTCCATTTAAGAAAAAAAAAAAAAAAAAAGAGAAAAAAAGTAATTACCCTGAAGCAATCCAGCTGGAAAGGTCCTGCAGGTTAACTAATTTCTTTGTTACTTACAGCAATATACAAATCAAAGCTGGTCTGTACTGATTTCCTAACACATCACAGCCCAGATCGGCTGTAAAGTGGAATCTGTGTCAGAAGCACATTTAATCCTGGGATTCTCTTCAGCTAATAACTGAGCTATGTATCAGAAGGACCAAAAATAATCCAGCCCAGACTGTCTGCTTCCCTTAATCAGCCAAGGTAAATTCATACATGATACCACTACTTTTTCTAAGAGCATGAGTGTATATATACATACCTCTCTCTGTGTTTATATATGTAAATGCAGATGTATCCTTTGGGTTTTGTAGTTTGCAAACCAGTTGAGTTTCTCAGCTTTGCACCAGTGACAGTAAATGAAGTTACACCATTAAAGCTGCTCCATATTTGTAGCTACACCTTGCTCTTGAAAGGCAGGAACATTAGGGAAGTTTCCCATCTCTAGTTACAGTTTTGGTTTAAGGCCCAGAATCAATGCAGGACTTAGGTCATATGAAACAAAGCATAATACTAAAATCCTTTCTTCTGAAATATCCAAATACAACAAATGTTAATTCAAAGCAGTTACAAGGGAAAAAAAAAAATCCCAAATCTGTTTTACGCGGTTACACTCCCACAAAAGGCAAAATAAATCCTGAATTCATATCTTCTGCAGATGAAAATTATTGCCATTGATTTACTCAGCTGTTCAGCATAGCCCCTTTTCAAAGGACAGTTCTAGTTCCTATAGGCTTCAGATATTTTTTTTCACATGGAGTTCCAAGAGTGATTGCATGGAAAGGCTGCATCTAGTGCAAGGTGAAGTGTTTGAATTCTGCCTTATCCTTCATTATGCTCTTCATGCCTAGTTGTGTGTCTTTCCCCCTTCTCACATTAGCTTTTATAGCTTCCCTTTTATTCATATTATTGCTTATCTCTCCTTGAATTATTCAGTAAAATTTAAAAAAATAAGATTAAGCCAACACTAAATTGTTTGTAAACATGAATTCTACTCTCTATATTCTCTCATCACTATAGTCTATTGCAAGTTTAACAGTAGTTTTAAATATCATCGTTCCAGAATTACTCTTTCCCCTTCTCTGATAAAACTAGAAATAATTTTGAAAAGACCAATCACTTTTATTATGAAAACTGCTACATTACAGCTGTTGTTCAACACAACAGTATTTTGGCATATGGGTTCTTTCCATTTAGATGCCAATATACAAGCCGTGACCACTACTTCAAAATATGATAAGCATTATCTATGGCAGTCTAACATAACTTAAGCCACAATACCGTTCTGTAATCTACATTTCCCCTCCCTTTCTTATTTTTTGGAGTCAGTCCTGGCACCTACAATACTCTAGTTACCCACCAGTGTTATTGGTATAGATGAAGTTAGCCATAAACCACAGAACACCCCCCCCCCCCCCCCCCAGATTCCCCAGGGAAATGACTTCTCTGCAGCCTCCAAGGGGAACTGCTCCAGCAGGAGTGATCAGGATCGCGCTGAGGGACTGCAGGGAGCTTTCCCAAAGTGGGAACATCTTGTAATTAGTGCCAGGAGAGACAGCCCAGTGTGTCCTGCAGCGAGTGGGAAGCATGGAAGCACTGATGCTCTGCCTCCGAGGCAGCTCTGGCTCAGCATGGCAGAACCAGGAGCAGTGGCAGCAGTTCCAAACCCGCTGGAGCAGCCACCCCGATGCGGCCTGTGGGGCCAACTGCCCGGGAGCTTCCCTGCAGCAGGAAGAGCTTGGCATTGGTGCCAGGAGTTCACCTCTGGGGCAACAGCTCTGCATGCTGAGCCCTGCTTCCTGGGAAGGGCTGGACATCACTCGCTGCTGAGGAGGGGACTGAGAGGAGCCTGGTGGGCACCTGGTGTTAACCAAGGTCAACTCAGCACATCTGTTCAAGAGCAGCCTTCACCCTTCTCACCTCCTACCACCAGGGCTGACAGGCAGCGTTCATCCTCAGGGTAAGCAAACTGAACACAGCACAGCATTTCATTCAGTGCCAAAATCTGAAGTGGTCAGTGCCTTTTATTTATTTCATAAACAGAAAGAACAGTAAATGCCTGTATATTTACAATTCTAGTAAACAGGGAACTCCATAACAGTGTGATTATTTCCACAACAGCACATGAATACTGCATTCAGCAATGCTGTTCAACACAGATGCCTCAAAACCGTTACAGCCAAACACACTATAGGTACCCATTATAAATACTAACATATTTCTATTTTCTTAAATAAACAAACATACAGCTTAATTCAGGAAGATCAAATGGTTCTGTGGTGCAATTCATTCCCTTTAAACGTTTCTGCTGACAAACCAGGAATAACGGAAACAAACCCACTGCTTGGGAAGCCATGCAGTCCAGACTCTCACATGAGTTCTATGTAGATGCCATGCCTTTGTGCAGCATGGCTAATTTAAAAGGAGTAAATAATCTTTCTGTTAGAATAGGAAAGTATTTCTTCTTGGTAGGTACTTGACAAACCAAGTCTTTAACTCCATTACCACTTCACAGAAAGCTTCTGGCTCCAGTTTTTGAATCTTAGAACTGAGAGTTCAGAAGAAACAATTGAGTATTTTCATCTGTAGCTGCAGAATTATAACCAAGTATTCTCTAAGGGCCATTTCAGGGAAGAAGTGGTTATTAGTGAAGTTCCACTGAGCAGAATATCCCAGAGGCAGGTTGTAAATGATGGTCTAAGTAAGCTTTTCGTGTTGAATCTGGTAGTAACACGCCTGAGTTAAAACAAAGTTCAGATTAGTATAAGTGCCAGTTCACAGCAAAGCATCACACACAAAAAGGTTCATTTTTTTCTATGCAAGAAAACAGAGGACAAGGCTCTCTACAAGCAGTGATGAATTCATGATGAACTCAACACATGAGAACCTTCTGATATGTAAGCTAGCAAAATGAGCAACAGGAGACTAAGTTACAAATTACATCCTAATCAAGCAAGATAACATGATTTGGGAGTCAAAACTTGCACAGCTCCCAGCTATGCCAAGATGAAAGTGTATTTTTGGTTACAAGTCTCTCTTTGCCCTTTGACAGAAGGACCCAAAAAAAGGAATTTTTTTTTTTTACAGAACAAGGATGCAGGTGTGAAGCATTTCAAAAGCACTGAGACTGAAAAGCAAACATTTCCATCACCCTGACCTCCTGTTGAGAGTTACTCACTTCTAAATGCTGGTTCAGGTCAGCCAGGATCAGAAACTTAATATAAACGTCTCAGACAACACTTGCTCTCATGACAAATTAGATTCTACTTCTGCTTCCACCATGTAAGTTCCTTAGTAAATTTGAATCAATGCAAACCTTCCTTTTTTGCAACATTATGAAACTAACAGGTCTTAAAGAAAATCCTCTGCACCCAACTATTTTGAGTTTGCACAGACAGAAAATACAATTATGATAATCTAACGCTTCAGTTTAAGATTTTTACTTAAGTTTCAGATTAACAGCCTCCCTCCAAAACAACACAACTATAAGGCTCCACACAGCTGAATTGTGATAAACACACATGATAAACATGATAAACACATGATAAACAGTTCTGAGGTACCAAAACAACATATTTCCATTATAAATGTCTTAGTGTACAACAGGATATTCTTCCAAACACACACTCCTCCTTTTCCCATACTTAAAAAGATAAGAATACTTAATAAAATATGGAGAGTGACACAGTATTTTTTTTACCATAAAACTGCATTCCTGGAAAGTCTTGATTTAATGTTAAACTTTAAAGGAATGGCTAATCTTCAAAGGACCACTTCATTTCAATTTTTATAGGCAGAGTAAGGCTTGTTAAATTGCAGGGGAATGACAAACTCTAGGTGAGCAGAGAACAGTTCAACAGCAACCAATATTACCTTTGTGTAATCCACATTTGCACATTGCACCATTTTTCTTAGCAGTACCTGCAATTAGGAGGTTATCCAAATCTCTACATTAAATTTCCTTGCCTATCTTAGTAAAAAATTTCAAATTAAAAAAGTCAAAGTTGATATAGCCTAATGTTCATATAATTGTCCTAAGCTATCTTCATTGCTAAAAGCTGATTATTTCCAAAGAAAACTTTTAATAGCTCTGAGTAATTTTCATACCTTCAGGGTAGTGAACATGATGCCTTGCTCCCCATGCTGGAGATAGGGATCCATCAGGTCTTCAATTAAGTGCACCTCAGACCCCAAATTCCTTATCCTGCCACATGTGAGAGTGGGAAAGTGAACAAGGGAACAAAAGTTGCCAGTATTATGTTTCTTAATTCTGAATTCAGGGCCTTTTCACAATAAACTGTTCAAGACTCTTTCAGGCCAAAGCAAACAGTGAAATTAGAAAATTTATAGTTACAAAAAGCCAGTAAGTAATCCTGTAACAAGCAGCAGGAGTGTTTAACACACAAGTATTTGTACTGCCTATGCTCAGCTTATGACTGATGCCACCCTCAGTGCATACCTGGCTCGTAGGACCACGTAGAGAAAAACAGGAAATAAATCATCCATGGACCACAGAAAATCTTCCTGAAGGGTCTCAAGTACACTCTGGGAGATCTCTTCAAAAGTCTGCTGGATCACCTTCAACTTGTCAGCTGGGGTAAATGTGGTACTATTTGGAGAGCAAAAGCAAACCAGGATAACAGTCAGCAGTGAGAGATCTGCATCTAAATTAGGAAGGGTTTTCTGGCCAGCACAGCCCTCCCCATGCCCATGGAAGTCAGTCAGACACGGACACTGCAGCAGCCACAGCTGCCAAGGCTGCACAGTACCCAGGTTACAATCACCACACCAAGGCACACTACTGCAAGTGAGACTCTCTTCACACTTCTATGGTGTTTTAATGCAGTGGTGAAAGGGGAAAAATGCCTTTCTAAAATATTTTTAATTTCCTAATTCTTAAGTTCTTGCATAACAGACACAGTAAAGCCTCCCATGCTTAGGTCACTTTACCACAGCGGTTTGGAAATCCACATATGTATTTGACAGACATCCTTATGCCTTTGATTCTAAATGGTGCTCCACAGACACCTTTCTGTCATGTTTATGAGGCAACACTTCATTCTCCAGCAGGAGAAACTGCATTTTTACCCAGAACTGAAAAACGTCTTAGTGACTTCTCTTACAAAGGTGAACAAATAAGGGTGACATGTAAAGGATCCCAGTCAAGTAAACCAGATGCTACTCTAGCAGAACAGTAAAACACTGACAGACAAATTGCAGAGAATTACCTGATTTGCTGTAAACATTCAACAGCAGAGGCAAAGCAGGCGTCTTTTGTGTTTGATGATACCTGTGTAATCATGGTGAGATTTATCAGGCAGGTTCAGCACTCCCACTGTTCAGTGTTGAGACTCTTTCATCATTTCAAAATAATGATTAAGAACATAAACTATACATTCTTTCTAATCAGAAAGTATATAATGATATGACCCTCTTAATTAAGCAGCTTGAAAATCTCCTTGTTAGACTTTTATTCTCACACTTTCATAACTGGAGACCAAGCAAAGGTCTCTTGAATTCATTACCAAGTCAGTCAGTAAGTGACAAAGCTGGACTGATGGTCACTGTAAGAAATCACAGAATGGCTGGGGTTGGAAGGGACCTATGGAGACCATCTAGTCCAGTGCCCCTGCTAAGTAGCATTTAAATAGCAGGCAAAATTAAGGGAAATATAATAACATGCTATCTTAAGCAGAAAGCCTGGCCAAAAATTCTTTCATCACTTTGATGATTTCAGCTTCTTGAAAGAAGCACTGGGCAAATCATCTAAACAAGGCCCAATGAACATACCTTTCTACTCTCTCCAAGGATGGATACAGTTCCTGGCCAAAATTTCCTGCAAGAAACCCAAAATAGTCCACTGAGAGAACATAGTCTTGAAGTATTTTTCACATTACAGGAATGAAGTCATGGTGTTCTGAGACACAACAGCCCTTCCTACAGGATAACTACACCTCCCACAGGTATCCAGAAAACTGTCTGATTTGCAATGTCTCACTCTGCTTTTGTAGCAATGTCAATCTTTACTTCCTTCCTATCCCTTCCACCTCCCCGTTTTGGAAGGGAGAAGGTTTGATTGACACTCTCAACCCTTCTAATTAGCTTGAAGATTGAGATGCATTTATATTAGAGAAAATACTTTAGAAAACTGGAGCTTTGTTTTATGTGCTCTAATTACATGCCATGACCTGTTCCAGTTTGTGTTTTATTGTTGCAGCATACTCACGCCTGCACCCCGAGAAAGCTGAGAAGGGCCGTGTCCGTTTGTTTGTTCAGGCGTAAAACGCATTCCCAGTAAATGTCCTCCTCACGCTCGTTGTCCAAGGCATACAACATAAACAGAGGGGGATAGAGGCGTGGCAGTAACACAGGGAGCAGCAAGCCAAAACTGGTGACCACATAGCTGCAACAAAAAAACAGAAGGGTTGGTTTGCAGAGGAAGACATAAAAAAATCTAATTATCTATAAAAATTGAATGAAAATCATTGGAACAAATCTTTCATGTAGCACAAGCCTATTCTACAAGGGATAAGAGTAAAAAAGTAGGTACAAATCCATCAAATAGCAACTCTGATGAGAAAAGATTATAATTACCTCCAGTGCTCTTATCCCAAATACTTTTCTGAACCCCAGGCCCAAGCCTTAACTTGCTTACCCATAAGAGACAAAAACAAACTTTGAGTAAAGAACTATTGCATGGACAAACATGAAATGCTTATCACAACCATAACGTGGAAGTTTGCTTATCAGAATCTGTCATCAGAACCAAAGGGGAAAAAAGACACTGCTTAGATCCATCAGTTGAATATTGTTTATCTTTCTTCTCCCACCCAAGAAAAAAAAATGCAACAAATAAAATAAAGGCTTCATTAGTTTTTATTTGTTTTTCTTTTATGTACCCCGGCTCAGGAGATTCTGATCTGGAATCAGATTTCCCACTGCAAAACGATCGCCTTCCTTTTGGCTCCGTTGCCAGAAATGGAATTGTGCTGCCCTCTTCCGGGAGATCAGGAAACAAGAACCTAAACGGCAACACAGGTAACACCATTTGAGGTCACATCAACACGTTTCCACAGATCTCGGCACAAAGGCAAGACTGGAGAGAAGAAAGTCAGCAGAAATGATACATGGTGGGCTAAGCAGCACAGCTAACACACACACAGCACCAGTTCCCTGAAGAAAACTTAGGAAGGCCAACCCCTCCAATGCCAAGGACACGTTCCCTCCATTAATGCCACTTCCTGCAGACAAGGCTTCTAACTTGGAGTACTTCTGCTTTTGGATTGGCAGGACACAATTAAAGCTGTAATTATTCTCAAGAAGCTAAGCCAGCTCTTCACAGGAAGACTGTTCATCCACATTGGCAAGAACTTTAATGCCACACTGGTAAGCACTTCATGGAATACATTGGGATTCCCTATGCTCAGTAGTGTTCTAATACCCTTTGAACACGGTCTTTGCACAGCACCAATATCCACAGACACTCAATTGTAAAACCATATTGCAGGTGAGCTGCTTACAGCCACATTCTGAAGTACAATGTAGGATGGAACACACTAGGTGTAAAGAGTTCAGTTTTTCCATTTTTGACAAAAGTATTCAAGACTCCTTAAAAAGATTAGGAAAATACAAGCAATCCCCAAAATTAAGTAACAATGCCAGCACCTTTGAACTGTCCAACACTCGACAGATTCAGTAGATGGGACAGCTGTAATGAATTCAGCAGCAGTTTGATTTGGAAATGAGTCTCGTTACCTGACCAGCTGGAAGATGCGTTTGAGGTAGGACTTGATCTCTCTGACAGCCTCCTGCAGCAGTCGTCGATTCGCTCCCACTCCCACATAGGTCATTCTGTAGACAGCCACCAGGGTTTCCACCAGCTTGCCCAAGGGATGGAGAGGAGTATCACAAGCCTGAGACAAAGGATGTTAATTGGCCAGTCAGGTCAATGGCAGACAAGGTAAAAAAATGGAATCCAAGAGACACGAGTGAGAGATCCAACAACAGGCTTTCAAAAAATATTACAAATATCTCTAAAATGAGCTATATTTAACAAATTGCCATTTGGATTATAAATTTCTGTGTCAGCTAAACACAATTTATAGGAGTCAAGACAATACAAGAACTTGTGCTACTACTTGGATTAGTCATCTGTCCAGTACTCTTTAAAATTAACATGCAAAAATTAGCAAGTATTTCAAGATGCTTTACTGGGATCCAACATTAAAGAATGAAAACAGTAACTGAACAGAAAGTGGCTTTAAGAGAGCATTCATTATTTTAGTCTTAGTTGTGGACTTCAATATATTAAGAAGTGATGAGCAAGCATGAACTATAGATTACAAGAGTGCAAATATGTAAGCAATTAGGAAAGCTATTACAAAGTGAGTCTGATGTCATGCCCTGCCATGCCTTATAATGTGAGCATTTCAGTCACAATACCTTTATCAAATATTTTTTTATATTTTCATATTTTTCCAGGGTGAAGGCACCAATGTGTTGTGGAATGAACTCCAAACTTTCCAGTGTCTGAGTGTGTGAGCGGCTCAGTAATTCCGGGCTGCAGTTTAAAAAGACAGACATTGTACAGGTTGAGACATACAGTGGGGAAAAAAACCCTGACACTAACAACTCAACTAGTAATGAACATCAGTATGGCCCTGAAATGCTTTGTAGTGCAGAGCAGTAAGGTTATGATTTCGCTTGGCATTGGCTGCTGTTTTAACTAAAACTTTACAGTCACAGTTTCTAGTTTAGAGCTGAGTGCCATTCCAGTTTCCCTCTCCATCCTGCTTTCCTTGCTGACATTCTCTAGGAGCCAACCTGTCTTTGTGCTGCCGTCGGTTGGTGGTCAGAGCCACCGCAATGTTGTCCCAAGCCTTCCATCTGTCCCCCTGGCCAGGGCTCTCACAACCAAGCTGGGTCCAGCATTCTTCAAACACTGCCTTCCATTTCTCATCCGGGGCCACTGCCAGGATCCCAAGTTTCCGCCTAATAAAATGACCAGTGGGTCTGTTAAAATCAAATAGCAATGAAACAACACGTTCAGCTTGAAAACCACCCATGGCTAATGTCAATCTAATCTCTCACACTGCTTTACCAAAAGCCGACAGACTCAACAGTCTACTGTGAACCAAATTTCATCACTAAGAATAAAGTTAGAGCCCACTGCTGATGAGAGAACAGCTATGAACCTTGCTCATTTTACTCTTTCTTGCAGCCTTCCAGGAAATGGTACAACAAAGGGCTGGTGCTTATCTTCACTACAGTATGCATTCAGAAGACTCAGGACACATTCATGTAGCAAGGACACAGCACAGGTAAGTCCCAAGTACCTTGCTGTCCTGGAGTGTACAACTAGCACAGCTACCCACATAAACACCAAGGATGGGTACACAGCTTCTGACCCTGAAGTAGTAGCTACAGATAATGCTGCAGACATGTTAGGGATATGCTGACAGAGAGCAAAACCAGCTCAGGCATCCTTTCACTGCCAGACAATGATCAGGGAGCATCTACAGCTAGAAGAAAACCAAGATTCTTCCCATGTATATAGATAAAGATATCTCAGACACATAATGAAATTTAGGGCTTTGAAAAGCTTTCTCAAAACAAATAATTGCTGTCAGGGTTAACAGTTCTATCTTCATTTAAATCAAGTGTCAGAAACTGTCAGACCTTTCATCAGTATTTCTTCCAGCACATTTGAGATGAGAACTAGCAACACAGGTATTTCCCCATGCTGCCAGTTTCACAAAGCAGAAAAAAGTAGGCTCTAAGCCTTTTCAGAAATTATACCAGAAGATTTTCAACTTGAAGACAGTCAGAAGAGTGTAGATGAAACCCTTATTTCACAAGCAATCCTCAAAAATATGTACATACATTTATTCATAGACTCCCTACTGGGGTAAAATGCAGACAGCTGCGAAGGCTGCAAGTGTTCAGTTCAGCAGGGAGGCCCTGCTTAACTTGCATGCTGTTGTAGGTGTCAGCACTGTCAAAAGAAATTACCAGTGAAAGCTTCAGGAAGCCAACTGAGAAGTAATCTATGCAAAAATATTAGAGCCATGTTTCCCATTTGAATCTGAAATTTCAGAGCATCCTTCCAAGATCCTGAATCCCACACAGCAATTGCTAAACCATTACATGGTGCTGCTACCACATACCAACATCTCGCTAGCAACTCTTTACTTGGGTATCTTCTACTCAACGATGTATCAGTTATACCTTAAACATGCTTTGGTTTTTTCCCCCAGAAATAATTAAACAAATTGCCCTAGTGCATCTACTATACAGAGGGATTTATAGATACTTTTCAAAGTGATCTTTGCCAAGGTATTAAAATGCTCTTTTGCAAATCAGCAGCCTTCTGTTTTCTTACACATTGTTTGGAAGAGGTGGATGATCCAGTCAATTCTGTCCAAATATATCCCCACTGGCAGTATTAAACAACACAATTCATTAAATTGCTAACAAGAAGAGAAGGCAGAGAGGTCTGTGATTAACTTAACTGCTCTAATGGAACTTAGTCTTTCTCAGGAGCTCAAAAGTCAGCAGCAGCTGTGGACTCAGGTTCTACCAGTCAGTTCCAATATAAACAAGAAAATTTGAGACTGCTACAGCACAGTAGCAGCACATCAGCTGTCCTGCAATTTCACACCACTATTTGCATATTCAAGTAGTAATTAAAGCAAGAATAACTATAAAAATATGTTTGTCTTATTTCCTGAGCAGCAAGAAAAAAGAAAAATGTTTTCAAAACCTCACTGTTTCTTTGGAAGAAGTATTTTTGACTGGCCTTTGAAAAAAGACAATTGTTCTGTTCCTAACTATTACTGAACCATATGAGAAATTATTTATTATTCAACACTCACAGTGCTTTAGGCTTGTCCTTCTCATTCTCATACAAACTAGGTTTGAAGTAGGTTCCTGTGATTTTTATTCCAGATCCCCACTCTCCACTGAAGAGACCTTCAATACAATCTCCATTTGGCAAGGTCAGTGTTCCCTTGAGAAAAAGATAATTTTAAAAAATTAATTAAAATCCATTGGGAACCAAATTGCAACCTTTTTAGTTTCTTAGATGGTAACAGTTTACAAGTGCCAACTGTAATACTGACCTTTCCACTCAGAGTCCAGTTATCTGAAAACTCCCCCTCATAGACGGTATCATCCTCAGAAAGCAGAATTCCAGTCCCCTACAAAAAGAATCATAAAAAACACAAAGCAGTAATTATAACAGAAGGTCAGACCACAGATGTAAAAATGTGCTTTAGAAAACCTGTTACTAATTGTTAGCAAACAGTAATTTTTAAGCTCTTTCTGAAGTAGTGCTTGGTAAACAGAGCAGGGGCAATAAAGACAACTCTAAAAGCATGGACAATAGAAGATTAGAAGAACAGAAGCTTTCCACAGCCTAACACAGACTCATCTGCCTCAGAAAGCTGCCACATGTAGAGAAGTCCCCAAGGCCAGGGTCAGTGGCCAACTCACCATCATCTTGTTGGTGCTGAAGGCTCCTTCATAATACAGTCCAAACTGAGTAACCACAACACCATTGCCTTGGCAAAGATCATCCTGCCACATTCCCATGTACTTTTCTCCTCTGAAGAAAAATGAAGTAGGAAAAACAGTGTCTAAACAGTAGCTCAGTCTTTCTTTGGCTTTACAGCCACATTTGACCATTACAGAAATCATCAGAAGAGAGTCACAGAGCATTTGCTTTGGGTCTGTCAGTTTAGTTTCACCAGCTCCATGGAAATACAGACTCTTTTTGATACAAATAAATTAGAGTGAACTTTCTTTCCTAATTCACATTTCAAATTGGCCATATCCAAGCAAGATGATGAGTTGAAACAGTGCTGACACCCTGTTAAACCCAGTGCATGCCCCAAGAAACATGAGCAGTTTTTATTTTGCCAAAGTTTTTTATTTCTTTTACATAAAGTCAGGTGACTTAAACTGAAGAGAACAAAAAATAAAAATAAACCAAGCTGTTCTTCTTCGGGAATAGGAGGGAGACCTAGAAAGTCATGCATGATTATTTTTGAAATATTAAAGAGTGCAAATATTGCAAAGAAAGACTTCATATTGTAGAAAGTTTCTGTATAACAGGCTAACAAAGGTCATGATATCAAAAAATTTATTAGACAATTAAAAATTGCTTACAAATAAACATCAGCCTCTTTCAGACTACTTAAAATATTTTTTCTGTATACAAGTGCACAGATGTCAGTCTAGAGTTGTTTGAAACAGTGCAAGTCACAAATATTTTGAAACAACCTGTTTTTCCAGTTGTTCTGAAAGAGAAGGTGATGTTTTCACCATGCAATTAATAAAAAATCAACTTGTCAAGGCCTTTTTTTCTGCTTTTAAAAGGAAACTAGTGATTGTTTTGATATAATTCTGCTTGTTACCAAGCATCTTCCTTGAAACGTACTCAGGAAAAGCTATGTTTACAGTAAAGAGAGTAAGCACAACCATTAAGCCAAGCTCAGGGGTCTCTCCCAGCTGACTGTCCCCATAAGGTGGCAGAAGTTTGTCTGATGACTCGTCCTGCCAGCTGCAGGGGCCTCTGCTGGGTGAAGGCCCTCGGAGAGAGATGCCGCATGCTCAGCTGCCAGGATGGAAACTCAAAGTCCCACTTGTTCAAGCAATTGTTTTGCAACAATGACAGCGGGCAATAAAGAGTGCATGCATCTATTCCTTGTTTGTCTGGGCTGCAGAGTAAGTCAGAAAACAAATCCTGAGGACATGAAGATACACAGACTACCTCCCTGAGGCCAGAAACAAAACTACATCAGGGCAACTCACTCATGTTTGAGTAGCAGCTCTGGAGTGAGCCACACTCCTTCACCATGAACTAACACTGCATGTACAAATTCTGGAGGCGAGAGGATTTGCAAGAAAAGCTGATATCTACTTGTCCTAGGTAAATAAATGACTAAAGAAAGTATGCAGAGGCATCTTGGCACTGCAATGTAAGAACAACCACCACCCCTGAGCAAGACAAGATGGAAAACTGACATCAGGAAATACCTGGAGATGTTACAACAGCTCTGTTTCAGAAAAAATATCCCCTCTTCACACTCCAGACTTTTCCTGCTTGGCTTTTGAAGTGGGCATTCAGCTAAACCAACAACAGTTCCTTGGACTTTCACCAAAAGCTCTTTCCAGAAAAACAACCAATAAATTGGTGACTGAAAGACAGACTATACTGATGTGTGCTCAGGGTTCATTTACTGCACATACTTAGTGCAAGTCTCTCTCTGAGACCATCATTTCAATAATCTGCCCTGAGAGGAAGCATCTTCCCTCCACTGCATTGGCAGAATAAGCCAATGGAAAACCAGACCATGAGCTGAAATTCATGAGCACCATTATCTGTCACTGAACAACCCAGTCTCATAGGCCTGAGATGAAAGAATATTCCTCACATGAATTCATAAGTTTCAGCACACGCACAACACAACAAGACACCTCAGTAATACACCATATGCAGAACTAGTTTTTAGGCAGGAGTAGGACAGAAATGCAAGACAGAAAAAACCAGTGCAATCCCTCTACAATTCACTGCAGAAGCAGCACCAAAAAGCAGTTCCTAGACACAGTTCTTTACACCATCAACCCAGAAAGCCCAGCAATAAAGACAAAAAACAGACATGCACTATTACTGGTACTAACAAATCAAATCCTTTCCTACTCTTTTTGCAATTACATGTCATACTCGAGTTCTAAGATTTGTGGAAGCGTTACCTTGTGATATCATCAAAAACTCCATAACCACACTTCTTGTCCATTATCC
Organism: Trochalopteron elliotii; assembly: GCA_024734555.1. Classification (NCBI taxonomy): domain Eukaryota; kingdom Metazoa; phylum Chordata; class Aves; order Passeriformes; family Leiothrichidae; genus Trochalopteron; species Trochalopteron elliotii. Next base: position 2,338,650 of record JANPWX010000331.1, on the reverse strand, counting down.
ACTGTCCAATGAACATACTGGGAGAAGAGGAGGTCAGCTTCCCACTGCGCAGCAGCCCGTGCCCGTGCCGCATGTTATCCTGGAAACACCCCTCGTACACCTCACCCGTAGCGTAGCTGCAACAGCAACAACACCACCACAACAGTGAGAGTCCTATCATCTGCTGCTCCACTGGGGGGCTGGTTTCAGAGGTTTTGATTGATTTTGGTTTGTTGGGTGCTTCCCCCAAATAGATAAACCCTCTCTTTTTCTTTCTAGGAATTGCATTACAACCGCACCAAGCAGCAACTACCGTTAAAGTATGTTTGGGATAAAAGTGATCCTTTAATACAAGTCTTTGGATGCTTTGTTGTTTCAAAGCCACTCTCTGCTAAACAAGCAAGGCCACTGGAGGACATATTTATCTCTCAGAATAAAGAATCCTCTCTTACTGCAAGGTGGCAGCAACATTAGAGCAGACATTAACAACAGACCACTGTACAAGTTGCACTGTGAGCAAAGCAGAAAATGAACCACACTAACTACGACCACAAGTCTGCAATGTAAGAAAGCTACAAACAGAGGCTTGGCCAGAGCAACAGCCCTGCTCTCCTGCAGCTGTGCAGGGACAGCAACACAAGTGCCACAAGTTACCTGTACACTCCATGCCCACACATTTTGCCTTCCTTCCAGTATCCCACGTAATGGTCCTCTTTATTCAGTGCTTTGTTAGGCACTCTGTATTCACCATACCTGCCAGTGCAGAGATGGAACAGAAGCAGCTGTAACACCAATACAGCTCATTAACAGAGCAGATACACATCACAGAGCTATTCTAAAATCAGAATACTCTCTCTCACTTTTGTGCATATCTAACTACAGCAGTCACAGATGACATTTTTTATAAGAGAAAGCAAGAATTCCAGCATCACTAGGTCAATTTAGTCTGTACTGCTCTCTCCTGTTTGATTGTGACATTGTAAATACTGCTCTCACATCCACACTGCAGCATTTTCCTTAGGCCATGAGTCTCTTCAAATTTAAAGACTGCTTCTACCTTTATTATTTTCTTCAGCTCTTGATAATTCAAGTGCACTCTGTCCCAGGGAAAGATGAGGACATGTATTGCTACACAAAAGATTTTTTCAAAAGATGCTAACTTCCAATTATGCTCAGTGATAAGGAATTATTCACAACTTCAATATACCTGAAAAGAATGAGATACGCAACTGTATTTATTGATTTTAATCTCCTGAGGAGATCAAAATCCAGTTCTGAAGGTTCCCCTGAGAGCATGTCCACCCAACATGACACTGCTGTTAAGTGCTGAGACTATAACATGCGTGCTGAAATACAAATATACACATTTGATAATTTCAGCAATTACAGCTGAACACTAATCCATTTGTTTCTGGCTGGGACTTGTTTGCAGTATTTCCATCTCCAAAAACCCTAAAAATCTCCAGGACTAGTTACACTTAGTTACAAATGACCAAAACTCTAATATTATTTTATAGTTTGACATAATACCAATAACCAAGAGGAATGTTTAAAAATTGTCTGCAGTCAGACCCCATTTCAATCTCCTCTCCAACCCAATATTTTGAAAATACATCTGGAAGCCAACAGATCTCCTCATACATTTTTATCCTACCCAGTACAGACATGTCTGCTCGCAAGATGCTTATAAAAATGCCTTTGGAAATAAGTTAATCTCTCAGCCTCAACAGTGATCTAAGCAGATTCTTAGCAATGAAGTCCACACATTAATTCAAAGCTGTGCAATATGTTAAGTTATTTTCAAGTGGTTTTATTTTTTTCACCAGATAACATGATAATGTTCAGGCCTTCCATTCAGCCTACTTTCAGTCTCCTCTGTACTAGTTATCTTCATCATCAAGATCACATACTCTCATTGGTTTTCATCCAAACCCTGAAGTCTCAATTCAAGATTTTGTCTCTGTGCTAAATTACTAAACCTTTGCTCTACCAGAAATATAGCAAAGAAAACACTAGAGAAGATGCATCACTATGTTGTAAGAAAGGTCAGTCAGATTCACTGCAAAACCTTTAATTAAAAAGGTTTTGTTGTTTTCTCCTACAACAAAAAGTATTTCTGGCCTTTTGGCTCCACAAGTAGTTAGAATATCTTACCCATCCTCCAGCCCAGCTCGGAAGGTCCCGGAGTACATTCGGCCATCTGCCCATTTTAGGATCCCTCTGAAGAAAAATACAAACCCATGCAAATATGTAAGATAATCAATTCACTTTGCACTGTCCAAATACCTTCTGTGAGTGAGCCTACTTGTTGTTAGAGCAACCACTTCATTTTGGTTTCAACAGCTCCATTCCATTGCTTTTACCTTCCATGGGGTTTTCCTGAAAGCCACCTCCCATCATAAACAGCATCCTTGAATCGAGGGTCCTTGTAGAAAGTGTATTTGGCACTACGAAAAATAGGAGGTTCCTGTCTTGGCACATTCCCACCAGCTCCATACAGAACCATGTCAGAAGTCCCTCTGAGGGCCTGATCCACTGCTTGGCTTATTGCCCTCAGCCACTTGGTCTGAAACAGAAAGTGGTTCATCACAGAATTCAGCCAACACCTGTCTTTGCACCGACTCTCACCTTCACAGCAAGCACAATCATGTCCCTGGCACTGCTCAGCACAGTGCTGTGCACTGCAACCGTGTCCAGGCAGCCTGCACACTCAGCTGCAGAAACACTTCACTCTTGGGAAATACTCAGACAATCCTTCTCCCAGATTGGTTTCACAGTAGGGGAAAAAGCCTCATTTGTACCACTGAAGCTGTGTCAAATTTGTAGAAATGCCTACCTTCTCCTGTGGTGTTGAAGAAACAAGAACAAATTGTTCTTCGGGTGTTGTAATCTTCAACCCGTTCCTACATGGGGGAAAAGCATTTTCATCTGTGAAATTCCATCCTGAAAGCCCAAGGTTTCTTAGAGCATTGATACTCTATCTTCTCTTCCCTACCCTAGCTAGCATTCCCTTTAAGTTAGCAATAAAAAGAAGCAGCAGCAAAGAAAACTTGCTTCCCTCTTGACAACCTTCTTCTTTCTGATGTTTACACAGCTTTTTTTAAGACACAGGCATACATTTTCTGAAACAAGAAAAAAGGGCAGACATGGCTGCAATCACTGTATTCCACTCCAAGTTCATAATAACTGGTTACAAAATGCTCATCCTCTCTCCCAAAATATCAGATTATTTCAGCATCACAAGCAAGAATACTCACACATCACCAGCTTCTTCTGAAAGAGCTTCTACCCACAGTGTGGACAAGGGAAAGATATGGTGTGTTGAGAACTGTCGGAAAGGAGAAGGGAAACATCACCACTTACTGATCCACTAACCCGGCCTCATTTTTTTTTCCAAATGATTTCTTTTTTCCCTTTGTTTGAGAACTAGGAAAAACTGAGCTTTAGGGTCTCTTTCTACCACTTTGCTTCAAGAAACAGGCGACAAAAACCACACCAGCTAAAGGGCAATGCAATCAAATGTTAAAAAGACACCTAATTTCAGATTTATTTTTACAATGCAAAAACTTCACTGTATGAAAAATGTTGTTTGAAGTAGAGAAAAGGTTTTGTTCCTGGCTGCAAGCTGGCTCACCTGAGCATGCACCAGAGCATCGTTGAAGAGGATGAACCAGTTGACAGAGAACCTTCCCGCATGCTGAAGGGACAGGCCCCGATTGCTGCTCTCACAGATCAAACGCCGCTCCGGCTTCCGCAGGGAGTCCTGGGGGGGTTAAAGGCAAAATGACACAGTCCCACTTCTCACTGACTGCGACTTAACGTCGGTGCTTTAGTCCTTCACAGTAAAGGCCCAAGCCTTTCTAAAGGAAAGAGTACTACAGCAACACCAGCTGGAAAAAACAGCAAGTGCAACTGGGACAGCAGCATCAGCAATAGACACAGGCACTAAGAGCAAGAGATTTCAAGCTGCTAATGGTCTGGCAATGGTCACCATACCGTCATTTTCCCAGGAAAGGTCTTCCAGAAGCCAAGGGTGTATTCTGCTTCCTTCATTTTCCTGCTAAGATGGACAGCAAGGCTCTCGTAGCATGAACTAGAATCCTGCAGCTTCTGGTATTCTGGAGATGCCTGTAGAGCACAAGGTAAGACAGAGCTGGGGGCGTTTCTGAACCCCTGTACCAACACCACCAACCAAGCTGCAATACAACTGCTCATTTTATTAAACCAGCACTAAGTGCATGACAATTGGTCTGGGCAATAAACAGAGCAGACAGTTATTTCCTTGGTCACATGTTCTGCTGGTGTGCTGATAGTTTTTAAAAATCACAAGACAGTCCCTGAATCTTACAAGAAGAATGATTAATACACAATTACATGGTTTACTTTCTTGTATCTTAACAAGTTCTACCAGAAGTAGTGTTCATAACTGCAGGAACAATTTTCTAAATTACTATATTGGGCTAAATGTACAAGTAGTTACTGTTCCAGTTTAGTAATCTTTTATTTCAAAACAAAGCAATTATATACATCTAAATTGGTGGTAAAAGTCTACCTAATATATATGTAGTGTTTTTAGTAAAGTATTACAGCCAGGGGTAGCTACAGCAATGATGCCAGATGAAACTGAAAAGCAACAGGCAAACATCAAAACAATATATTTGCAATTAAGCACTCAAACACACTACCAAACTCTGGCAGGGTAACAAGTTTCTACCTGTCACATGATCTATGCAGGTGGTGTAAGATCATGCAAATAAATCTACCATATCTTCCCTGCAGCAAATACAAGTTTGAAGTAGCTCCTCTGAGGAATAAACTGTTTCTTATTACCTGGTATTTGCTTCACACAGTTACTTCCAAGCTATAAGTTTCATGTGTTTATTTACTGAACTATGGATAGAAAAGCCATCCTACCACTTCAAAACACGTGGCAAGCTTTAGCAAAGTTCTGGCGTAATTATGAAGTCGTCCAAATGGCATGAAAAACAGAGCATTCAAAACTTCCACTAGCTGCAGGTTTTCCTCATTCTTGTCAGACAGTTTCTGTAACAGCTCCTGGTTTTTACTCAGAAAGTCTCTAAATGATGGGACCATTGGGAAACAGGGAGACAAGAGAAGAAAAAAGGCATTAAGACATCAGTGACGTTTTATGTAAATGAGCCCAGATCATCCCTTTTTGGAGCATCGTAGACCAATAAAAATTGTAAGGGCAAATGCATGCTGCTTATTCATCTATTCACAATTTACTCTGAGGAAGTACAGCAGCAAAAATATGTAGCTAAAACTGCAACACAAGACTTGTTTTTTACATCTAATTTCATGTGCTCAGTCATCAAACTGACTAAAGCAAGTTGAGTATGTTGCTCACTTGGAGTGTAACCAATTGCCTTTTTCCTCTTTACCACTTGATTAGTAAAGATCAAACAGGTGGAAAGACTTTCCCATTACTTTTAGAGTAGTAAGTTTCTAACACTGCTGATTTATACAAGAAGGCCTGAAGGAATCTTAACTTTGCTCTAGTGCACTTCTCTAAATATACTGAAATAATTTCTTTCCCCTGCTGTTGTTCAAGGCAACTGAGCAGTTCTTCCCCTAACTACAAAAACTACATCCTACCTCAGACAAAGGCAGGAAATCTGTTCAATCCTCAGTCTGATTTCCAAGAAGGAGAACTAATCTAGTTCAGAGGAGAAGAGGGAAATTATTCTGAAGACAGTATGCTAGCACACAAACCCAGAATTTCTTCATTAAAAGGAAAGCACACCCATTTTTCCCTCTCCTTTGCAGTATGTGTGTGCTCACTGGTGCTGGCACGTGGGACACCTGCACTGAAACACATCCAGCTGGGAAACATTTAAACCACAAGCTGCAAGGATCAGGTGAGCCTGAGAGCACAGACCCCAGAGACAGCAAAACAGATCCAAGTTCAAAGCAGGCTCCCTAAGAATGCTACACCAACTAGTGAGATGCCATCTCACAAAATACTGTACCTACTCCAGGTTTGCTAGTGGTATTTAAGAACTCTATTATTGAACAAGCCTTAGGAATAAAGTCTTCTTTAGAGAGACGACTGTTCTTTCTAATTTTAAATTTATGCCTCTGGACAGCTTGCTGTTTTTAATTTTGAGATCTTCACATGGAGGTTTCTCTGTTGAAAAGCATCAAACAATAACAGACAACACTCACTACAGCTTGTCTACTCTTTTAGAGGAAATGCTCAAAAACCTGCCAACTGGGGAGACTTCCATTGAAGCTGGCACTTTTTTTTGAAGTCAGGACTACATCTAATGCATTCATGCTGCAGAACATCCATAAAAGATGGGCTGCATTTACCTAAGACAGTGCCCCATAGGGAAGGAGTGAGGGGAAATTTATCATCAGCAGCAAAGATATTCTTAACTCTCCTTTGCAAGGAGCAGGACAAAACTTGCACGACATCTCTTCCCTGAAGTGTTACTGACCTAATGAGAGCCTGGCTGCAGTAGGAGAAGCTGTGACACCCAACAGGGACAACTGATGTGATGAATTCAGCATGGGCGATTTCAGGATGAATTATAAACAAGCTTATATTTGAACTAAGATTTCCTCTAAGCCACCCTGAAACTTGTGACCAAAGAAAAAAGATTCTCAGGGTCTCTCTGCAGGGGGATTCTGTATTTAGACTTCGGCATTGCTCCTCAAGGGCAGAATATTCTTCACCCTAGGTACCTGCTTTTCCAAGAACTTCCAATACCATAATTTACATTGCATTCAAAGCACTCCATACACATTAATGAATTTACTCCCAGATTACACAACTTGTGAAAGAAAGGCAGCAATTCCACAGACAAATTAAATTACCCTCAGTACAAAGTGCTTCTTCAAAGCACTAGGGTGAGAGATCCAGTGCTATTACTTTTTCTCCTAGACAAAAATACTACAGAAATGAGAAAAAAGCTTTATGATCTAGAAACTTCAACTGTACTGTCTCAGGCCTTAAAATACAATTCCTTCCTCACATTTACAGCATCTGTGCATGAAATAGAGCAAAGAAACCTTGAGAGGCAGAGAAGACGCATGTGCAGAAATGTTATTTTTGCATCATTTTAAAGCACTTCCATTAACCTAAAGAGTTCAAATGAAAATGAATACACATGATCTACTGTAGCTAATTCTCTTTGGTATTTTCTTGACAGCAACATTTGAAAGAATAAACACTAACACTAAATAATGATGAACATTTAACCGCATTTATTTACAGCTTTCAAAAACATCATTATCTGAACTCTGTTTCTTTCAAAGAATCTCCAACAACATGCTTTTTTCCTCCTTTCTCCACCTTCAAGATAAACTAACTGAACTCAGCAGTATTTTAACCTAAATTTTTATCACAGTTAAGAGGAGGTAACTTTATCTGAAGGAAAAGGAATTAGTGTACTCAGGTATGCTGAGACACAGACTCTGCATGGTCATTATTACACACATACACTCTCCATTCTTTACAGTCCTTTGCTAATTGATAAAAATATCCAAAAATGGTAAAGGTTTGCTTACATTGCTGGCTTTGCAAGGAGCATAAATCCTCCCATTACAAGGAAGTTTGTTACTGAAGTACAATACCTAATATAGGGAAGAAAAGGATCTTCAGTTACAAAATGAAAACATCCCTGAAAGTAGCAACTGTTGAAATGTCCAAAGAGTTTATCATGACATCTGTACTATCTTCTACTACACAAGTTATGTAGTACTTGAGCAACACTCAAGTGTTACTGAACATTTGGCATTAACCTTCCACATGGAGCACTGAACATGCATTTCCACACATTTCTACTGCCATTAGCACAATGCAGAGGGCTTACTTTAAACTTATTTTTGTTTCTCTCACATTTGGGCATGTACAGAACACACCACCTGTTTCAACCATTTAGTACTGCTAGCTTCTAATTATAGTCAAGATGGAAATTTCAAGAGTGGAATTTTTTTCCTGCTATTCAGCATTCTATGACTTCTCCCCATCACCATTAAAAAAAAATAAAAGCAAAACCAAACCACCTTTCTCCAAGGGAAGAGGTCTCTGCTTAGCCCTTTTAACAGATTGTACTTGTGTTGCCTGACTGATCCTTGAAAGATGCACATGGCATAATGCTGAGGTTCTGATGCCATACACACAAAAATATGTAAGCAATAGGGAGCAAAGGGGGAGAGCAGAAAACAAGCAGTAGTGAGCATAGAGATTAGGTATTTCAGTCTCTGAGGAAGAAGAAATCAAAAGCTTCTATTCTGAGTAATGAAAACCAATTTTGAAAATCCAGGTTACAAGAAAAAATCAAGTTGAAGACCAAGTAAGAAAATACATATTTAGAATTATCTATACAATCTACATGATGAACAGAGATGGAAGCTTCTTTTAGGGTGATATAGCATAAGTTTGTCACTGACCTAGCAAAAAATGTTATAGGTTGTGCCTGTGTTCAAAAAAAGTGCAACTAATTGTCCATTCAAATTGCTACTGCATGAAAAAGTTGACAACTTGCATAACAAGTTGATAATCTCAAAATTTCGTTTCCTTAGGTATTTTCAGATATCTGGTAACCAAGGCTACATCCAGCTATGACACTTTTAAACTTTCTGTAAAGCCATTATTTTTCACAAAAAACTGTAAGTATTAAGTATGATGAAACTTCTGTCACATTTCAATTAAAATTGTCCAGAAACTAGAAGTCACTGATGGGAAAGATAGAAAACAGGCTGACTGCATAGATCTTCTCTCCCAAAAGCATTAGGCCAATAAAAACAATAGCCAGGAAAATCCAGACTTAATTCTGAGTACTAAAGCAGCTCCAGCTTTTGGGTGACAGGTGTAATGCCAGCTGTTTAGCAGGTATGAGGACAGAAGAATTTTCTTCTGGAAGACAATCTTTACTTAATAACTATTGAAAAAGCATTTTGTAAGCTCAATAAACACCCAAAAGCAGTTTTAATTAGCAGCCTAGCAATGGTAAGGCTATCACATTATACTACAACATCCTTAATAAGTGATGAGTATTTAGGCTTATAGGCAGCAACCAAGGAAGAGTCTGTACCCAGAGTTTTACACAAAGGAAGGTGATGCTGTTTGTGTGCTCCACTGGCGAAGACCTGGAAAAATATCTCACTACAAAGTGAATCCATTTGTGTAAAACTCTCCATACATTTCTAAATCACAACAATACAACAGGTACACAGCTTTCCTTATGACCTACTTTCCCTTAACTCAGGGCTTGATGCAGTCAGTAGATTAAGCCTGCAGAGACTCAAGATGAGAGGGAATTGGATACTTGCTCAGTGTAACTATCCAAAAAGAGACTGGAATGCTTCAGGATGGCCAAGCTCCTGGCTTCTTTTACTCCATGAAGAAAGCTAGTTAAAGAAGCTCCATGTTGACCAATGAGATAGCACAGCTTGCTGAACCTGCTTGCCATTTCCTGCAACAACTGGATTGTATTTGCATTGCCCAAATTATCTGTAACAGACCAGAAAGCAATTTAGCTTACCTTATGAAAGAGCAGCACCCATTACCAGAGAGAATCTCAACATGGTGCTGTTCAGATGTTTTATCAGCACTTTCACCTCATGGCTACATTATCCAGAATCAGAAATTCAACAGTTTTGGACTAAATACAGCTCAAATAACAAAGGTATTTCAGGAGAAACCATCAGGAAAGTGCAACTATTAACAGAATGCACACTGTCAAAATGCAACTGTCTTTCACCTCTTCATCTAAACAGGGGAGAAAGCAAGACCTTAGTTTTATCTCAAAAATATATTATTACTTTTAAATTTTGCATAACAGAGATTTGTTGTGGAATGTAGGGGAAACACTGTCATGGAAAACATTAAAAGAAGGTCTTACCTAAACCTAAAAGAGGTCTAAGAACCTGAGATTTGATCTCGCTCAGTTTGAAATAAAACCTTCTCTCAGTAGCAGCCAACTCATGCAAACTGGCAATATATCCCATGACGTTCTTGTCTACTAAGGCCAGACAGTTGTCACCACCAGCTATCACATTGCTTATGTACCCTATCTGAAAGATGAAAAAGAGAAAGAACAGCAGCTTTAATGTTTTCCTTTTTACACTCCAATTTAAAAACAGAGTAATGCAAATAAAGCATATTTTGAAGAGCACTAAGTGATAGTAAGCATTAATTACCTTCAGTGACAAGCAACCCATTCAATATTGGCTTAACACAATACAATGACAAAAGTTGAAGAATATTTACAGCCACTGCTGTTCACTTTCCTGACTCTGACAGAGCCAAGGGACAATTAAATAGACCACCTTTTAAGGTGGCTCATACAACCATTCCATGTTTAAGAGATAATGACCTTAAGTTCAGTCACTTTAGAACTGCAATATGCTTGTATCAACAATGCTATTAAATAGCCTCTTTGTATTTAATAGGAGAAATGTATGATATAAAGAGAGAAGAACAAGCCTTTATTAGAACTACAACTGTGCTCTGGAGAGGTCTCTTCTGGACCTGGAGTATGTCAATTTATTGATAAGAGTCCAGTTTATTGATACTGCAATATTACTAACAGTAGTACTTGCTTTCCACAATAGTTCAAAGCAAAATTCTTCTAAGGTCAGCATAAGTGCCAATGATGCATTGTGGTTCCTCACTAATTTTGGCTCCCATGCAAAGCCATAGAGTAATTCAGAGTCTGAGCTCTACTTTTATTTCCTTGATTGCTAAAGAGGATTCCTTTGAAACACTGAGCCAAAGTTGTTCAACAGGCAACCAATTCTCATATGCAAGAGCCTTCCAGTCACCCTTGAAGAGAAGGGAATGGCTAAAAACAATCTTACAGAAGGAACAAGGGTGTGTGTGTCTGCATGCACAGACAGACTCAGTATCTACATCTCTGTGCCTCCTCAAAACACTTCCCAAACTGCTATTCTGCTCAACGTAGGGAAATAGCTGTGATACACAGAGGAGCTAAGGCAGAGACACTCTCTACCCTCACGATTTCCTCTTTGTTACCTTAAACTCATGTTGGCCTGAAACCATGCACAAAGAACTTGGAAGAGGACATGCAGAGTTCACACCCCTACCTGATGCCAACCTCAAGGCACGTGTAAGATTCAGCTTCATGATAAAAATTGTGTAGGGGCACCTCCTGTCTCCCATTAACATCAGATGCACATTTTTGCTCAGATCCCCCTTGGCACTCATGTGAAAGGGAGGGGTAGGGAAGGAGATGGTGCAGAACTCACAGGGACCTTCTGCCCAGTCACAAACAAGAGGCAGAATACTGGAATGGAGTAAGAGAACAGAGCAGGCAGTAGCCTCAGGCAGCTGAGAGACAAGGAAGTGAACAGCAATAGCAGTGAACACTGAGCACAAAGACTGGTGAAAGAGAGCACAATAAAAGAGTGCATTTCTGCAGCATGCACAGACAGAAGGAAATGGATTAAACACACCAGAAACACCTCCTTGTCCCTCAAACAGAAGGGAAGGCCAAGAAAAAGGCAGAGGAGAGACTTGATCTCCTCTCTGCCCATCCAATGTGCTCCTTGTTTGACTACCAGGAACCAACCATGTGGCTTGACACTCTCAAAGCTCATTGAGCCACCAGCACTGTGCTGTTCCCTGAGAGCACCAGTATGATCTGTACTGGCTGTACTCACCTTACTACAAGCTACTAACAAAACTGGACTTTTAGTACTGCTATTCTCATTCAAATTGTTTTCTGTTGATGTCTCCTGGCCACAGTAATATAATCCAGGTTGGAAGTCTTTCTCATCTGCTAAGAAGAGAGAATAATCTAGTCCTGCTGCTGTAGTCCAAATACCATCACCGCACACCTACAATTCAGGAGGAAGGAAGACATTAAAAATCAACATCCAAAGCTGGAAGAAGAGAAAAGTACATAACTCTTCTAGTCACACATGTACATAATACACCTGCCAAGATAAACTATTGCAGTAATCAGCCAATTTTTCAACTTCAGTGTCTCATAACAAATAAACCCCTTGCACATACACTGAAAACTCTTTCTTTCCAGTTTTCTTTCTAATGGCTGGTTTTTTGCCTTTCAGTTACAAATCAGTTTTGTTTTTAAATGGGCATCAAGTGAGCTCGATTAAAGTTGGAACACTATTCTCCCCTTAACATTTAACTGGGAAATCTCTATAAACTTGGGAGACAGTTAATCTGCTGTATATTAATTTGCATAAGGCCTAGGCAGGAAAATTATGCAGCTAGTTTTCCATTAAAATGACCACCAGAAAACATGGGAAAGGCTGTGGTCTAACTCAAAAATTGTTATTTTGCTATTCACTCAATGTGGTGAAGAGTTCCAAACAAAGAGAAAACCCAATGCCGAAACTCTGCAAAGCTCTGGAAATACGGAAACAAACAACAAATGCCATGGTCCAGCCAAGCTAAAATGTTAAAAACAATTGTTTAGAATAAAAACAGAGTTCTGAAGTATTGAGAAGTTTCAACACTGCAACACCAATATCAGAGAAACCAAACAGAAACTAGAAGTGAAATCTGATAGGAAGATACAACCAGTCACATTTCTCAGTTCTAGAACTTCACTGTGGTCAAAATCAGCAGAAGTCTGTGTAAATGACTTCTTGGGCAGATTTTCACAAGCTCATCTAAAGATCATTTCACAGCATAAGCCGAAAAAATCAAGGGCTCTGTTACTAAATAGCACATAGATCCAAGAACAGATCATCCTCAGAAATCACTCTGCACTCACTTGTACAAGAAGTGACCCTAAACTGAACAAAGGGAAGCACAGAAAGCCAAGTACCTTTGTGAGACGAGGGACGGTTGTTGGGGAGTTCAAGTGACCAAGCTGGCCAGAGATATTGCTGCCCCAGGAATACACCTGCAAGAAGCAGTGCTGGACATCAGAATGTACATTTATATACATGGAAACATACTGAACTGTGATAGTACAACACACCAAGTGTGCAAACACACAAGTCAAGGCTACAGGATTCATATACTGAGAAGCATTTCCTTAATTTTCACTGCCTTCCTACATTCTCAGATTGTCTTCTCACATTCAGAAAGAGAATGCACCAAATCAAGTCACAGCAATCTTTAAACATAATGTTGATGGTACATGCAGAACTTGTGCAGAAATAGAATTTAGATTCCACACTACTTCCCCACTGCCTCCCATAAACGGGAACAAAAGTTTAGAAGCAAAAGAAACTAAAAAACAGAAAAGACCAAACATGATAATTATATCACAGAAACAATAAATGGTAACAGTCACTTGTACCTGGGATTTGGCAGTGAGTGCTAAGGAATGATGGCCACCAGCAGAGAGGTGAATCACTTCCTTACCATCAAGGCTTTTCACACACAGTGGCTGAAGCCTGTCAATTCCCAGAACCCATAAGGTAAGGGAAGAGGGGGAGAAGGTGGGGAAAAAGAAAAAAATATTATCAGAGATACTGTTAATGCAAAACACTTAAGGTGTTATTTTCTTCCCCAAAACAAAATAGAAAAAAAAAAGATACATGGGACCTTCTGGCAATAAACCAGCTTAGTCAAAATGGTCAGGAAGGGCAAAAGTTGATGACAGACCTCACCCCAATTTGGACAAAGTCAAAATATCACCAAAACTGAGAGTGATTACAAAGGAAAAGTTGTAATTGATTGATGCCTGTAACAATACAGCATAAAACATGTTACTTGGAGAAACTTAGGACACAACACTTAAAAGAACAAGAACACAATGCATGGCAGGTGTTTACATTTGAGAAACCGAGACAGTTCAATACTCAAAATTTTCTAGCAATCTAGTGAATAAAAAACACATTTATCAAAGAAATCTCACCTTGGCAGAACATCACCATGCCCTAGCTGTCCTTCCTTGCCTTTCCCCCAGCTCCACACCTCTGTTCTTAGAGAGGGCAAAAGAGCATCAGCTTCACCACTGTAGGTTGGAGTCAGAGCCACAGTCCTCATTTTCGCCCGTCCCACCTTCCGTAAGAGCCTTGGGGAAACTGAGCAGAGGCCAAGAATGAGAGAAATTTCTGATCTTTTGGTAAATGTAGCACTCAGATTGTGTGTTACACAGCAACAGCTCTGCTTAATAGCAAGTAATAGCAAGAAATTAAACCAGTTTTAATTCAAGGCCGAGAACAAAGGTTGACAGGTTATGGACACAAAGAAGTAACAGAGGTGCTAAAACCAGATAGATGTCAAGTAGTTTTTACCAGCTGCTAAAGGATAGCAGACGTATGAGAATCATGCAGTTATAATGAAACAAATGAACCAAAACAAACTATACATTAAAGTGTTTTGAAGGAAAACATATCCTTGCAGTGAACAGAATACTTCAATATTTCCTAAAACTCCCCTCAAATCCAAGATCAATATAAAACTAAACCATATACATGTTTAGAGCAATTAACAGCACAAAAATTGGTGAGGGAAGAAGGTCATGAACTTTGAAGTTCAGTAGCGGGAACTGGAATACTTTTAGGTGCCAGGCTCAAAACCATCCCAATGCAGTGCAGATTACAGACCACACAGATTTTTCTCTGCTACAAAACCAACATGAAAGATTCCTCAGCATCATTTGGCAATATGACACCTCCAACACGATCATTTTACCTTAATTTAACAAGAAAGACCATTTGTAAACTCAATGGTTTTGGTTTTCTTAGCATGCGGTATCTGATAGTCTTCATTCTCTCCACTGCTTTCAAGTCCTAAGATATTGTTTAGCATTCGTATGCACCTTTGAGAGATCATTACATTTGTGTTTAATAAATATTTGGGGGTTTTTTCACTTATAAACCTCCCATGTTATTGTAAGTTTTCCAGTGTTTTTTTCCCCAGCATGCTTGTTTACCTTGAGACAACAAGCCAGGCAGGGAAAGCCTTCGACTCCCTCCTTCAGATTCCTCTTCTCTAATATCCACTAAACTGGAGCTCTTCTTCCCCTGCATGGATTCCTGTCTGACCTGCTCCTCCCGACTGTCCTTGAGAGCTTCTGGCCCCGGGGACCTGCTGCCTGCCTGAGGCCCCGGCTGCTCGCCGGCAGGGGCGCCGTAGAAGTTCATGACTTTCTTCAGGGACAAGGCTCCAGCCTCGTAGGTGGCAGCGACTCTGACCCCGACTGCCGAGGCACACGAGGCCACCAGGCTGTTCAGGGTGGACGTGCTGCTGCCCGGGGGGCCGGGGATACAAGCACTGAGTTGTTCCTCTTGACATGGCTAAAACCAAAGGGAAATTGGGAACTATCAGAGCAGACAGCACAGAACAGGAGAATGATTATACACATTCACTACTCAAACCATGGGCTGGACTGAACACCATATAACGTTTATTATAAATGTTCACTGTAAATTATAGGTATGATTTAACTGCATATAATATAAATTATCTATGCTTTTTATGCTTAGGTGTACATCTGTTGCTCAGATTAATTTTCTTAATGGTAGCACCAAGCACCATTTCTAAATGGAGTGGGCTTTGTCTGTTACGCCTGCCTTGTAGCTCATCCATGAGACTGCAAATCTGGGGTTTTTAAACACCAACAAAAAAAGGATCTTTGCAAATAAATATAGAAAGGGATATAATTTTAAGCTTATTACCAATTTCTTTGCCACCAATGAAACTGCATCAGTGAGCATGCTGTATTTTCAGAGACAAGTTCTCCCCTCAATATGATAAAAGGTAAACAGCAATTCATGGATTCATTTTGCAAGTCCTATCAGTAAACCAGTCTGGGTTGTGTCCCCTTACACCATTGTTGTATCCATATAAAGCTTAGGCAGTAATCATCAAGTCACAGGAGGGACAAACTGACTGAAAGCAATTATTAGTCCCAGCACACCATTACCTGTAACAGCAATCAGCTGACCCACCAAATAAGAAACAATGCCCCAAATAATCTCTGACAAATAGCCTGAACATTAAAACAAAGACAGCAAAGTCCCATTTTCCCATGTGCTACACAGTGTGAAATTACAAGTATTACAGCTCATTTTATTCTGCCAAAATAAAAACAATGACTTCTTTAAAGCTTAGGCTAAAGGACTGGGATTGGTTCTATTTACTCCATCCTATTTCTAAAAGGCATACCCAGCAAGAGAGCAAAGAAAACTTCATTTGTGTAGGAACACAAAGAAAAATGAAGGATTTTACTAATGCTGAAACATTACATTAGACTTCATTTCTGCTCTTCACATGTATGTCAACTGAGGAAGGTTCAGTGAATCAATTGCAGTTGTGATTCCTGAAACTGTGCAAGGATAACAGAAATATGCTCTGGAAACATGCAAGGAACAAGGAATTGAGAAAGGAGCATGAAACTATATGTTTCAGTCATTTCCCAACACTGGAGTTCTTGCAAGAGTCTGAGGAGCCCAAAACTGCCAGAATGCATTCATAATAACAAAAAGCAAAAGAAAGAGCAAATGTATTTACACAACATTCATTTCTCTAAAGTAAGCTTTCTTCAGAGTAAGAAAGTATAACTTCTGAACTACCAAGTTACTGGACAGATTTTAAAACTATGGGGGATTTGTTGCCATCAGAGGCAGTAACAAAAATCAGCTATTTTTTAGTTATTGTGAAATTTATTTCCCAGAACCACTGTGGAGAATGTCTTACTGCAACTATTAAGTAAATAAATAAATTTATGTCTGCACAACACTTTAAATGACAAAAGAAATTTTCAGAATTCCACCATCAGTTTTGCAAATGAGGCCACAGAACAGCAGGGCTCCTCACAGGACAGCAGTTAGGGAAGGACTGCCAGACTGTGCTGCAAGATTTTGGATTAGTTTTCTGTCTAGTAACTTTTGGGTTCTATCTTCTTCCCTTTGTCCCTAATTACATTTCCTTTTCCTTTCCCCCCCCTCTAAAAACCAGAAATCAGTATTTTGTCAGGGAGCCACAAACAGCTCTTGAACCATCACGTAAAGCATTTTCTGATGCTTGACAAGAGATGAATACTTGACTGTTCTGCTGTAGCATCAAAACAGTGTTGTTGAATCATTTTCCACACCACACAGAGTAGTACTTACACATCTCCTATCCCTTTTTAAGAGTTTATGCCACCCCTACATTATTAACATTAGAAACTTTTTGGTCAAACCTTTTAGCAATTTACAATCCAGAATTTTTAACTGATTGAGAAATTAGATGGATTTGTGAGGATTTTGTTCCAGGTACAGAGATGAAACCTCTACCTTAAAGGTAAATCAGGTGAACCAGTAAGATTCACTGACTCTTACAGCCCCACACAAATGGAAACCCACACATCAGGAAGCAGAGCACAGAAATTGGCTTACGTGGTTCTGGCAGTGCAGACCACGAAGAGGAGAGACTAAAGCACTGACATGGCTGCCCACAATGAAGGCTCACAACTGAACAACAATGGAGGACAAAAAAAATCTTCCACTTAAAAGTTGTGAACCATCAGTGAAAAAGCCCCTTTGAAACTATGAAAACACCATAGCTATGTTCAAGTAAGTTTTTCATT
This sequence comes from Trochalopteron elliotii, assembly GCA_024734555.1. Lineage (NCBI taxonomy): Eukaryota > Metazoa > Chordata > Aves > Passeriformes > Leiothrichidae > Trochalopteron > Trochalopteron elliotii. The sequence goes on along the minus strand of JANPWX010000331.1, from coordinate 2,321,179 downwards.
TGTAAAAAGAGTAGTATTGTCACATGTGCAAGTGAAGTTACAGCAAATTATGAGCTAGTGATTAGGTACCAACCTGTTCAGGCTCTGTACAGATGTTTGTATTGAGGCTCTCATTAAATGAGTTGTCTGACAAACCAATTAAATACTCTTTCACTTCTTTTTTGTCCGAGAACAGAGTATTTCCCGACCCAGAAATTCCACTGTCTTCCTGTCCATCACTGCAGGAAAGGCCACTTGGTCCCTCAGATCCTAAACCCACAAGCCTCTGCTGTTCCACATGTGGCTGGTGACAGTCTTCACTTTGGCCAGCTGTGACACTTTTGCCTCCAGAGGTGTCTGATGAGGGACAGAAGACGTGGTTTTCTGGCTGGTTGTCAGACAGCACTACACCCAGTGGGCAGCAGTGACTATCTGAAATGATGACATGATCTTCCTTGTCTGTCATGGTAATGAGAGGCTGACTGCAGTGATTGCATCTCTCTGGGATAGGTTTCATTTCCTGCACAGGGAGACATTGTACCAGAGCCAGGCTGTGGTAGGCTCCACAAGCAATCTGGAGCACAACACGTCCTGCCAGGTGCTCCACCTTCTGTGGCTTTGTCACTGGGAAAGTTGTTGTTATGAGCCCGAGCTGGCAGCCACTCCCCCAGGCCCATATCTCCCTGCTCAGTGATAGTGCCAGCGTGTGCTCCTCTCCACATGCCAGCTGCAAAATCCGTACAGATAAGAGAGGGCTGGTTTCAGAATCACAGATGCTGATGAGCTGGGGCTCTGGCACACAGGGCTGATTAGCAACTGCACACTGGCCAGCAGAGTTGTCCCCCCACATGTACACCACACCGCTCTCCGTCACGGCCCCATTGTGGAAGCTGCCGGCAGCCACCGTGATAATACGATGTCCAAGCAAAGTGTTTTCTAAGACAGGACTATTAACACATTCCTCAGGTCCTGATCTCCAGGGCAGCTTTCCAAAACTGTACACCTCTCCACCTGGGAGGGGGAAAAAAAGAAAAACAAATCCTAGGATGAGTGTAAAGCCAATTGTTAAACCAATACAAAAATACGAAGATTGCTTCAGACAAACAGATATGAATTCCAAGCTTACTCCAGGCTCAGCAAAACTACAGCTATTGATATAAGAAGGCTGCTTGTTGCTCCCTGCAATTGCTGCAAAGTTCTACACCTCACATTAACGTTACCCTGTACATGCATGTACTGTTAAAACAAGTAATGCTTTTCTGCTACAAATTCCATTATACTCAAGTCAGGTGAGTTAAGTGTATTCGTTAGTCCTTTCTAATTTAAGAACGTACTAAGGACATACAAATGTGTATGAAGAGCACCAGGTACACTGCTCATCTTTCCAAACACAGATCTACTATCACTTCTAAAAGAAAAAAAACTTGACAATAATTGAAGATTGTTACAGTTAAGGTGTTTATTACCTTCTGTTAGAAGTAACCCATGATGGCTCCCAAGGGCTGCCTGTAACACCGTCTTCCCGCTGAGGCCTGGAAGCCTTTCTGGAGTCACAGAGCAGGAACCAGCCTTCCAAACATAGACCAGGCCTCTCTCTTTGGCTCCTTCTGCCTCTTCTGAGCTACAAAGGTTGGATGAAATTGCAACACAGTCAAGGTGAAGTTTTCCATGGTTTGGTAACGTCTGTGTAGGAAGGGCTTAGTAGTTCTAACTTAGTTTTACTTTCAAGCCAACATATTTAAATTACTACTATCAAATTGTAAAGTAAATGCTATTTGAATGAAAAAGCAAGTGTTCTCTGTTTGAAACCATAAGCTTTTTCTCATTTGTACTTTACTGTGTTCCAACTGCTCCCATTAACAGTGTGTTTAAAACATTACACCTGTAAGAGCTCATCCTTTATACACTCTCATTCCTACCTCTAGAGATAAAAACAAGGTTTTGATTGTTTGGGTTTTTTCCCTTTTTTTGTCAGTTCTTAATGAGTGTCTCAGATGCAAATGAGCCAGTTATTCAAATCAACTGGACCATGAAAATAAAATATCCTGAAATAGCGTGCAAGTATCAGGGCTTGCAGGAGTGACTGGAACTATCCACAACTGATTTAACGCCTCAACACACTGGTTTGAAAGCTCAGACAGCAACTTCTCCAACTCAGCACAAAGAAATTGCTCAGAATTTTGACAAGCCCACAGTTTTAACAATCTGCAAAATCCCTTGATTTAAATACAAAAAGTTATATTAAGCATCAATATAGACTCTCTTAAATTGAGACTAGACTTAAAGTTAAATCAAGAGTCATGCTTAAATTTCCTTAGAACTTTATATAGACTAGACTGTTATCTACTCAGAAAGAAAGAAATAGGTTTATCTCCTTATTTGACAACAGCCAAGTCACTCACTCCCTGCATAAATCAGCTCTTCCAGCTTGACATGAACTTATGAAATCAAATATACTAAGAGTGCAAGAAAAGCTTTGATAGAATTACTGTCTTTGTCTAGAAGAAAAGGCACAAGAAATAAAATGTGCTCCAAACCTGTACCAAACCCAAAAAAAAAGCTATTCTGATGCACCACACTGCAGGCAAACTCATGCAAGCAGACTCATGATTTGTTAAACTACGTATTTTGTTAACTGTGGTGCACAGGATGAACATCTTTATACAATCTGCCTGTAAAACACTCAAATTAAGAATAGCTAAGAAAACAAATTATCTCTCTTAGCTCCTCTGCCCATCCCAAATACCTTTATTTTTCTACAAAACAGAAGGAAATAAAAAGAAAAAAAAATTAAAAGGTGACAGTCTAGAACTCTTCTACAATTCAAATAAAGAGTTTATTCCATAAAGCAAACACAGATTTAAAAGCAGAGTCCACCTTGCATTTCAAATACACAGGACTGGTGTTTAGAATAGAATTAAATTAAAAAGGAACCAATCAAGTAATACACATGCTGAGGAAAAAAAAGGCTTAATAATTTAATACCAATATAAGGATATTTCACCTAAGATAAAAGGTACAGATTTTACACAGATGGGCAAAGCACTCCAAAGAACACAAAATGAAAATATTGAGAGTTTTCATCAACATACTGTACATCAAATCAGTTCAAGGCCTGACATCTGTGCTTTTATCCATTTAACAGGTCTTCAGAAAACAGTGTCAAACAAGCTTGGGCATTCACATAACAGGATCTGTGACAAAAACATCTGACCTCTATCAAATATCTCAATCCTAGCAAAGTCCACTGCAGGGCTACTGATCCATAATCAAAATTCACAGGTGCAGGTACCAGACAGGATCTACTGTGTGCTTGGCAATGTTACTTTCAAGTCTGCAGCCTGTGGCTACGGCTCCACAAATTACAACCATCAGCTTAAAAAAGAAGTTGCTGTTGCAGCAACTTTGGTGTTCCAGACACAACTGAGGCTGAAGCTAAGTTAATAATCTTCCCTTTAGTGTAAGTTTTAAGACAAGTTACAGAAAAAGTGTGCTGATATCACTTAATTCTGCAGGAATATCATGAGCTGGCCTATTTCAGGGAGCCTCTGTGGTTTCACCTAGCTGTTCATTCTCACCTTCTTTCCTGTGAGTCCATCTGTCAGTGGCAGCACTCCATCACCACCAAATTGTTCCTCTTTCAAAAGGAACAGTATAATTTTCACAAACTGAAAAACATAAAAAGCAGCTATTTATTCACAAATAACATAGAATAAAACAACAAAACCCAAAACCCCCCTAAAGTTCTAGCTCCTGCATTCAATAAATAAACACTTCCACAGTGCTAGGATGGTTCAAGTATTTATATTTAGTTCACTCACACTGAGCTGGCAGACAGAAGCAAAACAGCCAGACTTGTCCTAACTACTCAGCTCACAATGGATCTATTGTAAGGACAGAATGAACACAACCTCGCTCAAAGGCAGAAATTTACATCAATCTCTCTATACAATTCTCATTAGACCACTCAGGAAACACCAAATTGATTCATTTTCAGTCATAAGACACAATTCAATACTCCGCTGAATTTAAGGTGAACAGATTTGCATGAGCAGAAAATGATCAGGAGCTGAAACTGTAACTTCATTCCTGAACCAAAGCACACATCACCATTAGAAGGTGCAATTCTGCCTGGGCAGAAATGCAGAAAGCAGAGTTCAAAACATTTCTTCATGCAACCTGGTAGCAGAGTGCCTACGGAGGTAAAAGACAACCACAGAAGGCAAGGGGAAAAAAGTGGCTGCTCTAGCTACAATTTCAACCTCTCAGATTTTGAATTTTGCAAGTTCACCCCCACAGCTTTCCATCCTCACGAAGATACCTTTGTATTACTTTTCCTGGAATAACAAAAAAGCTACAGTTAATCTTTGTTTCTTATGATCTGTTTGGCTTCTTTTTAGTATTACAAGAACTGTGATTTCTTTGGATCTACTGCCTTATTATAGGAAGTATTACAAATTTTAGTTACATTAATGCATGTGTCTAATCACATTTATTCAAAGTTTCACATATAAATGCCTTGGAGCTGTTGCTGTATTATAGCTGCTGTCTGATATCCACTGTAATAAAATCAGAAAACGAATTAGTTAGTATAAGTCTTAAGACCCAGAATAAGTAGTCTGAAGCTTTTGCATACAGAAAACAGAAATAAATATGGTCAGTCATGAATACAGGAGACAAAATATATTCAGACCTGTAACTCTCATACAGAAGTTTCAATGCACACTTGGAAACAGTAATCATCAAGTCAATGAATAATTAAAATAACTAACAAAACCTCCAACACTTTCACCAACGTGTTCTCAATAATGAATTACCAAGGAGACCTTCACTTGTAGAAAGAACATGGCATACAAACAATTCCAGTCTTTCAGACAGAGGATTTGGGCTTCACAGTTGGCAAAGAACAGACCTCAAAAGATAAAGATCTGATAACATGGTATTGTGGTAAGTCATAGGCACCTTGCTCTAAAAAAGCCAAAATAACCCAGAGCATGCTTTCCAGGAACACAAAGACACACTTGTCACTAGAAAGATACTGCACTCAAGACAGCCTGTCCTTCCTCAACTACAAAAGAAAAAAACCACAGTTGTAAAAGTTAACTTTTAAAATATTAACAAAGGAAGCCTCACAAACAGAAGGGAACTGTCATGCAATTCTTTGGTAGCAGAGGTGTTGATGAAACATCAAAGGAAAATGGAAGCACATTTTTGGAACCACAAATTCCTGATGTGTCCTTGCTCAGAGCAATTCAGGGTTTTCTTCAGCCTACTCAAAACCACCTAACCCTACAATTCATTCTCTTGAAAATGCTGGCACCTCTCCTTTGTGAAGGACTCTAGCTGCAAATAAACAGACTCAGTGGGTCACTGAATCAAACAGATGAACACTTTGATGAGCAGAGTAAATGAAGTATCAAGAAAAATACCATTTACATTGCATATATTTATTTGAGTTTAAGGAACTGAGGCTTAAAATTCTTGACTTCTAGGATGTATGGACTTTTTTAAGGACTCAAAAGAATTTTTTTCATTTTCATGAGCCTCAACTGCAAAAACAATTATTGTAATTGTCATAAAACCTTCTGATTGCAACAAAACAAAGTTAAAGACAGGCATTTGATTAGCTGTTTTGCAAGATCTCCCTTCAAGGCCAAACTGAAAAACTATTTACATAATTATTAAGCAAGAAAGCTGCAACAGTGGCAAACTAGAAACTAAGAGCATGATATGATGGCAGTGATATATTTTCTTTTCTTTACAGAAACTCACACTTAGGCTTGCACTATCAAGCATTTATGCATATAAGGGAAAACAAAAGTCAAACTGTTTTCTTTCCACAGATGAGACATCTTTAAGACTTTTGAAATCACTTTCAAGTTCAGTTCACATTTTCATTCACTCCTAGGACAGCACAACATTATTCCCATTTCACAGCTAATGCAAAATACAAGTTGCTTTGCCACAGCTACAAACTAAGTAACATAATTGTAATAGAAAGTTTCTTCCTCCCAACAGAAAGATGCCATTTTTCTTGCTTGTTCTCACATTACATCTACATTACTTCCTGTCCACTAAGATTACCTGAATTGTTACTAGATTTAGCATTCATGGAGGTGAACATCCAGGCACAAAACAACACTCCTGCATGGAAGCTCAGTGTGATAGCAGCACCATCACTGCTCTGCCCATTCTTTTACTGTTGACACTTTTCTTTCAACACTGCAAGTGGAAAGCAGCAAGGAGTGCCAATTATGAAATGGATTTGTGCTACAGACAGATGGTCACTGGCATGACACTGATGTCATACCCTCCACTCACAAAGTTAAAGGCTAATTCTCCAGGAATCAAACGCTACCACACCATAACAGAACTGCCATGGCTGGGATGACGTGGAGCAAACACTACCCTCGTTACCATGGACTGTGCTCTTTGCTGGCCATCTTTAACTGAGCACCACAGCTATGCAGGTACCCTTACATCCAATGCTGAACAGCAACAGCTGGTGTGCCCCTGACGGACAAACACCAGATCTCCCATGAGCCTCATGTGCTTATTTACCTGCTATGTCAATAAACGCTGCAAATATTTCTACAGCTTTCCTACACGTTTACTTACATATTTCCAAACACATTTTTAATAAATTCGTTGCATCACGTTTAGCAGTAACTTGCAGCACCAAGACTGCACGTTTGTTACACAGAATTTTTACCTACTCAGGTTCTGAAGAGGTGATCTCCAAGCTTCCTCATTCAAAACAGAGTTGTCAACATCATTTACTGTTGGCAGCTGTGGCTTACATACAATGTGTGACCAGTCAAGGAAGCCCTTGTGTTTTGGTCAGCACTAACCACTGCTTTTAACATTGTGTGATTAAGATCTGCTCAGAACAAAACAACTGGCTACTGAAAGATGGCAGTGATCCCTCTGGATGAGGGGGCGAAGCTTTTAATGCCAGTTCCAGCGAGTGCAGGATGGTAACAAAATGCAGCAGCAAAGAAGCCAGGGAAACAAAACCAGCACAGCTGAAAATTATTTGCTATAGCATGCAATTAAAAATTTAAAATTTACCACACTTATAAGAGACTCAAAAAAATCTGAATGCCCTTCTGCCTCTTTTCCTTTTGAAATTACACCTTAATTTAGCACATTCTCACGTGTTTCCCCTTCTGAAGATAGTTCACTCTGCAGAAACTGAAAATTATAAGTACAGCTAGTTTACATAAGCAGTGATTAACTAGAGATCATCTATGACCACTCCGGTTGCTCCCTGCTGCCTCACCAAAATATTTTCGTTCTGGAAGAGGGGGTCTGTGACAGTGACAGCACACTGTGTCACCTGGACAGGATACTGCAGCCACAGCGGTACCATCACTCAATACACTCCAGAGCTGAACTGCATTTACGCCTGAGCAAGCAAGTCATGCAAAAGGACAGGACTTTTAAACGTAAGTGGAAGGAAGTGAAGAGCACGTCAGGGGGTCTCTTTCCACCAAGAGGGAGGAGACCTTACAGACCCTACAGAAATACCGCTCGATATCTCTGCTGCACCAGCCCATCACAGCGCGGTTCGAGTGGACACCCAGGGTCCGTCAGAGCCGCTCTTCAGCCGCTCCCGGAGTCCCCAGGTGCAGCCGGGGGCGGCGCAGGGCCTGTCCCGTGTCCCCGGTGCCGCCCGGCGCTCCCGTCCCGCAGCGCAGGTGCGGAGGTGCGGTGAGGGAGCGCGGCTGCCCTCAGGCGCGGCTCCCCCG